>CAMQGK010000238.1:482500-585000 GCA_947000775.1 Pterois miles
GATAGATAGATAGATAGATAGACAGATAGATAGATAGACAGATAGATAGATAGACAGATAGATAGATAGATAGATAGATAGATAGACAGATAGACAGATAGATAGACAGATAGATAGATAGATAGATAGATAGACAGATAGATAGATAGATAGATAGATAGATAGATAGATAGATAGACAGATAGATAGACAGATAGATCACTGTGTCTGCTGCTGCTGTTCCTCCCTGCAATATTTCAAACTGGTCCACTGATGAAATAGTGCTGGAAATGCACATGTTTTTCGGTGTAATCATATCAGACAGTAGCATTGATAACAGGGCACTGCTAACCTCACTGCTACAAACAGTACATTTCCTGGGTATGCACATGCACGTAGGAACTAGTGATGAAATCCTGCCGAGGTGGGACAAAACAAACGGCTTATAGTGTTCTGGGTAGCAGATATGCTTGAAGTATCACAGGGAGGAATAGTACAAACAGAAAGGGCCACAGTGAGCTGCATGGTTACACCGTGTGGCCGCCAAAAAGGGCTCGGCATGCCGAGGCACCGCTGAAGTGGCCTTTACGGGCCTTTTAGGTGCATGGCGATCTGCGAGTACCACGTGAAGAACGGAAAGGAAATGGTTGCAGGAAATGACACATTCTGCTGACTCAACCTTTTCCTCAGGGACAGCTTAACATGATGAGATGACTTACTGATGACTTTGCCCAAAGTCAAGGATCTGATTAAGATCAAGTCTGCATCAGATGACAGGGTGTACTTTCTGTGGACGTCCTGGTCGATCTGGTGGACAGTAATCACAGAAACAGCCTGTCACAAGAAGCCTGAGACAGCAGCAGCACATTGAGATACATGAGGAAGAGAAGCCACTTTCTACTGACACAAACCAGAGCCACATCAGCCCATAATTAGTTTTAAGCGCCTCAGACCTTCCACGTCTGCACTTGCTAACTCAGATGCAGGTTGGAAAATCCAGCGCTGAACTGAAGACTTGTGATGCCAAGAACCAAAGATGTCGTCACTTTTTTAATATGCTTGCCAAAAGAACCATTGTCTTCATGAGCTCTCTCAGTCCCTGTGCATCTATCTATCTCTGTGGCTCTTCCTTGTTCATCTGCCAAGCCTGAAATGCTTGTGGTGCTAACATTATAGATGACGTCTGATTTCACTGCAGATTAAATGGAAATTGTATTTATTCATGTAATTATTTAGACTCAGTAATGTTAGTTAAACTATTGTTGTAATTTTACTTTAAATTGTGTTCTTATTTTTTCATGATAAAAGGTTCACTCAAATAGTTTCAAGCCAATGCAAAAAAGTACCAAAGTACCAATGAAATGTCTAGCCCAGGGGTCTGCAACCTTTATGATCAAAAGAGCCATTTTGCCCCCTCTTCTACCCAAAAAATATAGTCGGGAGCCGCAAAAAATAACAGAGCTTGTAAACTGTAAACAAAAGACTGAGGTAATCCACTTCTTGAAAGATAGTTTGCTCTCTTCAGCTTTTCGTAGCAGTTCCGAAATTGCTCTCTTTCGCTCATCTTCGGTTGGGGATTTTTCGGCGAATGCAGAGTGCTTGTTTTGAAAATGTCTTTCAACGTTACATTTTTTGTTGTTCGATATCTTCTCGCCACATATGAAGCATGAAGGTAAGCCAGCGTCATTGGCGATGAAGGCAAATGAATATGTCCACGCTGAATTAAACTCTCTATTTTCTCCCAAAACTTTTCTTTTTGGGATTTTTTCATGGTTAGGCTATTGCAGGGTTCACACACTACAAAAGCTGCCAGCAGGTGAAGGCGAAGGCTGATGACGTTATGTGACATATATTTTCGTTGACAAATTCTAAATTAAAAATAGCTCTTTTAAAATTAGATGGCACTAAGTCAAACTCCAAAATAACCATGGTAATATTAATATAATAATGGTATATAATGGTAATATTTTATATGAATAAAAATGAATGAAGAAATACCATTTATTTATGTTCGGGTTTTTTTTTCAAGGCCAAAGGGAGCCGCTGCAATGAGGGTGAAGAGCCGCATGCGGCTCCGGAGGTCGCAGGTTGCAGACCCCTGGTCTAGCCTATAGACAAAAGATCTATAACCTGTAAACTATAACAATTGTGCAAATAATTAAATAATGAATGGACATCACTGGATGATTATGACCAGTATGTAAGCTGCATGTATACATGTCTATATGGGCTACTATATGGGATATATACAGGTGCTTTTAAACAGACAGACATATAATCAATAGGCCACAATGGTAGCAGTGAAAGTTTTGGTGGTATGAACGTTATTGACAATGTATGAGTGATTTAAGTGTTTGTCAGTGTGACGGCCTGCAGAGATAAACTGTTCGTTTCTCTTTTTTTATTTCTGCACACAGTTTAGTCTACTACTATACTGGAGGCATAAGATTATTTCCATTAGTCCAACAAAACTATATCGACATGGAAGATAGCTTTCTATAACCAAGCAGCCCTGTAGCCATAACACTGATGGCTTATTTAGTGATATCTGGCATATAGCAGTAAAGTCACTGCTATGACATGTCGCAGACGTCACGTAGCTTCTCTCATAGCTACTCAGACAAGAGGGTGATGACGAGCTTATTCTCTGACATCATTTTTCACAATGTAAGTTGACGGCAAGGTAGGCAACGATTGTCTGCTCAGCCCCGGCACAAATGACACCACATACAGAGTAGAGGTGCTGTGCTGAATGGTATCACACCTCATACATCAGCTTCACTCAGCCCTGCACTGATAAGCCATATTTGATGTGACAGTGCCACCCCTGCCTCTACACGTAACAGGAAATGTAATATTTTTTAAGACGTAGAGTCACATGTTGACCACGTTAGCTTCGCTCAACACACCTGCTTCTACGCGTCACTAAGTCCATCTTGTTATATCAGGTGTAGCACAGGTGATCATTTTAACATGTTAATGTTACACCTAAAGGAAACACACCTCGTCTACGCCACATGTGCACGATGCCCGTGTAGCAATAAGTCTATGGAAATTGTCGGTGTAATATTAGATTGCCGAGATCTTGTTGAGAGGCGCTAGTGAAGCATTTGAGGTACTGTTGTGCACGATTTTTCATATTCTCACCCTTTAAGTCTCACAGCCTTTAACATGCTCACCTTTTAATGTATGATAATGTATGATTATATATTCTTTGTGATCCCAACCAACTATCCAAGAGCACCCTCGATGCGCCAGTCAAGCCTTTCCACAAAACTACCTAAAGTGAGATTGGCACACTCCCAAAGCTCTGAGCAGCTCAGGATACCCGAAGACTGAGCCCCTCATCGAGATGGTTGTCTCATAATTACAAGAAAGCAAGCTCCTAATTAAAGCTTAAGAAAATGTGATGGTTATTGCTGTTTGAGAGGACAAAGGCACTGTGGCTCTACTGGGTTTAATTGGCCTACTAGATGTCACTGAATGATGTGGATGGTAAAACATCGAATGTCCACGGGGCTGTTCAAGTAGAAAACATCTGGTCAAAGTGGCTCTGTTCCTTCAGGAGCAGGTAAACCAGTACAGGGTGCTAAATGAATCCAATGGCAGGGACTTCAGCTGTAACGCTGGAGTAAACATTGCTACCATACTTCATCGCACATTTCTGTTTGAAAAGTATGCAAATATAGCTTTTAACCAAAAATGGTACCTCATGTCTTCAGATATTAGATAGAAAAATGTCAGTGGCTGTAATAGCTCAAACTTTAGTGCACAGGTCTGTCTGTAGAGAAGTAACACCCGACAATATCTGAACTCCACACAATATCCTGGTGTGGCTGGTCCTCAGAGGTTGGTCAGCTATCGAGATATGTGACCATATCGAAAATATCGAAGCCGGCAAAACAAAGCAGGCAACAAAGTGGTAGCAAGGGTGACAAAAATATAAATATTTAAAAAGAATAATCGTATGATCGTAATCGAATGATCGTAAATAAGATTTATCTTATCTTATCTTATCTGAAAGGAGGCCAGGACGTGGACTGCCGCGGTTTAAGAAGACTACCTACTTCATTTTGGTTATGTCACTTTTCGCCTTGAACAAAAAGAGTTTGCTTGTATTTGCCCCACAAATGACATTCACGTGCACAGTAACTTGGAGAAAAGCCACCTCAGTGAGTCTTTACTTCAATATTAATACTGAACTTGTCTACAAAATTCACAGCCAACATTTTTGTGTTTCTGTTACAATATCTGTGGCAACAGTGTTGTGGTTAGTTTCTGTAGTAGAATCTGGTCAGAATATCTGCTCAGTTCATAGCAGAGAGAAGAGCTCAGCATATCCACATGGATGACGTCCATGGCTCACCTGTACATAGAGGTATCTGCCCTCACGGTGGATTCTGATTTGGTGGAGTCGTCCATCTGCCAGGCTGCTGAGGATGGGGCTGAACATGTCTGGGTTCCTGTGCGTCTGCAGGTGATACCAGATCTGCAGACTTCCTACACTCAAAACCACACAAACAGCATGAAAAGATACCAGATGGCCATGAAACAGCATTGAAAGTCACATCTGAGCTCGGGAGGAAAACGTATGACACAAGGGTGCCGATTGAAATTAAACTCCATGCTTTTCAGCAGCTCAACAAAGACCACATACCCTCAGCACTGCTGAATGAATGCACATGGTTATATGTTTGAAATACAGTGATGTTGAAGCTGCTAAATATGGCATTGGGAGCATTCCTATTGTCTTTCAATGGCTCTCAATATGGCGACAGCTGAGGCGGCACTCACAGCTAATGATGCTAACAGTGCTAACAGTGCTAACAGCGCTAACACTGCAAAGGCAAAAGTGCTAGCCAGACGGTAGATGCTACGCTCCATAGCCTATCAGCTAACAAGCTGCAACAAGAGAGCAGTGCAGACCAGAGCCAGCCAGCGGGCACGCTCACATGCACTAACATGCACTAACTTGCACTAAGCATCTCTTGACTATAATTAATGATATATTTAAACTGATATTATAGACTCAGGTAGACATTACTCCTCTATATCTATAGACTATAGTATGATGATATATTAATACTGATATCATAGACTCAGGTAGACATTACTCCTCTATATCTATAGACTATAGATTATGATGATATATTAATGCTGATATCATAGACTCAGGTAGACATTACTCCTCTATATCTATAGACTATAGATGATGATGATATATTAATGCTGATATCATAGACTCAGGTAGACATGACTCCTCTATATCTATAGACTATAGATGATGATGATATATTAATACTGATATCATAGACTCAGGTAGACATTACTCCTCTATATCTATAGACTATAGATTATGATGATATATTAATACTGATATCATAGACTCAGGTAGACATTACTCCTCTATATCTATAGACTATAGATGATGATGATATATTAATACTGATATCATAGACTCAGGTAGACATTACTCCTCTATATCTATAGACTATAGTTAATGATGATATATTAATGCTGATATCATAGACTCAGGTAGACATTACTCCTCTATATCTATAGACTATAGATGATGATATATTAATGCTGATATCATAGACTCAGGTAGACATTACTCCTCTATATCTATAGACTATAGATGATGATATATTAATACTGATATCATAGACTCAGGTAGACATTACTCCTCTATATCTATAGACTATAGATGATGATATATTAATACTGATATCATAGACTCAGGTAGACATTACTCCTCTATATCTATAGACTATAGATGATGATATATTAATACTGATATCATAGACTCAGGTAGACATTACTCCTCTATATCTATAGACTATAGATGATGATATATTAATACTGATATCATAGACTCAGGTAGACATTACTCCTCTATATCTATAGACTATAGATGATGATATATTAATGCTGATATCATTGACTCAGGTAGACATTACTCCTCTATATCTATAGACTATAGATGATGATATATTAATACTGATATTATAGACTCAGGTAGACATTACTCCTCTATATCTATAGACTATAGATGATGATGATATATTAATACTGATATCATAGACTCAGGTAGACATTACTCCTCTATATCTATAGACTATAGATGATGATGATATATTAATACTGATATCATAGACTCAGGTAGACATTACTCCTCTATATCTATAGACTATAGATGATGATGATATATTAATGCTGATATTATAGACTCAGGTAGACATTACTCCTCTATATCTATAGATGATGATGATATATTAATACTGATATCACAGACTCAGGTAGACATTACTCCTCTATATCTATAGACTATAGATGATGATGATATATTAATACTGATATCATAGACTCAGGTAGACATTACTCCTCTATATCTATAGACTATAGATGATGATATATTAATGCTGATATCATAGACTCAGGTAGACATTACTCCTCTATATCTATAGACCATAGATGATGATGATATATTAATGCTGATATTATAGACTCAGGTAGACATTACTCCTCTATATCTATAGACTATAGATGATGATGATATATTAATGCTGATATCATAGACTCAGGTAGACATTACTCCTCTATATCTATAGACTATAGATGATGATGATATATTAATGCTGATATTATAGACTCAGGTAGACATTACTCCTCTATATCTATAGACTATAGATGATGATGATATATTAATGCTGATATCATAGACTCAGGTAGACATTACTCCTCTATATCTATAGACTATAGATGATGATGATATATTAATGCTGATATCATAGACTCAGGTAGACATTACTCCTCTATATCTATAGACTATATATGATGATATATTAATACTGATATCATAGACTCAGGTAGACATTACTCCTCTATATCTATAGACTATAGATGATGATATATTAATGCTGATATCATAGACTCAGGTAGACATTACTCCTCTATATCTATAGACTATAGATGATGATATATTAATGCTGATATCATAGACTCAGGTAGACATTACTCCTCTATATCTATAGACTATAGATGATGATGATATATTAATGCTGATATCATGGACTCAGGTAGACATTACTCCTCTATATCTATAGACTATAGATGATGATGATATATTAATGCTGATATCATAGACTCAGGTAGACATTACTCCTCTATATCTATAGACTATAGATGATGATGATATATTAATGCTGATATCATAGACTCAGGTAGACATTACTCCTCTATATCTATAGACTGTAGATGATGATGATATATTAATGCTGATATCATAGACTCAGGTAGACATTACTCCTCTATATCTATAGACTATAGTTAATGATATATTAATACTGATATCATAGACTCAGGTAGACATTACTCCTCTATATCTATAGACTATAGATGATGATGATATATTAATACTGATATCATAGACTCAGGTAGACATTACTCCTCTATATCTATAGACTATAGATGATGATGATATATTAATACTGATATCATAGACTCAGGTAGACATTACTCCTCTATATCTATAGACTATAGATGATGATATATTAATGCTGATATCATAGACTCAGGTAGACATTACTCCTCTATATCTATAGACTATAGATGATGATGATATATTAATGCTGATATCATAGACTCAGGTAGACATTACTCCTCTATATCTATAGACTATAGATGATGATGATATATTAATGCTGATATCATAGACTCAGGTAGACATTACTCCTCTATATCTATAGATGATGATGATATATTAATGCTGATATCATAGACTCAGGTAGACATTACTCCTCTATATCTATAGACTATAGATGATGATATATTAATGCTGATATCATAGACTCAGGTAGACATTACTCCTCTATATCTATAGACTATAGATGATGATGATATATTAATACTGATATCATAGACTCAGGTAGACATTACTCCTCTATATCTATAGACTATAGATGATGATGATATATTAATGCTGATATCATAGACTCAGGTAGACATTACTCCTCTATATCTATAGACTATAGATGATGATGATATATTAATGCTGATATCATAGACTCAGGTAGACATTACTCCTCTATATCTATAGACTATAGATGATGATATATTAACACTGATATCATAGACTCAGGTAGACATTACTCCTCTATATCTATAGACTATAGATGATGATATATTAATGCTGATATCATAGACTCAGGTAGACATTACTCCTCTATATCTATAGATGATGATGATATATTAATGCTGATATCATAGACTCAGGTAGACATTACTCCTCTATATCTATAGACTATAGATGATGATATATTAATGCTGATATCATAGACTCAGGTAGACATTACTCCTCTATATCTATAGACTATAGATGATGATGATATATTAATGCTGATATCATAGACTCAGGTAGACATTACTCCTCTATATCTATAGACTATATGATGATGATATATTAATGCTGATATCATAGACTCAGGTAGACATTACTCCTCTATATCTATAGACTATAGATGATGATATATTAATGCTGATATCATAGACTCAGGTAGACATTACTCCTCTATATCTATAGACTATATTAATGATGATATATTAATACTGATATCATAGACTCAGGTAGACATTACTCCTCTATATCTATAGACTATAGTTAATGATGATATATTAATACTGATATCATAGACTCAGGTAGACATTACTCCTCTATATCTATAGACTATAGATGATGATGATATATTAATACTGATATCATAGACTCAGGTAGACATTACTCCTCTATATCTATAGACCATAGATGATGATATATTAATGCTGATATCATAGACTCAGGTAGACATTACTCCTCTATATCTATAGACTATAGTTAATGATGATATATTAATGCTGATATCATAGACTCAGGTAGACATTACTCCTCTATATCTATAGACTATAGATGATGATATATTAATGCTGATATCATAGACTCAGGTAGACATTACTCCTCTATATCTATAGACTATAGATGATGATGATATATTAATACTGATATCATAGACTCAGGTAGACATTACTCCTCTATATACTATAGATGATGATGATATATTAATGCTGATATCATAGACTCAGGTAGACATTACTCCTCTATATCTATAGACTATAGTGATGATGATATATTAATACTGATATCATAGACTCAGGTAGACATTACTCCTCTATATCTATAGACTATAGATGATGATATATTAATGCTGATATCATAGACTCAGGTAGACATTACTCCTCTATATCTATAGACTATAGATGATGATATATTAATGCTGATATCATAGACTCAGGTAGACATTACTCCTCTATATCTATAGACTATAGATGATGATATATTAATGCTGATATCATAGACTCAGGTAGACATTACTCCTCTATATCTATAGACTATAGTTAATGATGATATATTAATACTGATATCATAGACTCAGGTAGACATTACTCCTCTATATCTATAGACTATAAGATGATGATGATATATTAATACTGATATAGACTCAGGTAGACATTACTCCTCTATATCTATAGACTATAGTTGATGATGATATACTAATACTGATTATAGACTCAGGTAGACATTACTCCTCTATATCTATAGACTATAGATGATGATGATATATTAATGCTGATATCATAGACTCAGGTAGACATTACTCCTCTATATCTATAGACTATAGTTAATGATGATATATTAATGCTGATATCATAGACTCAGGTAGACATTACTCCTCTATATCTATAGACTATAGATGATGATATATTAATGCTGATATCATAGACTCAGGTAGACATTACTCCTCTATATCTATAGACTATAGTTAATGATGATATATTAATACTGATATCATAGACTCAGGTAGACATTACTCCTCTATATCTATAGACTATAGATGATGATGATGATATATTAATACTGATATCATAGACTCAGGTAGACATTACTCCTCTATATCTATAGACTATAGATGATGATGATATATTAATACTGATATCATAGACTCAGGTAGACATTACTCCTCTATATCTATAGATGATGATGATATATTAATACTGATATCATAGACTCAGGTAGACATTACTCCTCTATATCTATAGACTATAGATGATGATATATTAATACTGATATCATAGACTCAGGTAGACATTACTCCTCTATATCTATAGACTATAGATGATGATATATTAATGCTGATATCATAGACTCAGGTAGACATTACTCCTCTATATCTATAGACTATAGATGATGATATATTAATGCTGATATCATAGACTCAGGTAGACATTACTCCTCTATATCTATAGACTATAGTTAATGATGATATATTAATACTGATATCATAGACTCAGGTAGACATTACTCCTCTATATCTATAGACTATAGATGATGATGATAAACTAATACTGATATAGACTCAGGTAGACATTACTCCTCTATATCTATAGACTATAGATGATGATGATATATTAATGCTGATATCATAGACTCAGGTAGACATTACTCCTCTATATCTATAGACTATAGATGATGATGATATATTAATACTGATATCATAGACTCAGGTAGACATTACTCCTCTATATCTATAGACTATAGATGATGATGATATATTAATACTGATATCATAGACTCAGGTAGACATTATTCCTCTATATCTATAGACTATAGATGATGATGATATATTAATACTGATATCATAGACTCAGGTAGACATTACTCCTCTATATCTATAGACTATAGGTGATGATGATATATTAATGCTGATATCATAGACTCAGGTAGACATTATTCCTCTATATCTATAGACTATAGATGATGATGATATATTAATACTGATATCATAGACTCAGGTAGACATTACTCCTCTATATCTATAGACTATAGATGATGATGATATATTAATACTGATATCATAGACTCAGGTAGACATTACTCCTCTATATCTATAGACTATAGATGATGATGATATATTAATGCTGATATCATAGACTCAGGTAGACATTACTCCTCTATATCTATAGACTATAGTTGATGATATATTAATACTGATATCATAGACTCAGGTAGACATTACTCCTCTATATCTATAGACTATAGATGATGATATATTAATACTGATATCATAGACTCAGGTAGACATTACTCCTCTATATCTATAGACTATAGATGATGATGATATATTAATGCTGATATCATAGACTCAGGTAGACATTACTCCTCTATATCTATAGACTATAGATGATGATATACATAGTGATGATAATATAAAGTAATGAAATGGCTGCATCATGCTCTGATATCATGGTCTTATTGATGACTTGATGAATGATGTATTTATGACTGTATAAATGTACCGTTGTGAGCCAGGATGACAGAAAGGTGCTGCTGGCTGAAGGTGCTGGCGGTCAACAGCATGGCTGGGCTCTGGGAGGTGATGAAGCTGAGGACCACGTGCTCGCTGGCCTTGCTGCTGCTTCCTCTGGAAACACTGGAGAGCTGGGAGCTTCCGTTCTGCTTCACCGAGGACGGCTCTTGGAAGGTAAAGGTCACTGAGGACTTTCTGTCGAAGGACATTGACACCTCTGCACACCAACAGGACAGGAGATCATTATTAATCACTGTAAAGTCCTGCTAGAATACGACATGCTGATGATGTGCCTACTCGTAGCAAAACAAGAGCAGTTTGTGCTGCAGGAAAGGTCATAGGGTCATTAAAACGTCACGGATTGGGACAATCTAGCCATTAGATTGGGACATTTCTTGTGTATAGTGGAGTTTTGGCCTTATCATAATAAGAAAGGAAAGGTCAGGAGGTCACCAGGATGCTCCTCTGGGAACCATGAATATTCTTACTAAAATGTAATGTAAATGACCTCATTCGCTTTCAGGAACCCTGATCATTACAGATGCAAATTAAGAATAAATAAAACAGAAAATGACTGAACCAAACTAAGTGGTGCTGTTTGAATTCACAGCGTTAACCACATGTTAACTGTGTTTACTGCGACCCCCTGCTGGACCACCCAGTCAGTTAGAAGGTGATGCCGATGAGTGTGATGGCTGTGCAGACACTTCGTATGAAGCATACAAACAGCCTGCCGCTCTCCGCAGGAGGGAAAAGAAATGAAATGAGGTAAAAAGGTCATCAAATAAAGAATTGCAGCCTCTCATCTGAATATGAAAATAACTAAAATAAATAAATCAACTCAATGCAAATGTTTCTGTTCACCTTGTCATTATCACCATGACGACCAGGATTTTATTGGCATGTTTCGGCAGTTCAGTGCAGCAGTTGTTGAGATGCGTCAGGGAGACCATCGTCCGTGGCGACCGACGCTGTAACATCACCGACTGTATTCTACCATCCATCTCTGTGACTGTCATGTCCGACTCCATGGGCCACTTTATGTGGCATCTAACTTCATGTCACATCATTTCTGTCAAAGTACAGGGCTGCTCTGACTTATCTTGGCGGCCGTGCTCTAATAGTTTCTAATAGTTTCAATGCCCCTGATATGACTACCAACACTGATAAACAAAGTGGCACAGGCACAGCAGATTATGCTAATGATCAACAATCGCATTTAAAGCTTTATTCAAAGCTTTAACTTTATTATATTTAAAGCTGCACTCGCGATGCGACTGCAGGGATAGTCTATCAGTCTGTCAGTAACCACTTTGGTCTAGATATCAATATTTCAACTAATATTGGATGGATTGCAATGAAAGTTTGTGAGGACATTTAAGGCGCCATAGGCAGCACCGAGGAGGGGCTCGGGTGTGCGGTAGCTAACCAAGATGGTAGTTTGAATATGAGTTTCTGACGGGGGATTTCTGTTGGGTAGGAGGAGAGAATATGTCATGGCACGCATCAAAAATCAGTGCCTGGACCACATTTGACAACACCTAGGTGTTAGCTGTTCAAACTGAACAAAACTGTCATCATAAACAAAAGCATCATTATTATTTCAATTTACAGAGCATTCCCCATAATCAATGGAACGGATACTGTTGATTCATGTAGGTGAGGTGTTGGTAACTGGCAGCATTAGTCTGTGATCTCTGACTCTGAGTCTGAAATGCACTAACCTGTCTGTTGCTTACTTGTGTGCAAGCCCAGTCCATCATTGTGTGAACATTGATACTGAGGTAAGTTCATGTAGGCAGGCTTATAGACTCGACATCTAAATCTCCGGCTGAAGATCTCAGCCTGTGTTTAACACAGAATAGCATAGTAACCTACTGCATAGGTACAGTAGACAGTCCAATATCAGCTAGTTTAGCTGGTGGGTCGGTCTAAGCCTCGTAGTCCTGCCGATGAGATCATTACTCATTTTAGGATAGTGCCTCTGTGACTGGCTCCTGGACTTTCTGACTGGCCGGCCCCAGTCTGTCAGGATTGGAAACAGGACTTCAGCCAGCATCATCAGGGACATTGGCATCCCACAGGGATGCGTCCTCAGCCCTGTCCTCTACACCCTGTTCACCCACAACTGTGTCACCTCCCACAAGGACAACACCATCCTGGAGTTCGTGATGACATCGCAGTGATAGGACATCACTGGCGGGAGGAGGCGGCCTACAGGAGGGAGGTGGCCAGTCTGGTGTCATGGAGCGAGGACAACGACCTCACCCTCGACTAGACGAAGGAGATGATGGAGGACATGAGGAAGGAGAGCAGACCTCATTGGCCACTGTTCATCCGGGAGCTTGAAGTGGAGAAGGTGAGCAGCTGTAAATACCTGGGTGTCCACACCAGTGAGGACCTTACCTGGACATGTAACACCACCCTGCCGGTGAAGAGGGCTCAACAGCGGCTGTACTTCAGGAGGAGGCTGAGGGAGATTGGCATGTTACCCAGGATCCTCAGCAGCTTCTACAGCTGCACACCGTGTGGTACGGCAGCACAACTGCTGTGGACCGCAAACGCCTGCAGAGAGCGGTGAGGACTGCTGAGAAGACCACCAGGACTCCACTGCCCCCTCTGCAGAGCATCTACCACCACAGAGTCCAGAGCAGAGCCGCCTCCACCCTCAGGGACCCCACCCACCCCCAGCACCGACCGGTCACCCTGCCGCCCTCAGGCCGGAGGTACAGAGGGCTGAAAGCAGGACCTCCAGACTAAAGACCTCCTTCCTTCCAGCTGCCATCCGACTCCTGAACAGCTGACAGGAGTCAGTCATGGACTACCTCATATAAACAGACTGCACACGTACAATCTGCTCACTATATAAACAGACTGCGCACGTACAATCTGCTCACTATATAAACAGACTGCGCACGTACAATCTGCTCACTATATAAACAGACTGCGCACGTACAATCTGCTCACTATATAAACAGACTGCGCACGTACAATCTGCTCACTATATAAACAGACTGCACACGTACAATCTGCTCACTATATAAACAGACTGCACACGTACAATCTGCTCACTATATAAACAGACTGCACACGTACAATCTGCTCACTATATAAACAGACTGCACACGTACAATCTGCTCACTATATAAACAGACTGCGCACGTACAATCTGCTCACTATATAAACAGACTGCGCACGTACAATCTGCTCACTATATAAACAGACTGCGCACGTACAATCTGCTCACTATATAAACAGACTGCGCACGTACAATCTGCTCACTATATAAACAGACTGCGCACGTACAATCTGCTCACTATATAAACAGACTGCGCACGTACAATCTGCTCACTATATAAACAGACTGCGCACGTACAATCTGCTCATTATATAAACAGACTGCGCATGTACAATCTGCTCACTATATAAACAGACTGCACACGTACAATCTGCTCACTATATAAACAGACTGCGCACGTACAATCTGCTCACTATATAAACAGACTGCGCACGTACAATCTGCTCACTATATAAACAGACTGCACACGTACAATCTGCTCACTATATAAACAGACTGCACACGTACAATCTGCTCATTATATAAACAGACTGCGCACGTACAATCTGCTCACTATATAAACAGACTGCGCACGTACAATCAGCTCACTATATAAACAGACTGCACACGTACAATCTGCTCACTATATAAACAGACTGCACACGCTCATTATTCACTCGAACGTCGCTCATTAAAGGACCTGAGTACAATCTGCCTGGTGGTGGCTCGTAGACATTGACCACATTGATCCTGTCCAGGCGGTCTCCTGCTGACTTGCTCAGAGGAGCTGGGTGCAGTTGAACCTCTGGGCAGGGCGGCCCAACAGGAACAGCATGCAGTATTCAGTTAGTGAGGCAGTCACTGCTTGTCCTCACCCTGTCATTGATGTTCAGGCTAAGAGCAGCGTGAACAGCCATCTGAGAGGTAAAAGCATGTTCTTCAGGATTAGAGCTGTGGATTTTATTGATGTGATTGTTTGTTTCGTATAATCAAAATGAACTCCCGGATTACTCACAGTTTTAAATATGTGGCTAATGTTGTAAACTGAAACAGAACCAAAAAAAAAACAACAACCAAACTACTTGGTTAGGTTTAAAACATTGTGGTTTGGCTTAAAATGGTTGTGGTTGTTGTTATTAAGGTCTGGATGTAAAATGAAATGTGTGATGCTGACTTTTGGTTTCCCACAGGACTCTAACAGCAGCCTCCTGGATGATGCTCGACCTCCTCCATGTGCACACTATCATTACAAACATATTTGTGTAGTGCAGTTTTGTTGTAAAGGAAGGAACGTTTCAGAAGAGAGCGCTGCACCTTCTTTACAGGTGGGTCCTCCATAGGCCGACTGCGAGCAGTCACAGGTGTAGCCGCCGCTCCTCTCGATACACCTCCCTCTGTTATGGCAGAAGCTGGAGCCGCTGCAGTAACCAGGACAACCGGAGCTCACCCCCGTCACCTTGTTGGCCCTCTCCTCCAGGTCATAGGTCACACCGTTGACAGTCAGAGTCCTGATGCAGCCCAGGAAACCTCCCTGCTGGGACGCTGGTCCTCCTGAGACAACCACCAAACACTGTTTACTGCAGGGCGCAGCTTCTACCACGGCTTTTATCAGAAACCCTCGAGGCTGAGGAGGATTCAGCCTACTGCGCTTCATTCCACTGACCATTTGTGGAAGCACTCAGCTTATCAAAAGTTGAATATGAACTAATGTGGATCAGGATAAAGTGCTTACAGTTATATCACAATGTAGTCATTCCAGACCACTTTAATTTAAGCCTTTTATTTGTTTTAATTTACAAGAAGAGAAAATGAACTTATGTGATTCTTAGTTTAATACAGTTTTACGTTCAGTATCACATTTTCCCCTGTAATACACCCCTGTATTAGCTTGTGTCCCATCACTGTCTAATCCCATTTCATCCCTCTATCATACCTACAAACAGCTGGCTGTTGAGGCGTAAGCGGCGGTGTCCGTCAGCTGGAGCCGTCAGAGAGCGAAGAAGCTGGTCGACCTGCAGCGACACCTCCTTTACATTACGGTCCGCCCTCACGTAGTGCCACTGTCTGTCATTCAGGGGGAGGCGGGACCTCACAGCCAGGACTACAGGACCGAATCCCACGTCAAAGGAGAAAGTCACCACTGAAGGTGCTGGGAAGGCCACACACACACACACACACACACACACACATGTATATATGCTGTACAGCCTCCAGGCCTGTTTTAATGGATCTGTGTGTTCGTCCACCTCAGCTCCTACAGCTGCTGTTGCTCTGCTTACTGTCAGCCAGGCTCCACGCTGTGAGCATTTCACGCTGATAACTGAGTGTTTCAATGTGAAAAACATTGGGTAGCACTATTCTGACACCCAGGTTTGCTGAACTGTGAACTCTAGCAAATCCCTTATTATCAGAGATCAAAGATCCTGATCCAAAGATCCAGAGGCTTGGCCTTTTGCCAGGCCACCATTGTAAATAGGAATTTGTTCTTAATTGACTGGCCTACTGCTGGCGGCAGGTCATAAACAGCTGTAGCTGTAATATCTACTTTTATGATGCCCACAGTCAGTTTTTGACACTGTCACAATTGTGTGAATTCAATTTCATGAGGATTACATTCATTTACATGCACTGAGGACACGGTGGAGCTGCACGGGGCTGCATTATATGCAGAGGTAGAGGTTAGAATCAATCCTTTCTTTACTGTACATGAAGAAAACTAAAGCGTCACACAACTTCCATCTAAGAAGACTAAGATAGGTCTTTATGTGGTGCTGCTGATTATTGTTCACGTGGCTCACACTCTCCTCGGTCCTGTTTCGTACCAGTCGTTTTTATCTGATCGGTGGGTGTCTGTGAAGGATTCACTCACAGCTGAGTTCCACTCGGATGAAGTCTCCGTGGCCCAGGTTCTCCAGAAAGACTCCAGAGGAAGCGCTGGTCTTGAAGTAGAAGGAGATGTCGGAGGTGAGCTCAGCCTTCAGGGTGGGGAAGGTGAGAGAGGAGGACTCCTGGTAGAAGGATGCTGTGTTCCAGATGGACACTGAAAGAGAAACCAAAGACGAGTACAGGAGCAGGCTTCATGGTGGGAGGCTGACAGAGAGGCAAAATCTCCTACAAACACATGGCTGCCACCCCGGGGACCTAAAGTGATGACGAGGGGTCTGGCGAAGTGCCAGTAGTTCACAAGGTAGGATGAGAACAACACGACTTCAAGTTGCAGGAGGTAACGTTAATAAAAATAACTTTTTCAGATATTTGCTCAGACTGTCACTATATCCTGACAGTAGGGCTGTCAGTTTAACGCGTTAATTAGATTAATTAATTACGCTGCAAATTAACGCGCTATAAAAATTAACACAATTAATCGTGAGTGGCAAGTCAGTCATTTTAAATTTGGCCCATTGAGTGACCCGTAGGCTGCAGTGGCGTCACTTCGTACCTGCGCCACTAGTCAAAAGCAGGGTGACTGACAACAGAGATGGACGCGACACAGGAGAGCGAGACGAGCCCACTCGGACCTGTCACTCGGACTCTGACTCGGACTAGGAGGAGCAGGGGCCTCTAGCCCGCTACAAAGCTGAGCCGTGCATTGAATGCATGAGTGTCCACTGGAGTGGTGGCAGCTCACCAGGAGGTTCATCTTATCTTATCTTACCACACCACGTTTCGCCTCTTTGCTTCTATACTATTAGCCCAAACTGGAGCTGCTACACAATCACCTACTGTCTCCATAACAACGCAGAGGGCCAATTTGGTAGATGGCCTCCGAGCCTGCTCTGTTGGTGTCTCCAACCACGATGTGGCTCACCGGCAGATGGTCTTTGTAGGAGAGGACTCCTGTGTCATTAGCCCTGCGACAGAAGATAAGAATGTCGTCTCAGAGCCCTGATCAACGAATGTAATCCTCTGCAGAGCAAACACATGAGAACAGAGTGATACGAATTTCCCTGGGGATCAATAAAGTACTGTCTTATCTTATACATCTCAATGCAGACCAGAGCCTGTGGAGATATGCAAATGAAGTTCCCTTAAATCTGAGAGACAAATGATTGAGGTAGAAGATTAACTTACAGTATTCAAGTTTCAGAGTGTAATACACCAAAACTGCTTGAACTCATGGTTCATTTGATCCTAGTTTCAGTAATTCATGAACTGTAATTAATCCCTTGGAAGCAAACAGTAAAAACTCAGTAAAACGTAATGAGTAATGAGTGTTTAGTCTCAAAGGGCTCCGCCTGCAGTAACACTCAGGTCATGGTAAGTCCCAAAAAATGTCAAATAGTAAAGCACTTCCAGAGGGTATTTCCTGGTAGCCAATTGGTCTGAAGCACTGCAGAAATTGTTGATACACAAGATGCACATGTACACATATAAATGTACATAAAACGCACAGCAGTACTGCACCATGGTGACCTACAGCTACAGGCAGGGCAGAGTATGGTCTGCTGCCCTGTTGGTTGCTGGAGAACCTGTGGTTATGGGCCTGTTGGACCTGAGGGCTTCCCACATTATGGGACTGGATAACAGGAGTGCCAACCTTATGATGGACAGATCTATGCCAAATGAGAGAAAGCTTCACCCGGAGGTGGTGAAGCAGATATGGTCCCAGTTTAGGAGAATGGAAGTGGATCTATTTGCTAAACAACACAGCAGCCACTGCCCTCGGGGTGGATCTGTCTGCGCATGGCCCAGAGTTAGGTGGGTTAGGTGGCAGCAGTTGCCAGTCCTTGTGGTGGCACCAGGTCAGAGGTTAGATCCCTTGTCATGTTCAGTCTTGTCTATTCTCTCCATTTTACAGTATGTGGTGGATAGAGGACTGTCTCACACCACTGCTCAAGTGTTTGCAGCGGCCCTTTCTTCCTGCCATGAAGGGTTTGGCAACAGACCAGTCTTGCTACCCTCTCATGCAGCGGTTTCTGCAGGAGATCAGGAGGTACCAACCAATGATGCACGCTCCTCCCCAGAGTACTTAGTACTCAAGGTATTGGTGAAGGACCCCTATGAGCCTCTAGAGCATTCCTCTTTAAAATTCAAGACATCTTTGCTGCTTGCGCTGACCTCTGCCACGACAGTATGTGAACTGAACGCCCTATTTGTGTACCCAAGTTGCTTGATGCTTCAGCACGGCTACTTATGGAGTTTATTCAGGTCGAGGGTCATAACTAAATTAGAGGCTTTTTGTCGCCCACTCTATGCAGGAGACAGGGAAGCAAAGTCACATCTGCTATGCCTTATTCATGCAAGTGCATGTTATGTTGAACAATGCTGGCCCCCCTCAGGTGCACAGAACAGTTGGTGCTTTTGTTATGCCGTGGCTGGTAAAGCTCTTTCCAAGAAATGCCTGACAGGATGGTTTTGTGAGTGCATCTCCCAAGCCTATAGGCAGGCAGGAAGAGACCCTCCCACAGTGGTCCATGCACATGCTAGACAGCGTGGGGGTCAAGGACATATGAATACTGGTGTCATGGCCGATGCCCGGTCTGGTCATCTGGTTCTATCTCCATCTCAGGCTCCTTTTCAGGGTCTGTGCTCGCTGGAACAACCCAGAACTGGTGAAAAGGGTCGGATATGTCTGTCATTTTTGTTGCACCTGACCCCCTCTGTTGAGTTAGGTCATGACTTTACCCAGATCAGTCACATACTGTCTGGTTTGGCTAGGGACCCTTTCTTCTCCACTGCAGCCTAGGTTATAAGAATTAGGTGGTCTAATAATCCTTAGCTGTCTGGATCAGTACGGTTAGATTGATGTGGTGTTGCAGCAGGGTGTACATCTATTGAGCTTTTGTGAGTTAAAACAAAGGTTACAATATTGTAACCCTAGGTCTATAAGCACAGGCGGAGCAAGGCTACCAAGGAGGCCCTGCTGCTCCTGCACCAGTAGCTGAAAAGGGGCATGGGATACCAGGCGACGCTGAATACTGCCTTATATACTGTGGTCATGCACATATTTGGCAGGCACATCCTGATTGGTTGGCTACATTTATGCAAATCCCAGTGGGCAAATGTGTGTGTGTGATATGAGGAAAGTATTAACACAGAGTCCAGTAGAGCTTGTCGAGCTTTTAGAACTAGGGTTACAATATTGTAACCTTTGTTACTGGTGTGTATTTTCTCTTAATGTAATGTACCACGTGTCTGTGTCAGCGTCACAGTTGCAGAAGTAGTTCATGTCGATGCAGTTCTCTGCCAGGCTGCAGGAGCACTGCTGGACTCCAGACAGGAAGCCTCCCCAGTAGCTACGCCTCTGTCCTCCCTGGTCCACCCACCAGGATAAAGGGCGGCCATCTGCAAACAAACAGCACACAGCCAGAGAAATAGGTCCTGGATTCACTGTCACTACACCAGAGCACAGGCAGCAGGAAGACCTGAAAATGACTGTGAGGTGTGTCAGAACCTGACTAGGTGGAAAACTAGTAAATGGATGGACAGTGTATCGTCAATGTGCTAAATTGTGGCCAAATTGTTAGAGGAGTAGTCGGGGGGGTTTTTAATAAAAGGTGGTGTTGGTGGTGTTCATCTGCAATTTTCAGTTTGTTGCAGGGACCTGTATGTACAGCAGTGATGGTAAGTTTTGACATTGAAAATCAAGTTTGACATTGAAAAAGAAAACACGAGCAAAGAAAAAAGGTCAGCTGAAAAATAAAACAGCAGACTTAATTTATGCTTTCTTTTACAGAAAGTAGATTTCAGTTCACATTTGTACATTTTGATTTGTTGTTAATAAATGGTATAATTTTGTTTTTGCACTCAACCTGTTGTCAGTTTCTCTCATTCCTGGGAAAAGTGTTATTGTTACTCCCTCCATCCCCTGGACCCTAAACGGGGACGATACCTTTATTATATATATATATATATATATAATAAAGGTATATAATTCCTCTATATTATGCATGTGATTATTTTAAATTATACCTATCAATTCACTTGGTATTGGTATTATTTCTTTATGTTATTAATCAATCAATCTTTTTGGGAAATAGCATAACATGATTACTAAATAATGTTGGGATAATGTAAGTACATTTTTGGGTAAATGCTGGGCTACTTTGGAGGTAATTTTAGATAAATTTCAGATACGTAACTTAGTAACTATCAGCTACTTACCGTGGCATTTGCAGACTTATGAGCCTGGCTCTCTTTGCATCTCAGGTACATAAACACTGCTGTTTTCCCTCATAAATTAGCATGTTTACTGAAATGAACACAATCATGTCCAACAGTTCATTAGAAAAGGCTGCTGAGCGTGTAGCAAACAGGGTTTATGTTTACATGGTCAGCATAGTGACTGGCAGCCGTTGACAGACAACAAAAGCAACCACTGAAGGAATCAGGGCAGCAGAGAGATCGTACAGCTCGTTCTCTTCGACCTGCTGTGACAATGGACTTATTCTGTTACCGGATGGTTTGTTTTCGTTCGTAAGGCACCGAGGGAATGGTGAAATTCAGGACTTCATGAATGTTTCATGATTCAGGAGCAAATGTGTGATGTCTGGGACAGTAAAGGCTTCCAGGGCAAATGAAAATGAATGAACACAGACAGGACTGCAGATTGACCTTCCAGTTAATAGCAAAGCAGGAGGCAGAGTGACTTCTGGTTCATTCTGGGGTTTTTCTCAGTGCAACACAAAAGGGATAGAGGAGGAGAGGGGGATTTTTTTCCCTTTCCTTTTACCTTTGGTGTTGAAGAGGCGGGACTTCCTGCAGTTGTAAACCACTTCCTGTTGGCACTGCTCTGACCCCGTTACGATTGTGCGCAGTTGTTCGGCCGAGGCGCTGTAGTTTAACGTCATGATGTGGGGCTTCTGCAGAGACGAGCCCCGTACTCTGACTGGACCTGTGATGTTATGGGTCAGTACTGTCCACACCGTCTCCTCTAAATACACACAAAAAGCAGCCTGTTAGCGTTAGCCCACTGTCCACCTTCTTCTCTTTATAGTTAGTATAGTTAGACACGTGGACCAACTTGTCAATGCTGCAAGTATATATATATATATATATATATAGGGACCTCAGGGAGGGGGATAAGGAAGGAGGAAATATTAACAATTTTATTTAGCTATTAATTTATTATTTATAATTGATGGTTATCATAAAGTGTTAGCACTCATCACACTACATATGCCACCATTAAACACAGCAGTAACATGAGCCGCTGACTGCAAAATATATTATATTGTACCCGACTCCCCATCCATCCATCCATCCATCCATCCATCCACCCTTATATCTGACTGGCAGATTGCCACCCGGGTGGCACTAAACTGCACCGACAGCCTCTCGAAAGCACGATTGTCACTTTTGTGTACCACAGGTCCTGTACGCTTATAACACCACTCCCCACCAATCGACTGGGGAGTCGCCCTTTTCCTCATGTCTGGCCATGAGGAAAAGCTCCAAGTTGATTTATTGTTGGGGCAAGTGCAGGATCCTGTTGGTGGAGCAGTGAATGACTGGGTTCAAGAGCACCAGACCTGGTTGGACCTGGGCTTTGAAGGTGTCTGACACCACAGGCTAAAAGCTGAAGCTGAGCGCTGGAAAAGGAATCACAATCAGACCGTTCGGTCTGAGCCGCTGGTGGAGGGCCAGTTGGTGGTGTTGTGAGATTTTGGCAGGAGAGGTCGTTTTCAGGTCGATTCAGGATAAGTGGAATCCAGTGGTGCAGAGAGTGATCAAGGCTCCCCTTGGAGAAGGTCCTGTGTATACAGCTGCACCAGTAGATGACCTCACCAAGGTCAAGTGGGTGCACAGAACACTGCTTAAGCCTGTTGTTGGGTTGGGTTCTCTGGGCAGCATTCTGCTGTTCCTCCTAGTCCACCTGGCCAGCTGGTAATGCACAGCGAATCATCAGACGATGATTTGGTAGCCTTGGTAGGGGAAGCTCCTCCCCCGCCAGCTGGTCAAGTGGCGAGGGAAGTCCGAAACGCTGCGTTGGCACTGCGACAGGACCTTGGCCTTCCTGTACCTTTGGCTGTCATAGTAATGACAATGTGCTCATGCTTATATTATTTGATATTTTTCTTTTTAAACTGTGCTGTTATGACATGTGATAACATCATGTGTGATGTCAATATGATATTATTTGTGGTGTACTGCAATTACCTGAAATTACAAAAACCCAAAATGATTCCTCTCGTTACGTCTCACTCAGTTCATCCTCCACTCTGTTTCTGAGAGCTTCCTGTGATCTTCTGGTCCAGTTTACATCCAGCTCAGTGATGTGTTGTCTGGAGATCAACAACTACGCATCTTTCTTTCTTTCTTTCTTTCTTTCTTTCTTTGAATTGAAGGTCTATCAGCGTGTACAGATCACAGTTAGAGGAAAAATAACAAATAAAAGATTACGAATAAAAACAGCTCCATTGAAATAAGGAAAAAAATAAGTTCACCCTGTTGGCAGGATGTTTAGAAAAACAAGAATCTAGTTTAGTTTAATCATTTAGTTTTAACGATTATTTTGTTGACTGAATTATTGGCAGGAAGCGTATTGAATGACTGTAATGATTTCGTCAGCGCTGTCCATTGATGCCTTTGACTCTGAGCTCTGAGTCCGCTGAACTCACCTGTCATGTTGCAGTAGACCTGAACGGGGTCCAGGGGGCCACTCCCATCTGGATCAATGGAGTAGAAGCCAGAGGGGCTGCCCATCAGCCGGTAGGCCTCACAGGATGGCTCATAGATGGCTGGAAGGAGCACACAGTTTCCTTTTCAGGACAATTATTTCTGTATGTGTGATATTTCAGATCTGGGAGTAGAGAAAGGTCATTCAGCACCTCATCGCATGTTACTTGGTGACACATCATGATTTCTGTGAGGTCGACAGTTGTTCTCTCCTCGAGTTTCTGTTTTTTCTCTTCACTCTTATAATATCCACTCCTCCACATATCTACTGCTATCTACTGCTGCATATCTAAAGCTCAGCTGCATTTCTTCTACACATTGAAAACTCATTTTTATTTATTTTTATCTATTTTTACTGCAGGCACAGCAGCACCAGCCAGTGAAAGTGATCTTTTGACAGTATATTGACATCATACCAGTAACATTACCACACTTTCAATGTCTGTAGACATGAAAAAAGCAAATATTTGTTTAAATCAACACTTCCCGCTTCCATTTCAAAATAAAAGCCCCCAAGCATTTTGTGGACAGAATTCATTCATTAATACAAGGCTTTTATTCTGAAATATTTGCAGGACAGTCTTGTAGGAAATGCAGTGACTTGCAAAGCTTCATGAATTGATAAAGTACAGGATTTTAATTGTGGATTATTGCTATTATTTACAAATGACCACATTCTTTACCATTTTCTGTCAAAAATAAATATGAATTATATTTAAAATAAAATGAAATGGGAAAAATGAAAGGCAAAGTCTATGCAGAAAGAAAGGGCTGGCTGATGTGCAAGACAGGCAGTAGCTTAGCGAGGCAGCAGCCCACGGTGCCCTGCGTGGCCGGTGTGGCCGGCGTGGCCCACGGTGGCCTGCGTGGCTGGTGTGGCCGGCGTGGCCCACGGTGGCCTGCGTGGCCCACGGTGCCCTGCGTGGCCGGTGTGGCCCACGGTGGCCTGCGTGGCCCACGGTGGCCTGCGTGGCCTGTGTGGCCCAGGCGTGGCCTGCGTGGCCGGTGTGGCCGGCGTGGCCCACGGTGGCCGGCGTGGACTTTCACTTAGCTGCGTATTCTCTGATTACTTCATTATCTCCCGGCAGGCCGTCTCAGTCTCAATCATCATTAAGCCCAGTGCTACAGTCCATGTTTGTCCTGGCATGAGAACATTGTACGCTTTCTGACAGCATCTCTCTACCCCTCTGTGTTCCACCTCTCTCTCTCTCTCTCTCTCTCTCTCTCTCTCTCTCTCTCTCTCTCTCTCTCTCTCTCTCTCTCTCTCTCTCCCCCTCTCTTTTCCTCTCTCCTTCTTTTTCAAAATGCTTCACTGGCACAAATGTAGACCATATTATATAGACAAAGCATCATGTAATTATGAGATCATAAAGAAAAAGAACAAGGTGAAATTCATGAAATTAAGAAAATAGCAGAAAATAATTTCAAAAACAATAATTAAATAATATTCTCCCTCTCTCTTCCTCTCTCTCCCCTAAAAACTGGAAGTAATGTGTAGAAATAGTAACTACTGCAGAACCAACCATGTTTTTTGTGTGTAATATACTGTATAAGGAAAACCAAACTGGACAGAGCCCAGCTATGTAAAATGGTGACGAGCTGGTGAACAAAGTTGGGAAAAACAGGAGCCTATTTTTAATGATTTCTGGCCGGCGTGCATCTGCCGGCATATAAACAGGAAATCGGTATTCTGGGGTCACAGGAAGTTGACACCAAAAAGGAAAAATGACATGTACGTGTGAATCTGGAGACATTTCCTTTTGTTGTTCTGGACTACACCTACATTTACTGTAGTTTCCTGTGCAACAGGTTATTATTGATTACATTTCAGCTTTACTCACTTTCAGTTTGATTTCAAAATAAAGTGGTTGCTTCTTGCTTTTAGTGGCCCTCCTGTTCCCAGATCTCTGCTGGTGGCGAGTACAGTGTCACCGTTAACACACTATTTAAATTCTCCTTTAAAACTTGTCCTACAGCACAGTTGCTATTTGTGGTGTAGCTCTGATATGACGAGCCTTACAGCACATCAAGAGTAGAAATATCTCCGGTTTGTACTCCGCTGAAGTGCCTGATCCTCCTCCTTCTTCCTTCTGGCTCTGAGCTCTTTCTCTTTTACACTGAAATAATGAAATAAGCCCAGGATGTACAGGATGGGGATGAGACACAACAGGATGCCATTTTTAGGTTGTGCACTCTTATTGTGATGTCTCCATCCACATTCTTTATAAAAAGAGATAATGGGTCTATTTGGTTTTGAACAAAACAGCAAAAACGAGTAATGATAGTAATGGGTCTACAAATAAGACCAAAGTTGTACTGACCCAAAATTATGCTTTAATTGAAAATACTCATACTGGAAGGAAAGGAAGGAAGGAGATGCACTCAAGGCAAGGACACACACAGTAATACCCACTGAATGTTGACGTAACTCTGTTTAAAGTTATAGTACGTGTACTGGGTACTAGTATTTTCCTTTTGTAACAAATCCCATTTACAGACCCAACGAGTGCTGTGTGTCTCCAATAAAAAGACACAGCGAGCCGATAGCTTCCTTCATTATCATCAGCACATGTACTGTAGCTTCCTGTGACTCACGTCCACTTCCTGTCCACTCACTCGACAGCCATGTCTGCTGAAAAGGGTCTTCTCGCACTACCAAAATCAATTTTCAGTTATTGCTGATTGCCGCGTCAAGTGATCATGACAGCGAGCGACAGGTAGAGCGGGTGGCGAAGTGTCATTTTAAGCCATGGCCATGTTATATACGTATTTAATTTGTTTTACTAAATTTAACCAGTAGCTTTCTGAACCTAACTAAGCAGTTTTGTTAGGTTTGGTTTTGTTTCATTTTACAACATTAATCACATGTTTAAAACTATGACAGTAATTTGGGAGAAATTTACCTTTCACAATCACAGGATCAACAAGACGAACACAGGAAATCATCTCTGCAGCTTTCAAGTGATGGTCACATATGACATTTATAGCCATGGTCAAATATTTAGAAGCTAACCCACAAATTGCGAAATGTGATCTGAAATTTGCTATAACTTGCAAAATGTCTTGCGAGACTCGCTGCCCAACGACCTAACCTAAACTAAATTATTAGTTTAAATGATTATTATTATTATTTTAAATGATTAAGTTATTAAGGACAAGGCCTAACCTGAATCATCTCCTGAGAGTTTCCCAACTTCTGGGTTACCTTTAGACGCGACCTTCCTTCAGTGACTGCCTCCTTTGTTAGTTTCATGATCAGATGACTCAACCAAACCTGCCAGGTTTTCTCTCAAACTGCCCTCCAAACAGTTTCCGTCAGGTTAGGAGAAAATATGATTCCCTCAAAGCGCATTTTGGTTCTGTAGTTTAAGACCAAAAGCGAATTAATCTCCTGCTGAAAACAGTCCCAGACAATGAGTAACATTTACCAAAATCTACAGTGACCAGCTCTTTGAGGGAATTAGCGTTACCTTACTGAATAACACTTTATTTTGACAGTACATGTGTGACTACATGTTATCAGCAGCATCAACAGTTCACATCCTACTGATAACGAGAGAGTTAGTTGAAGACCGAGCTGTTGCAAAAAACATATTGACAGTCAACAGAGAGTTTTTGTAAAATCTGTAGATCAAGACATGAAATCCACCTTTCCTTTTTAAGATAAGATAAGATAAGATGAACCTTTATTAATCCCCAGAGGGAAATTTCGATTCGAATACTTATTTCTGGAAAATGATTGAACAAAGTTGGTAAGTACAGGAAAAAGGATGAAATATTTACACGTTTTACAGCGTGTCCCTTCGTATTAAATCAGATTGCATTTATCAGTCATTCTCCATTTTTCTCTCTATTGAGTCTGATTTAATGTGTTTGTTATAATAGTTGAGTATAATTAATAGCTGCGACAGTGAAACAATAGAAAACGTGAAGACTCACAGGTGTGACAGGTGGCTCCGGAGTAGCCGGTCCCCGAGCAGTCGCAGGAGAAGGAGGTCCAGGACTGCCAGCACCGACCTCCATGTTCACACAGGTTAGGAAGACACCTGCAACACAGGACAGGGCTTTCTCGTTGTTCTCTTTTAAATATATCCATCCATCATAATACACTATTTAGGATAATGGAGGCAAACAGGCTCAAAGAGGGATTTCACTGGAACAAATACATAATCAATATTTGGATTGATACAGTATTTTACACACAAGGTCAATGGCCAACCTGCCTTGGACGCCTCAAATGTAGGTTTAATTCAGTAAATCAATCAGTGTCAAATTTTACCTATTGATGAATTGAACACAACACGGATGTATGAACATAATTAGGCTGCACTGTGCCTCAGTTACATTAGCATATGTATTTGTGTTTATATTAAGATTCATTCATCTGTGACACAAACATGTCATCAATCTCTAGTTGTGAGAGGAATTTAGACGGTGTCAAGTTGCCCCGGAGACAGTCCAGCATGAAGTAGCTGGATCAGCGTCCATGGAGGGGCACAACCAGGTGGCTGGGACAGCAGGGGTGTCAAACCAAGTAGAAAAATGAGCTGCAGTTTTTCAATGAAAGAAACTGCTGTTCTAAATGCGTCCACTGAAGGTCGCAATAGCAGCTCTGTTACGCAAGTGGACCCGACAGCCCAGAGCTGCCTCGTCCTGCTGCTCATGACGTCTTCTACTTTGAGCAGAGCGCTTCAATACTTCAACACAATGCAGCAACAAAGTTGTCCCGCAGTATTACGGCAGCATGTGTGTTCAGGCTGAGGCTGTCAAACTGTCCTCGTCTGGAGGACGTGGGTGGAGACGCCACTCCCCGTGGGCGGAGGCCGCTCCCCGTGGGCGGAGACGCTGCTCCCCGTCCTCGTCCGGAGGCCGTGGGCGGAGACGCCGCTCCCCGTGGGCGGAGACGCCGCTCCCCGTCCTCGTCCGGAGGCGTCCGTGGGCGGAGACGCCGCTCCCCGTGGGCGGAGACGCCGCTCCCCGTCCTCGTCCGGAGGCCGTGGGCGGAGACGCCGCTCCCCGTGGGCGGAGACGCCGCTCCCCGTCCTCGTCCGGAGGACGTGGGCGGAGACGCCGCTCCCCGTGGGCGGAGACGCCGCTCCCCGTCCTTGTCGGGGGGGGGCGGAGACGCCGGGGCTCCCCGTGGGCGGAGACGCCGCTCCCCGTCCTTGTCTGGAGGACGTGGGCGGAGACGCCGCTCCCCGTCCTTGTCTGGAGGACGTGGGCGGAGACGCCGCTCCCCGTGGGCGGAGACGCCGCTCCCCGTTGTCCTTGTCTGGAGGACCTCGTCTGGAGGACGTGGGCGGAGACGCAGCTCCCCGTGGGCGGAGACGCCGCTCCCCGTGGGTGGAGACGCCGCTCCCCGTCGTCCTCGTCTGGAGGACCTCGTCTGGAGGACGTGGGCGGAGACGCCGCTCCCCGTGGGCGGACACGCCGCTCCCCGTGGGCGGAGACGCCACTCCCCGTGGGTGGAGACGCCGCTCCCCGTCGTCCTCGTCTGGAGGACCTCGTCTAGAGGACGTGGGTGGAGACGCCGCTTCCCCATGGGTGGAGACACCGCTCCCCGTCCTCGTCCGGAGGCCGTGGGCGGAGACGCCACTCCCCGTGGGCGGAGACGCCGCTCCCCGTGGGCGGAGACGCCGCTCCCGTGGGCGGAGACGCCGCTCCCCGTCCTCGTCCGGAGGACGTGGGCGGAGACGCCGCTCCCCGTGGGCCCGTGGGCGGAGACGCCGCTCCCCGTCCTTGTCCGGAGGCCGTGGGCGGAGACGCCGCTCCCCGTCCTTGTCTGGGGCCGTGGGCGGAGACGCCGCTCCCCGTCCTCGTCCGGAGGACGTGGGCGGAGACGCCGCTCCCCGTGGGCCCGTGGGCGGAGACGCCGCTCCCCGTCCTTGTCCGGAGGACGTGGGCGGAGACGCCGCTCCCCGTCCTTGTCTGGAGGACGTGGGCGGAGACGCCGCTCCCTGTGGGCGGAGACGCCGCTCCCCGTGGGCAGAGACGCCGCTCCCCGTCCTCGTCCGGAGGCCGTGGGCGGAGACGCCGCTCCCCGTGGGTGGAGACGCCGCTCCCCGTGGGCGGAGACGCCGCTCCCCGTCCTCTTCTGGAGGACGTGGCGACCGACATGCCGCAGACATGAAGCGGCTCAGAGATATAATAACGGGACTATGGTGGGAGATTTCTGGTGAACTGCAGAAAGACTTCAGTTTTTTGCTCACCGTTCACCGTAACGCCTCTGATCTGCTCTGAAGTTGTTCATGCACAGCTTTTATTTTTCTATCAATAAACTGTCGCCTACGAGGCCGGCAGTCACTCAGCCCTATTGATTAGTTTCTACCTCCGTTTGTCTGGTGTGGTGAGTCGGCTCAGATTTAATGTGAAACGACTAAAGAGGGATTTGATAGAAGAGCTGTTTGTATTTTGTTCAGTCCCAGATCGCCTCCTTAAAAAAATGCTCTAATAATTGATTTATCTGCTCATTTCTTTTTCAATGTCTTCAGGAGTCGTCACAGTAATTGTTTCTGTCGTTCTGCACCATCTACTGTCTGTTTCTGCCTAGAACAAACGTCACATGATCTGAGCTTTACTGGAGACAGTGTCACAGCAACATCCATCCATCTCCAACCGCTTATCCCGTTAGGGGTCATGGGGGTCTGGAGCCGATCCCAGCTGGCATTGGGCGAAGGCGGGTTCACCTGGACAGGTCTCCAGTCCATCGCAGGACACATAGAGACAGACAACATAGAGACAGACAACCATTCACGCTCACATCCACACCTACGGGACATTTAGAGTCATCAGTTAACCTAAACAGCATGTCTTTGGACTGTGGGAGGAAGCCGGAGTACCCGGAGAAAACCCACGCTGACACGGGGAGAACATGCAAACTCCACACAGAAGAGCCCCAAGCCGGAATCGAACCTGCGACCCTCTTGCTGTGAGGCAACAGCGCTAACACATAAAGGAGAAACAAATAATTGATGGAAAAATAAATGGTCACATAAACCCCCAGGTAATATGATGATGTGAAAATGCAGGTACATCTTTTCAGAGCAGTGATTTTTTCATTATCAGTTGACTTAGATTCACCACTCACCACTTGTTTTTGTCGTAGTATTTTTCTATTGTTAAAACGCTGTGGGCTTTTCTCCAAAAATAAAAGGGCTGCTGGACCAGAGTTCATGTCTCTGGATTTAATAAGCACTTCAAGAATACTCCAAACTGCTCTTTTCTGATTACAGTCCTGGACTCATCCCATAGTTACCATCCTGTCTGGCATGCATCTATAATTTAATACACTCTAATTTCTCAGCCATTAATTGCAGCAAAGCAGACAATTGCACTTTCACCAAAAATTGAGTCATGAAGTTTAAATGGACAGAGAGGAACGAGGAGACTAAGGCCCATAAAGATTAATGCTCTCATCCTCTTCACAAAAGCACAAAACCGACAGTGGTCATGATCCTAAAACAGGCAGAAAATTAATATGAAGCCCACTCAGGCCAGCCACTCTGAATTATGGGCAGGGGGACAGACTCGTCCCCCCCAAGTCCAGGTCATCTAGTTTCATATGATATCAGTATCTTCACTCTAGCTTTTAGAAATGAGCCCTCTACAGCATTTTATTAGCTAGTCTGCCTGGTTCCTCAGGTTTTTATCTGGACTATGTACTGACTTTAACAGCTCTGATAAAACAAAATGTGAATCACTTGATTCAAATCATGTGAATCTAGTAGATCAAATCAACTTTATCATCTTTGTCTTCATTTTCATCTACACTATCATCAGACTTTATCATATACAGTCAGAAGTCCTACTTATTTTATGATTTGTGGCATCTGAATCCATGAGTCCGACCCTCTGGAGGTAACGTCAGCTCATCTCATCACTACTACAAGTCCCAGAATGCATCACTGAGCAGAGCAGAGCAGGCTGCTAATCACTGAGGTAAGGCCACCTGTGAGGAAGGCAGCTCTCACTCTGCCCTGGAAATGAACAATGAAACACCCAACAAGAAAGAAGGCAATTCAGCACATGGCTCCTCCTAAAGACATCACTGGGATTTGATTATATTTGATGGTAGTGAGATTTGTGTTTGTTAATGAATTACTTATTTGTTTGAATTTTCAAACTAGCAATTATTTCCTCACTTTGTGCATCTTTTAAATGTATGTATAAATTAAGTGTAGGGATTGTTTGCTCAACTGGCTGCATGTATTTCAGTTTGGATTTGTTTAAGGAAATGTGCAGCTATTTTTAAGTTGTTTGTTAAAAAATAAATAAATAATTAAAAGGAAAAATTAAGTGCTTGGGCACACATTTTGCAGAAAACAGTATGTAAATAATATATATGCAAATGTTAATTTAAAAATGTTTAACTATTTTAACATTTTATGGTTAAATAGTTAAGTTAAAACAATTAAATTAAGTTAAAACAATTGAATAGTTAAGACTTAAAAACAGTTAAAATAGTCATTGATTGATTTCTGTCCTTTATGATTGATTTCTATCTTTTATGATGACTGATGTACTGTTTTAATTGATTGATCATTTTGATCACTTAATAAGCAAAATATCAAACTTGTGGATGTTTTGGTTTGTTTTGAGTGACTTGTGACTAATTTTTGTTTGTTTGTGTCTTGAAGGTTTTCAACCTGATGAAATCCAATCAATCAAATCATCAAACAAGAAAATAAAATTAAAGATTGAGTTGGAAGTGAAGAGTTGTTCTAGCGTCCTCTGGGCTTTATGGAGCCAGGCCATTTCAAGTTGGGCAGGAGCTGAAATAGAGCCGATAACTTGATAAATATTTTACTTCTCCACGGGTGGGGTTGGTCGTTTGGGGGCCGCACAGTCCGTATTATCTGTAGTAGTCCGTAGTATCGGCGGTTGTGGAGGGATCCATGGTGGACCTCTCCTGGTGCTGTTCATCCATGCAGTGTGCGGACCTTGACCCTCCCCAGAGCGAGAATTTCTGATTTATGACTAGAACAACTTGGCACAGTGCTGAGCTTCAGGTTCCCAGCTTTCAGGTGATGTACAGCATTTCTACATGACATCTACAGTTGACCTGCTATCTCCCCCTATATACCCCCCAAAAAAGGAGAAAATTGGGTGTGCTGTGGGTCTCAGAGGGTTAAATATAGTAGGCCTTTATCAATGGCAGCCTAGAGACCTGACTGGCCAAAGATCCCTCCATCCACACTCTTCCCTGAATACCAACACTGGCATAGATGATGTTACAGTTAGCCTCGACTCTGATAAAGTGATTCCACAGGTATCTGTACTTGTTTCAGACTGTTAAACGTGGCAGCGTTATATCTGACCCAGTCACTTGTGAGAAGGGTGTTCTGCAAGGATCCTTCTTGGGACCCTTGCTTTTTCTAGTTTATATTAATAGCATCTTTGAGAAGGTCAGGTTCTGCAAGTACCAACTTGTCCTGGTTCTGGGTTTTTATGCAGATATACAGGAGTGGTGTCTGCCTCGGTCTATGACACCACAGCATTAATATATCATCAACTGTTGTCTATGTGACGAAGTAGAGGTGTAATGACCACCAGTGTCTGTCATGCTTCTGGGTTTTTCTGAATATTTATTAATGCTGTGGTATCACAGACTCAGGTAGAGTCCACTCCTGTATGGTCCTATAGTCTCCTACTATGAATACTCCTGTACATAGTAGAACAACCAATCTAGTGCTTTAAGCTCAGGAATCCACATAATTATACTTATTTATTGCTGTATTTTAAATATCAACATTTGTCTTTTTTACAAGTTCTCTCTGAATGATTGACAATCCATACTGTCCTCTTCATGTGACCCAAGAACCAATCAACAGTTGTTTTTTTCTTTTTTGTCTGAAAACAGGACGCCAGTGTCATAGAGACCATTTCAGACGCCATAGTTTGTTTCCAGTCCTGTTTCTGGCAGGAGGTACCTGCACGTCTTCCCTTTCCTTTTTGATGACATCAAACCAATTGTGAAAGGTGACCAACAATTATTGGTCATCAAGTCACAACAAGAATTTGTCAGCTAATCTGACATAATGACCATTGTAACCGACAACAATACTGGGTAGTCTGAACAAGGCATTTGATGTCTTAAATCTTCAGGACTGAATGAAAAGGTCCTGTTGAAGCTGCTCTTCTGCCTAATTCTGAGAGTTTGTATGCTCATCGTAATGAAAAGGTAGGGGATCAAAAATCAAAGGATTTTGATGCTTAGCAGTCATGTTTAAAGGAAGAAGAAATAATATTTCCTTGACATCAACTACATAGGAACACAGTCACTCACACTGTCATCGTCATCGTTTTGTCCATTTGTACCCCCGATCTCGTTCTTTGGGTCATGACCCAGTCCTCATGGCCATAGGTGAGAGCAGGAACGAAGCTTGACTGGTAGATCCAGAGCTTTGCCTTCAGGCTCAGCTCTATTTTCATGTGGTAAAGCGACGGCAATACCAACCCATTGCTCCGACTCTCTGACCAATATGACTGTCCATCGTCCCCTCCTCGCAAGCAAGACCACAAGGTATTACAACTCCTTCACTTCCGGTAAGTACTCATTACTCATTCCCTACCCAGAGTAGACGATCCATTAATATAGCATCATTACCTATAGTCTATAGATATAGAGGAGTAATGTCTACCTGAGTCTATGATATCAGTATTAATATATCATCATCATCTATAGTCTATAGATATAGAGGAGTAATGTCTACCTGAGTCTATGATATCAGCATTAATATATCATCATATATATAGTCTATAGATATAGAGAAGTAATGTCTACCTGAGTCTATGATATCAGTATTAATATATCATCATCATCTATAGTCTATAGATATAGAGGAGTAATGTCTACCTGAGTCTATGATATCAGTATTAATATTATCATCATCTATAGTCTATAGATATAGAGGAGTAATGTCTACCTGAGTCTATGATATCAGCATTAATATTATCATCATCTATAGTCTATAGATATAGAGGAGTAATGTCTACCTGAGTCTATGATATCAGCATTAATATATTATCTATGTCTATAGATATAGAGGAGTAATGTCTCTGGTCTATGATTAGATTAATATTATATTATGTCTATAGATATAGAGGAGTAATGTCTACCTGAGTCTATGATATCAGCATTAATATTCATCATCTATAGATATAGAGGGTAATGTCTCCTGAGTCGATGATATCAGTATTAATATATCATTCCTTAGTCTATAGATATAGAGGAGTAATGTCTACCTGAGTCTATGATATCAGATTAATATATAATTATGATATGAGGGTATGTTCCTGGTTATGATATAGTTTAATATTATATCATTATGTTATAGATATAGAGGGTAATGTCTCCTGAGTCTATGATATCAGATTAATATATATATCATTATAGTCTATAGATATAGAGGAGTAATGTCTACCTGAGTCAATGATATCAGCATTAATATTATCATCATCATCTATAGTCTATAGATATAGAGGAGTAATGTCTACCTGAGTCTATGATATCAGTATTAATATATCATCATCTATATAGTCTATAGATATAGAGGAGTAATGTCTACCTGAGTCTATGATATCAGCATTAATATATCATCATTAACTATAGTCTATAGATATAGAGGAGTAATGTCTACCTGAGTCTATGATATCAGCATTAATATATCATCATCATCTATAGTCTATAGATATAGAGGAGTAATGTCTACCTGAGTCTATGATATCAGCATTAATATATCATCATCATCTATAGTCTATAGATATAGAGGAGTAATGTCTACCTGAGTCTATGATATCAGCATTAATATATCATCATCATCTATAGTCTATAGATATAGAGGAGTAATGTCTACCTGAGTCTATGATATCAGTATTAATATATCATCATCATCTATAGTCTATAGATATAGAGGAGTAATGTCTACCTGAGTCTATGATATCAGCATTAATATATCATCATCATCTATAGTCTATAGATATAGAGGAGTAATGTCTACCTGAGTCTATGATATCAGTATTAATATATATCATCATCATCTATAGTCTATAGATATAGAGGAGTAATGTCTACCTGAGTCTATGATATCAGTATTAATATATCATCATCATCTATAGTCTATAGATATAGAGGAGTAATGTCTACCTGAGTCTGTGATATCAGTATTAATATATCATCATCATCTATAGATATAGAGGAGTAATGTCTATCTGAGTCTATGATATCAGCATTAATATATCATCATCTATAGTCTATAGATATAGAGGAGTAATGTCTACCTGAGTCAGATATCAGCATTAATATATCATCATCTATAGTCTATAGATATAGAGGAGTAATGTCTACCTGAGTCTATGATATCAGCATTAATATATCATCATCTATAGTCTATAGATATAGAGGAGTAATGTCTACCTGAGTCTATGATATCAGTATTAATATATCATCATCATCTATAGTCTATAGATATAGAGGAGTAATGTCTACCTGAGTCTATGATATCAGTATTAATATATCATCATTAACTATAGTCTATAGATATAGAGGAGTAATGTCTACCTGAGTCTATGATATCAGCATTAATATATCATCATCATCTATAGTCTATAGATATAGAGGAGTAATGTCTACCTGAGTCTATGATATCAGTTTTAATATATCATCATCATCTATAGTCTATAGATATAGAGGAGTAATGTCTACCTGAGTCTATGATATCAGCATATTAATATATCATCATCATCTTGATCTATAGTCTATAGATATAGAGGAGTAATGTCTACCTGAGTCTATGATATCAGCATTAATATATCATCATCTATAGTCTATGGATATAGAGGAGTAATGTCTACCTGAGTCTATGATATCAGTATTAATATATCATCATCATCTATAGTCTATAGATATAGAGGAGTTATGTCTACCTGAGTCTATGATATCAGTATTAATATATCATCATCTATAGTCTATAGATATAGAGGAGTAATGTCTACCTGAGTCTATGATATCAGTATTAATATATCATCATCTATAGTCTATAGATATAGAGGAGTAATGTCTACCTGAGTCTATGATATCAGCATTAATATATCATCATCATCTATAGTCTATAGATATAGAGGAGTTATGTCTACCTGAGTCTATGATATCAGTATTAATATATCATCATCTATAGTCTATAGATATAGAGGAGTAATGTCTACCTGAGTCTATGATATCAGCATTAATATATCATCATCTATAGTCTATAGATATAGAGGAGTAATGTCTACCTGAGTCTATGATATCAGTATTAATATATCATCATCATCTATAGTCTATAGATATAGAGGAGTAATGTCTACCTGAGTCTATGATATCAGCATTAATATATCATCATCATCTATAGTCTATAGATATAGAGGAGTAATGTCTACCTGAGTCTATGATATCAGTATTAATATATCATCATCATCTATAGTCTATAGATATAGAGGAGTAATGTCTACCTGAGTCTATGATATCAGTATTAATATATCATCATCATCTATAGTCTATAGATATAGAGGAGTAATGTCTACCTGAGTCTATGATATCAGCATTAATATATCATCATCATCTATAGTCTATAGATATAGAGGAGTAATGTCTACCTGAGTCTATGATATCAGTATTAATATATCATCATCATCTATAGTCTATAGATATAGAGGAGTAATGTCTACCTGAGTCTATGATATCAGCATTAATATATCATCATCATCTATAGTCTATAGATATAGAGGAGTAATGTCTACCTGAGTCTGTGATATCAGTATTAATATATCATCATCATCTATAGTCTATAGATATAGAGGAGTAATGTCTACCTGAGTCTGTGATATCACAGATTTTAGTGGGAGACACTTGGGGTTATTGACAATCAATCACTAACCGAAGTTATAACGATGGGGACCACGAATATTTAGATTGTTATGGCAGGACAGAATTTGAAATATTTCAGTCTGAACTAAAGTGATGCATTCATGGTGCTTTCCATGGTTTATCGCCTGGATACCCAAATATGTGATAAATACAGTAGGTAATATAATGTAAAATTCATAGGATGAACACACTGGTTGTGTCATTTAAATTCTTCTGCTTTTCTTGGCCTCATTTGAATGAGATTTTGACATGAGACTGGTTTTATCAGCCTGTTCAATACATTCAGTGTAAAATGCAGACGAACCAGTCACTGAATCTGAATACAGCTAATGTGTTTCTGTGACAGCTCTCCTTAGTTTCAGAGTATATTCACTTCTTTACCTGTCTCTGATGCTGCATGAGTCAAACTGAAGCTCCTTATAATTCCCAAGCAATCCTTGCTGGACATGACTGAGGTTCATTGGCTGGCTGTTGATGGATATGAGGCGCATGCAGCCCTGGAAAGCCAGAGTCGGGTTCTGACAGCCTGCAGGGGAGCAACCTGTGTGGAGAAGACAGTACAAAGACCCTCATCTTAACCTGCTCCAAGACAGCATAAACCTGTAAAGCACATGTGTCAAACTCAAGGCCCGCGGGCCAAATCCGGCCCGCCACCTCACTTTATGTGGCCGGCGAGGGCTTGCAAAGAATATGGAGTGCATATCATTCAATTCTATGCCGCTTCACAGAGGTAGTGTCCTTAAACTGTCCCACAATGCATCTCGATTTTTTGACATGCGCACTGTAGCGTCTCAGTCTCAGCGGTTTCCAGCAGCAGCGCTGTGTTGCCAATTTAGCGACTTAGTCGCTATATTTAGCCAGTTTTCAGACCCCTCGAGCGAGTCTTTCAATAAGAAATTAGCGACAGATCTAACGAGTTTTGCTGGTGTTACTGGAGACTTTTGGAGACTCTCATGAAAGCAGGTATCGTTCTTCTCAGTGAGCAGCGGGTGCTGCGTGGACCCTCCCCGGTCCCAGAGCTCTCATAGGGGGCCCGGTCCTCGTCAGCAGACCCTCCTAGCTGCAGTCTCTGTTCACCCTCCGCATCCAGACTGAATCAGTCCCGCCTGCACAAAGCCGCCGCTGGCTGATGGAAATGTAAAATTTGGGGAATCAAACCCTGAATTTAAAAATATAGGAGAAAAAAAGCAGTTACTCCGCCAGAGTGTCCCCTTTGGGTCACTTTTGCTGGTCCCAAGCCCGGATAAAGGAGGAGGGTTGAACTGTGGTATTAAAAAAAAAAAAAAACAGAACTGACAGAAGAAAGTTCATTTGTAGTTCTAAACATATTTAGGGAATTGTTTTACTCACTTTTTGTCTTCAGAGCTAGTTACTAAATAAATTATTACTAAAACTAATAATAATCAAATGCAGAGGCAATTTTGTAAAATGATCAAGAGTAGATGTATTTATATACCGGTAGTCTTATAATTACAACCGGCCCTTTGAGGGCAGCCATGATGCTGATGTGGTGGATGAAATTGAGTTTGACACCCCTGCTGTAAAGGGTTATTCATAGACCTTCATCTTAACCTGCTCCAAGACAGCATAAACATGTAAAGGGTTATTCTGATAGAGTATGTAAGTCTGATCTACACTTTGAGCATCCACGGACCTCCGAAGTAGAAGCTGCCTCTGGCTTCCAGCTGCTCCCACTGTTCAGTGATGGAGGCCGGCACATCGTCCAGAGTCAGGGTGATGTGTAGACGTCTGGTGTCGAGGCTCACAGAGTGCCACAGTCCATCATTGACTCGGTGACCTACGAACAGAGGGAAGTGCTCTACGTCACTGACCATGTCTGCTCTTTGCAAGTCGGTTCGGTCACAGCAGCATTAACAAGAGCAACAATGAGGTCCAAACTAATTTGTTGTTCGACCATTATGTGAAATGAACCATCTCTCCAGCACCTGTCCCCATCAGGTATCTTAATAAGTGTTAAAGAAAACACTACATTCATGACTTCAGGTGATGAAATGTTAAAACACTGTAGAACACAGATAAAAAATACAATAACTCCAGTAACAATTATATATTAAACTATACTTTTGTCCATAAGACTGTTGCCCCAGTGCATGCTGGTAAGCTTTCCCACACACCTGGGAAGTTAAATTATCTAATGCTCAGTCTGTACTTGATGTGTTTGACCATCTGGCTGCTACAGTAACTCTGCCAACGGTGAACTGGAGACGGTGAACGCAGCACCGTGGCTGCTACAGTAACTCTGCTGACGGTGAACTGGAGACAGTGAACGCAGCACCGTGGCTGCTACAGTAACTCTGCTGACGGTGAACTGGAGACGGTGAATGCAGCACCGTGGCTGCTACAGTAATTCTGCTGATGGTGAACTGGAGACAGTGAACGCAGCACCGAGGCTGCTACAGTAATTCTGCTGATGGTGAACTGGAGACAGTGAACGCAGCACCGAGGCTGCTACAGTAACTCTGCTGACGGTGAACTGGAGACAGTGAACGCAGCACCGAGGCTGCGGCCGTCTGTGTGTGTGTGTGTGTGTGTGTGTGTGTGTGTGTGTGTGTGTGAGCGTGTGTGTGTGTGTGTGTGTGTGTGTGTCTGTGTGTGTGTGTGTGTGTGTGTGTGTGTGTGTGTGTGTGTGTCTGTGTGTGTGTGAGTGTGAGTGTGTGTGTGTGAGTGTGTGTGTGTGAGTGTCTGTGTGTGTGAGTGTGTGTGTGTGTGAGTGTGTGTGTGTGTGTGTGTGTGTGTGAGTGTGTGTGTGAGTGTGTGAGCGTCTGTGTGTGAGTGTCTGTGTGAGTGTGTGTGTGAGCGTCTGTGTGTGTGTGTGTGTGTGTGTGTGTGTGTGTGTGTGTGTGAGTGTGTGTGTGTGAGTGTCTGTGTGTGTGAGTGTGTGTGTGTGTGAGTGTGTGGGTGAGTGTGTGTGTGTGTGAGTGTGTGTGTGAGTGTCTGTGTGTGAGTGTCTGTGTGTGTGTGTGTGTGTGAGCGTCTGTGTGTGAGTGTGTGTGTGTGAGCGTCTGTGTGAGTGTGTGTGTGTGAGCGTCTGTGTGAGTGTGTGTGAGTGAGTGAGTGAGTGAGTGAGTGAGTGAGTGTGTGTGTGTGTGTGTGTGTGTGTGTGTGTGTGTGTGTGTGTGTGTGTGTGTGTGTGTGTGTGTGTGTGTGTGTGTGTGTGTGTGTGTGTGTGTGTGTGTGTGCACTGACCAGCCGAGGCCCCTGGTCCTCGGTGTCCTGGGCTGTGGAGGGTCAGGAGCAGCCGGCTGTTGCTGATGTGCAGCTCCAGTCTCTGGGTTCCTGGCCTCAGCTGAGCAGAGAGCAGCAGCCCGTCAGGGCTCCACGTCCTGAACTGAAAATGAACGGAGAAGCCCCTCATGCCGGTGGATGGCGCGACCAGCGGCAGCGACAGGAAGCTGGCGCTGGAGCTCAGGAAGGTGCAGGCCGCCGGCTGGGACTGCAAGCATGAGAACGTCACGTTGCCCTGGAGGACCAGAAACCCGCTGTCACATTACATGGCAATTTGTGTTTATTACAACTTTAGTCTTTTTTGTAAATAGTGTGTTGTCCATCATTTTTCAGTAATAGTAACCTGTTACTCACCAAGTTAAGAGCTTGGGTCTGGGAACACAGTGACATTGATAAAGGTTAGATGAGCAACCGGATGATCAGTCAGTTTGGAAACAAACCAAAAGTTCATCCTGATTACCACTTCATTTAGAGGTCAAACTGAAGGTGAATGCACCTGGTCACAGCTGCAGCAACTGGTGCTACAAGCAACATTTTGGGTAATAATCTGTTAGTCCGTTTGATTGCATTTTTTTTCTTGAATATTTGGACTTTTTAGTAGTGTCACAATACTTCCAGCTTTCAGCGTTAAACTTGGTTGTAATGAAGTGGGATTTGAAAATGATTGAGAAAACAATGATTCAGTTCTAAACATCAGGCATTAAACTCATTTCTGTGTTCTTGAGCCATGACAGCCAATCAAAAACCGGACCGGAGACGACTATATATCCAGTAGACAAAAGCATTAGTCAGACAAAATGTACAAAACTTCCACTGAAAACTATAAATTTGTGGGAGAACACAGTAGTTAAAATGTCATGTGGAGCCAAACATGTAAAAATGTCAAAGTAAAAGATCTAACACATTTTATTACTCTTTGAAATGGGACAAATTCTCCATGTGGTTCAGGAAAGTGACTCCACGGCTCAGAGCATCTGAAACAGCCTGATCTAACTCTGGAGCGGGATACTAAAGACACACTTTAATTCAGATGTCATGCCAGGAGCTATCAAACCCAGCAAAGAGCAGTCAGAGCTCTGGTTTTTAGATCATGAGATTAGAGCAGAAACATTATGGTCACTGTAACACAGCTGGTCAGATCAGTCTCAGTATTAACGAACGCACACAGAAGGATTCACAAATGAATTTTGTGATGACTCACCACAAAAAATATTCTTTCAATTCACACAAAAATATCATTTTATATATGTAAATGTAAAAAAAATCCACATGTAAAAAATGGTTCACAAATATATTTCTGATGCACACATATTTTTGTTTTGTTCTAAATAATGTAATAGAAATCCACAAATACAGTGTATGTATTCAAAAACACTAGCAAACGCTAAATCAAACTGTGGAAGCTGCATTTCCAAACCCAACGTGGACAGAAACTGAAAGCTGGCTTCGGCGAAGTGGTTCACACTGCTGTGGCTGAAACACGCTCTTGGAAATGAGTGCTTGTGTTCAATGTTGAAATATAAACCTGATGTGATGAACCTTATGGTTAAGGTTTGGTTAGGTCTAGGCAGAAAAACAACTTGGTTCGGTTAGAGGAAATATCATGCTTTTGGTAAAAAAAAAAAAAAGTCTACTGCAGTCAAACTCACCACGCTATAAATCTGCGGCTTGCGTCTCTTTGCCAGGTCGATGATGTTGATTCCGTTGTAATAGAGGTTCTCAATGCAGCCGTGGAAGTTGTTCCTGAGGAAGGTGCCGGGTTTGCCGGGCAGAGGGATGCCTCCAAAGCTCAGCTTTAATGAAGACACAAACGCAATATATATATGCTTCACAATGAAATTCAGTCTGTTTTTTGGGGGCGGCAGTAGCTCAGTCTGTAGGGAGTTGGCTCGGGAACTGGAGGGTCACCGGTTCAAGTCCCGACATGGACCAAGAACTGAGTGTGAACTGGTAGCTGGAGAGGTGCCAGTTTACCTCTTGGGCACTGCCGAGGTGCCCCTGAGCAAGGCACCAAACCCCCAACTGCTCGGGGCGCTTGTCAGGAGCAGCCCCCTCACTCTGACATCTCTCCAATTGTTGCATGTATATGGTCCTGTGTGTGCATGTGTGTGTCTAAGTTAACAACAGAGTGAAAAAATTGAATTTCCCCTCGCGGGACTAATAAAGGAATATCTTCTTCTTTTGGGATCTTTATACTAACTAGGATGGCACCGCCTTGTTTTATAACCAACATGTGCTGGGAAATCTACACTGATCATTTGCCTTGTACATTCAATATATAATGCAAAACTTTCCCAAGCTATTTCAGCAGTGATGGCAGCATTTTGATTTACAGTGTTTTACATGTCTGTGGAGGTTCTCATTCATCCAGGTCATATTCATTCTGGCAAAAATTGAATCGAAGGCAACGGGACTTAATGCTACAGTCTGACTAGTCTGACTGTAGCGTTCGAACTGATGAAGCCACTTGGATAAGGGGCGAAACGTCTTCAGGGACAAATCTAAGTCCAGTTGCCTTCGATTCAATTTTTGCCAGAGTGTTTTACATGCACTTACATAACAACAGTAAGTAACAGTCACCTTTCTCCAGAAAGCTGATTTCTTAAATGTCATACAAAGGAGAAACCTAGTTTATGTAATGGGGAGAGTTGTACAGGGAAACTTTGGTTCACGTAACTGGGCTTCTTATTGACTTTTTACATAATACAGGACACAAGATGCAGATGGGAAAAGTAAAGGAGTTGGAAGACGAAAGAAGAGATAATCACATAAATGTTCTAAATAAGTTGGGTTCCACCACTATTTGTCAAATTGGTTCTGAGAGACGCAGCTCCGCTCTGTCTGTCAGGAAACAGCGTCTTTTATCACTACGTAGATAAGGTAATAAAGTCACTTAGTTTTAACTTTTGTAGTTACTTGAAAGTCTCGTACAGATGTTAAAGGGTGCCTTGTGTGTCGGTATCAGTTGCTGAGGGGCAATAAAATACAATACATTAAGCCTTTATTGTCCACCAGGGCCTCTCTGGGAACCATCACCTTAATGTGGTGGAGAGGTTTGTGTGTCCCTATGACCCTGAGTGTTTTCTGGAGCCTGGTGCTCCTGGTAGGCTCAGGCAAATTGGTCTTAGGTGATGGGCCAGACAAAGAATGGTTCAGAAGATCCCATAACTGATTGTGATAGAGGAAGAGAGACCCAGCCCGGAGGAAGCCCGGGGCCCCGTCCAGAGCCAGACCCAGACGGAGGGCCCATAAGTGAGCACCTGGTGGACGGGCTTGCCACGGAGCCCGGCGCAGCCCGAAGAAGTGACGTGGCGACCTCCTCCTCCCCATCCTATGGGCTCCCTACCCACAGGAGGAACCACTGGGATCGGGTCAGACCAGACCCGGACAGCAGAGGCTGCAGTGGCTGATGTGGAACGTCACCTCTCTGTGGGGGAAGGAGCCGAAGCTTGTGCGGGAGGTGAAGCGCTACCAGCTAGATCTGGTGGGGCTTACCTCTATGCACAGCCTCGGTTCTGGAGCCATTCTCCTGGATAGGGGTTGGACTCTATTCTTCTCTGGAGTTGCCCAAGGTGCGAGGTGCCAGGTGAATGTGGGGATACTCACAAATCCACGATTGGGGCAGCTGTGACTGATGTCTGTACATATGCACTGAACAGCAGTTTGGAGTATTCGGCCTAGAGTCCTGTATGGGGCTCCAGTAGGGGACTCCATAGTTCTGCTGGGGGACTTCAACACACACATGGGCAACAATGGAGGCACCTGGAGAGGCATGAGTGGGAGGAATGGCCTCCCTGATCTAAACCCAAGTGGTTGTTTGTTATTGGACTTCTGTGCTAGTCATGGACTGTCCATTCCAAACAACCCTAACCCTAACCCAAACATAAGGATGCTCATAAGTGGGGCAGAGCTGTCAACTGATCACCATCTGGTGGTGAGTTGGATCAGAGGGTGGGGTAAGACTCTGGACGGACCTAGTAAACCCAAACGGACAGTGCGGGTAAACTGGGAATGTCTGGAGGAGGCCTCTATCCTATATGGCCTGAGGGTCTTGGGTGTCTCAAAGGGGCGGTAACCCTCGAACACTGTGGTGGACACAAGTGGTCAGGGAAGCTGTCCAACGGAAGAAGGAGTTCTTCCAGCATACGCTAACTCGGAAGACTCTGGAGGAAGTTTCAAGGTACCAACAGGCCCGTAGGGTGGCAGCCGCTGCCGTAAAGGAGGCAAAGCAGCAGGTGTGGGAGGAGTACGGAGTAGCCATGGAGAACGACTTTCGGTCGGCACCAAGGTGCTTCAGGAAAACTGTCCGAAACCTCAGGGGGGAAAACCGGGAACCATCCACGCTGTGTACAGTAAGGATGGGACACTGTTGACCGCAACCAAAGAGGTAATCGGGCAGTGGAAAGAGCACTTTGAGGAACTCCTGAACATGGCTAATACGCCCTCTATTGTAGAGGCAGAGCTGGAAGCTGATGGGGGTTCATCGTCAATTTCCCTGGTGGAAGTCACTGAGGTAGTTAAGCTGCTCCACAGTGGCAAAGCCCCACGGATGGACAAGATCTGACCAAAAATGCTGAAGGCTCTTGGTGCGGAGGGGCTGTTGTGGATGATACGTCTCTTCAACATTCCATGGAAGTTGGGGACAGTTCCTAAGGAGTGGCAGACCGGGGTGGTGGTCCCCCTGTTCAAAACGGGGGACCAGAGAGTGTGTGCCAATTTTAGGGGTATCACATTACTCAGCTTCCCTGGTAAAGTCTACTCTAGGGTGCTGGAAAGGAGGGTTCAGCTGATAGCCGAACGTCAGATTGAAGAGGAACAATTCGGATTTTGTCCTGGCTGTGAAACGGACCAGCAGCAGTACGTCAGACTCGTTGTGGACTCGGGGTTGGCCTCCGCCAGGGCTGCGCCTTGTCACCAGTCCTGTTTGTGATATTCATGGACAGGATATCGAGGCGTAGTTGGGGGGGCAGCTGAGTGTGAAGTGGCTGGGATGAGGATCAGCACCTCTAAATCTGAGGCCATGGTTCTCAGCAGGAAACCGATGGATTGTCTACTCCTGGTAGGGAATGAGTCTTTACCCCAAGTGAAGGAGTTCAAGTACCTCGGGGTCTTGTTTATGAGTGAGGGGACAATGGAACGTGAGATTGGCTGGAGAATCGGAGCAGCGGGGGAGGTATTGCAGTCGCTTTACCGAAGCGAAAGGGAAGTTTGGGGTCCCCTGCTGGAGCGGTTGCATCTGCAACCTGACCCCAGATAAGTGGTTGAAGATGAGTGATGAGTGAGTGAGTGTCCACCAGGGGGGAAATATGTCTTTGGTTCAACAAATACAGGAAACAAAAAAAAAACAGACAAGCAGTTAGTAAAAACAGGTCATATTACACATTAAAACTGTTCATTTTAGTGTCTGTGGCCTAGATCTACCCAGTCACATTGTTGAGTTAACAATATTGATGGCACTTAGGATGAAGGACTCCTAAAATTACATTTTAGTAGCCACGGGGACTAGCGCCTCTTTTTTTGTACTGATTATTCTACCAAAGGTCCGTGTCTGGATGCCTAAAATAACTTGTCCCACTCAAGGCATGCCCACTGAATAAAAGGGCGTCCCAGTGAACACAGTCTGAAAGACTGGCAGGACGGACTGACCTCATAGTCAACCTCCAGTGAGTCTCCTTCCCCTCTGGTCTGGAAGTGCTGTGTGTGGAAGTCCACTGTGAGGTTCACCTGCTTCATGAAGCGCTCAATGGTGACAGAGTGCCAGTTCTGGTCATCCAGCAGACTGCCCACCGTGACAGCTGCTCGACTGCTGCTGTACCTCAGCCTTGTGTCGTCTGACAGAAACATGAAAAACACCAAAGTCATGTATCTAGAAAAAATCCCAAAGATTTGCTTGTTCCGGTGTACTGAAGACACATTGACTTGGCCATATTGGGGATTGCTGATTTGCAGTTAGAGTAGTCCAGATTATTATGGCAGGGTTTCAAATGTATAAGATTTATCAGCTAAATAAAGGTTCATCTTATCTTATCTTATCTTAAACATTCATTCTGTGAGCCCTACTCCAGCAACCAAACCAAACCATTTGCCTCTTTTTAGCCAGTAGGAGTGAAAGGGAGTCATCCTCAACATTGGTTGTGTTGAGGTTTCAGAATGAGGACAGTTGGAGAACAATTATATACAAAATAGGATGTAGGCTCTACAGGATGATTGTTTTTTCTTCTTCTTGTTATCACTTATTTTTCCACTTCAACTATCATGATGTACAGATTTTAAGATGTTCTGTTGTCAAATGGCTTGAAGAATAGTGGATATGCAGCATGTAGCTGCTGTAAATGGGGAAATCTCCCTGGGAGAGGAACAGGAGGTGGAGCCAACATCTGGCTCCACCTCCTGTTCCCCTGTTTGATTGAAAGGTTTCATAAACATGTTTTAAGTATGATGAACATGGTTCTTCTCAAATGCATCAGTGGTTATTTTGTCTCACCTGTAATTAAAAGTCTACAATCTATCTGACTAAAGATTAAGCATGACTTGTGTGAATGTGACCAAGCGCGGTGATGCCAGCTGTGTACCTGTCAGTTTCTTATAATCTATCATATGAACACATTTCTGTTAATACACAAAAGTACTGAGAAATGGACTTGCATTTATACAGCGCTTTCATAGTCTTCTGACCAAAGTGCTTTAGACTACATGTCAGCATTCACCCATTCACACACCAAGGGCTAAGCCTCTGGGAGCAATCTGGGGGAGTGTCTTGCTCAAGGACACATTGACATTGTTAAGGAGGCTGGGTGATAACCCAAAAGAAGAGAGAGAGAGAGAGAGAGAGAGAGAGAGAGAGAGAGAGAGAGAGAGAGAGAGAGAGAGAGAGAGAGAGAGAGAGAGAGAGAGAGACAGAAAGAGAGAGAGACAGAAAGAGAGAGAGACAGAGACCCCACACGCAGAGACAACCACTAAGACAAGAGATTAACACAAAGCGAGTCTTTAATTAAAGACTGATAAGAAAACAATATCTTCTAGAATCTATCTAGAAATACAAAAAAACCTAAACAGATACACAAAAGAGATTAACTAAACACAAGTTAACAACCAGAAAACTAATTAATTAAACACAAGTTAACAGTAAGGAACTAAAAAAACCCATAAATTAAAATTAACATCAAAACCTAGAGTACAATGAAAGACAAGGAATGAACACAGTGGAACAAACACCGACAAGTGAAACACAGGACAACGAGGAGTGTGAGGAGAAACATCTAAAACAGAAGAAAACCTACCAGGTAAAAAGAGAAACAAGCAGCACGAAGAGAAGAGAGTCTAAGTGGAATCAGGGAGAAACACAGAGAAGAAACATGAGTCTAAGAAGGAGAAACAGAAGCACGGGGAGATCACGGGAGGCTTAAACAAATACATCGACAAGAACAAAGGGGAGAGGGGTGGTTTAAATACAGAGGGTGATGACACACAGGTGGAAACAATCAGGGCGGAGCAGACAATCAAAAAAGGAGGGAAACAGACAAAGACAGGAAGTAAAGCTGAAACAACACAGAGACACAAGACTTTCAAAATAAAACAGGAAACAACCCCAGACAAGACACCAGGACAGGGAGTGAAACAAAAGATGACGCCAGGGGTGGGTGACAAGACAATACACTAGAATGCATATAATTTAACTCAAAATAACAAAACAGAACCAGAATAAGAAACTAATCGACAAAACTAACTAATACTAAAAGTCCACAGTCATGACAGACATGTGACCACAGCAACTGGGGATCAAACCACCGACCTTCCAACTGGTGGTGGACAACCTGCTCTACCCTCTGAGCCACAGCCGCCCGGAGGTACTGAGGTTCAATAAACAGCAATAGCTTTAGCCAGAATTTCAGTTTCTCACTAGCTGTGTTGCAATTCATAACTGCATATATTGTAAGAAATGTGCACAATGTAATAATTCAAATGTAATAAAAGCTCAAACAGTAATAATCAGCACATTGTAATGAAACCTTGATCGCAGAACACGTGTAACAGTGTTATTCTTAATGTGAAAATGCATTACATTATGAGAACATTAGAAACTTTACAAAAAAAGCTGAATAAATAATGTAATAAATTCAGCACATAATGTGCTGACTTTAAACAGAGTGCTCTCATCTTCTTCAGGCAGAGGAACCAGTAGTTAATTTAAAGCAACTGGTCAAGAGGACATGTCCATCAGTCCCCTTCATGGACTGTAGAAGAAGAAGCCTCTTGGATGTGAGACTACAGGATATCCAGCGACCTGGACGAATGACGACCTTTACAGAGATGAGGCTGAATGTAATTTAATGGTGATTCTTAGCATGTGAAATAATTGTTCAATACATAATTATTCCAGTTACTGTAATTAATAGTTAACCATTTTAGGTAACTATCGACAAAACTGTAGACAACATCAAGCTGGTCTCAATTCAGTCCCTCATGCTGATCTCAGTACTGTACCTCAAGCTGGTCTCAGTTTAGTCTCTCATCCTGACCTCAATACTGTATCTCATGCCTGCATCAATACTGTACCTCACACTACTCTTGATGCTGTGCCTCGCTCTGACCTCAATGCTGTACCCGATGCTGGCCTCAATGCAGTCCCTCATGCTGGCCTCAATGCAGTCCCTCATGCTGGCCTCAGTGCAGTCCCTCATGCTGGCCTCAGCGCAGTCCCTCATGCTGGCCTCAATGCAGTACCTCAAGCTGGCCTCAATGCAGTCTCCTCATGCTGGCCTCAGTGCAGTCCCTCACGCTGGCCTCAATGCAGTCCCTTGTGCTGGCCTCAATGCAGTCCCTCATGCTGGCCTCAATGCAGTCCCTCATGCTGGCCTCAGTGCAGTCCCTCACACTGGCCTCAATGCAGTCCCTTGTGCTGGCCTCAGTGCAGTCCCTCACGCTGGCCTCAATGCAGTCCCTCCTGCTGGCCTCAATGCAGTCCCTCCTGCTGGCCTCAATGCAGTCCCTTGTGCTGGCCTCAATGCAGTCCCTCACGCTGGCCTCAGTACAGTCCCTCATGCTGGCCTCAATGCAGTCCCTCATGCTGGCCTCAGTGCAGTCCCTCACGCTGGCCTCAGTGCAGTCCCTCATGCTGGCCTCAATGCAGTCCCTCATGCTGGCCTCAGTGCAGTACCTCAAGTTGGCCTCAATGCAGTCTCCTCATGCTGGCCTCAGTGCAGTCCCTCACGCTGGCCTCAATGCAGTCCCTTGTGCTGGCCTCAATGCAGTCCCTCATGCTGGCCTCAATGCAGTCCCTCATGCTGGCCTTAGTGCAGTCCCTCACACTGGCCTCAATGCAGTCCCTTGTGCTGGCCTCAGTGCAGTCCCTCCTGCTGGCCTCAATGCAGTCTCTCCTGCTGGCCTCAATGCAGTCCCTTGTGCTGGCCTCAATGCAGTCCCTCACGCTGGCCTCAGTGCAGTCCCTCACGCTGGCCTCAATGCAGTCCCTCACGCTGGCCTCAATGCAGTCCCTCCTGCTGGCCTCAATGCAGTCCCTCATGCTGGCCTCAATGCAGTCCCTCATGCTGGCCTCAGTGCAGTACCTCAAGCTGGCCTCAATGCAGTCTCCTCATGCTGGCCTCAGTGCAGTCCCTCACGCTGGCCTCAATGCAGTCCTTGTGCTGGCCTCAATGCAGTCCCTCATGCTGGCCTCAATGCAGTCCCTCATGCTGGCCTCAGTGCAGTCCCTCATGCTGGCTTCAATGCAGTCCCTCGTGCTGGCCTCAATGCAGTCCCTCATGCTGGCCTCAGTGCAGTCCCTCACGCTGGCCTCAATGCAGTCCCTCATGCTGGCCTCAATGCAGTCCCTCCTGCTGGTCTTAGTGGTCCCTCAGTCCCTCATGCTGGCCTCAATGCAGTCCCTCATGCTGGCCTCAGTGCAGTCCCTCATGCTGGCCTCAGTGCAGTCCCTCACGCTGGCCTCAGTGCAGTCCCTCACGCTGGCCTAATGAGTCCCTCTGCTGGCCTCAATGCAGTCCTCTGCTGGCTCAATGCGTCCCTCATGCTGGCCTCAATGCAGTCCCTCATGCTGGCCTCAGTGAGTCCCTCATGCTGCCTCAGTCAGTCCCTCACGCTGGCCTCAGTGCAGTCCCTCATGCTGGCCTCAATGCAGTCCCTCCTGCTGGCCTCAATGCAGTCCCTTGTGCTGGCCTCAATGCAGTCCCTCACGCTGGCCTCAGTACAGTCCCTCATGCTGGCCTCAATGCAGTCCCTCATGCTGGCCTCAGTGCAGTCCCTCACGCTGGCCTCAGTGCAGTCCCTCATGCTGGCCTCAATGCAGTCCCTCATGCTGGCCTCAGTGCAGTACCTCAAGTTGGCCTCAAGCAGTCTCCTTGCTGGCCTCAGTGCAGTCCCTCACGCTGGCCTCAATGCAGTCCCTTGTGCTGGCCTCAATGCAGTCCCTCACGCTGGCCTCAGTACAGTCCCTCATGCTGGCCTCAATGCAGTCCCTCATGCTGGCCTCAGTGCAGTCCCTCACGCTGGCCTCAGTGCAGTCCCTCATGCTGGCCTCAATGCAGTCCCTCATGCTGGCCTCAGTGCAGTACCTCAAGTTGGCCTCAATGCAGTCTCCTCATGCTGGCCTCAGTGCAGTCCCTCACGCTGGCCTCAATGCAGTCCCTTGTGCTGGCCTCAATGCAGTCCCTCATGCTGGCCTCAATGCAGTCCCTCATGCTGGCCTCAGTGCAGTCCCTCCGCTGGCCTCAGTGCAGTCCCTCCTGGCCTCAATGCGTCCCTCGTGCTGGCTCAGTGCAGTCCCTCCTGCTGGCCTAATGAGTCTCTCCTGCTGGCCTCAATGCAGTCCCTCGTGCTGGCCTCAATGCAGTCCCTCACGCTGGCCTCAGTGCAGTCCCTCACACTGGCCTCAATGCAGTCCCTCGTGCTGGCCTCAGTGCAGTCCCTCCTGCTGGCCTCAATGCAGTCTCTCCTGCTGGCCTCAATGCAGTCCCTCGTGCTGGCCTCAATGCAGTCCCTCACGCTGGCCTCAGTGCAGTCCCTCACGCTGGCCTCAGTGCAGTCCCTCACGCTGGCCTCAATGCAGTCCCTCACGCTGGCCTCAATGCAGTCCCTCATGCTGGCCTCAGTGCAGTCCCTCATGCTGGCCTCAGTGCAGTCCCTCACGCTGGCCTCAGTGCAGTCCCTCACGCTGGCCTCAATGCAGTCCCTCCTGCTGGCCTCAATGCAGTCCCTCATGCTGGCCTCAATGCAGTCCCTCATGCTGGCCTCAATGCAGTCCCTCATGCTGGCCTCAGTGCAGTCCCTCATGCTGGCCTCAGTGCAGTCCCTCACACTGGCCTCAATGCAGTCCCTCGTGCTGGCCTCAGTGCAGTCCCTCCTGCTGGCCTCAATGCAGTCTCTCCTGCTGGCCTCAATGCAGTCCCTCGTGCTGGCCTCAATGCAGTCCCTCATGCTGGCCTCAGTGCAGTCCCTCACACTGGCCTCAATGCAGTCCCTCGTGCTGGCCTCAGTGCAGTCCCTCCTGCTGGCCTCAATGCAGTCTCTCCTGCTGGCCTCAATGCAGTCCCTCGTGCTGGCCTCAATGCAGTCCCTCACGCTGGCCTCAGTGCAGTCCCTCACGCTGGCCTCAATGCAGTCCCTCACGCTGGCCTCAATGCAGTCCCTCCTGCTGGCCTCAATGCAGTCCCTCGTGCTGGCTTCAATGCAGTCCCTCATGCTGGCCTCAATGCAGTCCCTCATGCTGGCCTCAATGCAGTCCCTCATGCTGGCCTCAGTGCAGTCCCTCATGCTGGCCTCAGTGCAGTCCCTCACGCTGGCCTCAGTGCAGTCCCTCACGCTGGCCTCAATGCAGTCCCTCCTGCTGGCCTCAATGCAGGCCCCATGCTGTATTTAGGTGGGTAATTCCTGGTTTGCTCTACCTTCTGCTTGCATTTTTCTGCTTTTATCTTTACTGGCAAGAAATGTTTGAGTAGCAAATCCTGGTTACTTTTAAATCACTGAAACAATATTTTTTGGTAGATTTAGCTGGCATTAATTAAGAATAATGTCTCTTGACCCCACAGTATCGCTGAGTGTGAGCGGCTCCCTGAGGAAAACAGCTCGATAAGAGGACTGAAGCGCTGCAAGGCATTCGTCTGAACAAGGAATTCATCAGCTCTTTTGCGGTCCTGTGCCAGTTGTGGAGCCTTCAAGTGCAAATGGACAAACTGAAATCTTTATACGTGGGATCACATCTGGTGTCGAGCCTCCTGCTACAGACCTGGCCGACACACCTCCTCGGATGTGTCCAAATGACACTGGAACAGCTGGGGAAGCTCCCAGACCGGACGGTCCAACTGATCTCTCCGACTGGAACGGTTCTGGCGGCAGACCAAAGTCATCAACCCCAGCCAGGACCTGGTCTGATGTTGTCCATTGCTCCAGCACTCACTCCACCACCTGAAGTCTCATTGCACAATAAATATGATCCGTTGACTCCGAACAAGATGTGTGATGATGAATGCAATGTGAGGATCAATAAAAACTCAAGAAACAGCCCCAAAACTCAGCTGAGAGCGAACCAAAACATGAGGAGGAGCCAAAATTCCACAGCCAGGACTAGAGAAGCCATCAGCACCCCACACAAAAAGACATGGGCTCAATCCTGACTGGAGACTCAAACACAGCAGGTGGGAATCGCAAAGACGGAAAATCTAACTTTTTCTGATACATCAGTCAGGGAACTGATGGAGATCCTGTCGACCAGTCTGACTACTCATCCAGATGATATGAGGATCACTGTCATTGTCATTGATCATTGGCTCTTGATACTCTGAGGAGGAAAACTGGCTCTGAGATCCTGAAGAAAGACTTTTCTCTGTCGGTATGGAGCTCCCCATGTCTCCATTCAGGACCCATTCCTGCTGTGGGTAAAGGAATCCCACTTTTCAGCAGACTTCTTGGCCTGAACACATTGGTTATCAAATGCATGCATCGCCCATAGGATACGGTTCATCAGGAATTTTAATATCTTTTGGAACTGTAAGGAACGTTTCAGACCTGATGGGGTGCATCCCAATCTAATCACTTACATCATAATGTTGGGATGGGAAACCCAACCATGAGTGTACAGATAAGAGCGAAGGACACAGCAGAGAAGCAAACCACCCCCAGCTCTCCCCCCTCACCAGACCCTCTGCTCCACATCAGCCAAGGTCTCCAAAGGCTGTCTCCATCCTAATCAGGAACCCAGGGACCACCATCTACCCAGGAAGGCAGGGCACCCCCTCCTCCCCATCCTCCCAGATCATCTCTGCTATCAGAGCAGTTCATGGAGCAGATCACATGCCATGAGGCGTTCAGGGTCCTTGCTGTGCTACTATCTACTACTGACAGCTGTTCTGAGAACAAGCTGGGACCGAGTACAATTCATGTATTAGTAAAAGAAGGAATGGAATACAGTCAACTTTCGGGATGAATCAACCTCATCTGTTATCTGTACCATGTACAACTCAGAATATAACAGAGACGAGTGTAAAGTTAGCTTGACTTCATATTGGATCTCCGTCCAACAAGTCACTCTTAGTTAATGACTTCATTATTTCTCCCAGTTTAGATTTTCTTTTACTGACAGAAACGTGGTTAACAAAAGACACAAGTGTTACTGTTCTTAATGAAACAGCACTCCAAATTTTAGTTTTATGGCTAAATGTCGAAATGAAAGGGAAGGAGGAGCAGAAGCTGCCTTATTTAAAGATTCATTCCAGTGTAAAGAGATTTTATTTAGTGATTTTATTTCTTTTGATTATCTTAGTTTTCTTTTAAGGGGTGTTCTGGTTTTAATCCTTTACAGATCTCCAGGATACTGTGCAAGTTTTACTGATGAATATTCTGAATTATTGTCAGTTATCTCTACTGATTTCACATAGATAATATGAAGGATGTAATGCCAAATAATGTTCTCCTATATCGGACATGTTTGGTCTATGGCAACATGTAAAAGAACCTACCCACATTCAAGGTCACATCCTGGACCTGCTTATTGCTAAAGGTGTTGATATTTCCTCTGTCTGGTTACTGACTTGGCCCTGTCTGACCTTTTTTGGCCATAGCCATGTTACCAAGCATGAGTGCAGAGTCAGTTGACGGACTCCTGGATCATTTCAGTTTGAAAATCTTGAATGTAATGATGCTGTTGCACCGACAAGAATCAAAAGCACTTTGAGCAAACAGAAGACACCGTGGAGAAACACCACTATGGTCACAAACCTGAAAAGCTGAACATAAGTGGAGGAAAACTTCAAATTCACTACGAGTTGTACAAAAACAGCCTGCGTCATTCTACCACTGAGCTGTGCAAGGCCAGACAGCTGCATCTATCTGAAATGATCAACAGGAATGTCAGCAACGCTCGCAGTCTGTTTGCTATGATCGACAAACGTACGAATCCTCCTCAACAGTCAAGCCCAGAACTGCAACGAATTTCCCAACTTTTTTAGTGAAAAAAATCAAAACAATTAGACGAAACACAAACGCCACAAACAAACAAACAACAAAAAAGAAGACAAACAAGAAAACGAATCTGTCGAAAACCTAGAAATAACTTTAATGTTATGTCACAATTTGATATGGTGATGATTTAAAAATCCAGGAAGAAATAGTTTGGCATCTGAAATCAACAACATGCTTTGACTTTAAAAAGAGTTTTTACCTCAGTAGAAGGTGATCTCCCAGAAATAGTTAATAGCTCTCTGGCATCAGGCATTTTTACCAAGATATCTGCCATGAAGCCTCTCCTAAAGACGAGGACTCTCGACGCCTCTGTGATGAATAACTACACACCTGTCTCGCTCTTTTATATCTCAGATTATTGAGAGTTGAATTTAACCAGCGTAATGACTTTTTGAATGAAAGTGGAAATCTTGATAAATTTCTCAGGCTTCCGACCACATCACAGCACTGCAGCAAACAAGTGGAATAAACTGCCAGTGGAGATTAAACCTTCACCAAATGTAGACACTTAAATCCAGGTTAAAAACATTTCTTTTCTCATGCACCTCATCTAGAGTGTTGCTTGTTTCATTTTAATTCATGATTTTATTAGGATTTTTGCAATGTCTTAATATGATTTCGTTCTTTTATGTACTTTTAAATGCTTCATCTGCAGCCCACCGTAATGCTTTTAATGTTTTATGTAAAGCACTTTCAATTGTCTTGTACCTGAAGTGTACTAATCATACTGATCTCAATGTCGTACCTCCCACCGGCCTCGATGCAGTCCCTCATACTGATCTCAATGTCGTACCTCCCACCGGCCTCGATGCAGTCCCTCATACTGATCTCAATGTCGTACCTCCCACCGGCCTCGATGCAGTCCCTCATACTGATCTCAATGTCGTACCTCACACCGGCCTCGATGCAGTCCCTCATACTGATCTTAGTGCTGTACCTCACACCGGCCTCGATGCAGTCCCTCATACTGATCTCAATGTCGTACCTCCCACCGGCCTCGATGCAGTCCCTCATACTGATCTCAATGTCGTACCTCCCACCGGCCTCGATGCAGTCCCTCATACTGATCTCAATGTCGTACCTCACACCGGCCTTGATGCAGTCCCTCATACTGATCTCAATGTCGTACCTCACACCGGCCTCGATGCAGTCCCTCATACTGATCTCAATGTCGTACCTCACACCGGCCTCGATGCAGTCCCTCATACTGATCTTAGTGCTGTACCTCATGCCGGCCTCGATGCAGTCCCTCACACTGATCTCAATGTCGTACCTCCTGCCGGCCTCGATGCAGTCCCTCATACTGATCTTCGTGCTGTACCTCATGCCGGCCTCGATACAGTCCCTCACACTGATATCAATGTCGTACCTCCCGCCGGCCTCGATGCAGTCCCTCATATTGATCTCAATGTCGTACCTCACGCCGGCCTCGATGCAGTCCCTCATACTGATCTTAGTGCTGTACCTCATGCCGGCCTCGATGCAGTCCCTCATACTGATCTTAGTGCTGTACCTCATGCCGGCCTCGATGCAGTCCCTCACACTGATCTCAATGTCGTACCTCCCGCCGGCCTCGATGCAGTCCCTCATACTGATCTTAGTGCTGTACCTCATGCCGGCCTTGATGCAGTCCCTCATACTGATCTTAGTGCTGTACCTCATGCCGGCCTCGATGCAGTCCCTCATACTGATCTTAGTGCTGTACCTCATGCCGGCCTCGATGCAGTCCCTCATACTGATCTCAATGTCGTACCTCATGCCGGCCTCGATGCAGTCCCTCATACTGATCTCAATGTCGTACCTCCCTCCGGCCTCGATGCAGTCCCTCATACTGATCTCAATGTCGTACCTCCCACCGGCCTCGATGCAGTCCCTCATACTGATCTCAATGTCGTACCTCATGCCGGCCTCGATGCAGTCCCTCATACTGATCTTAGTGCTGTACCTCATGCCGGCCTCCATGCAGTCCCTCACACTGATCTCAATGTCGTACCTCACGCCGGCCTCGATGCAGTCCCTCAGACTGATCTCAATGTCGTACCTCCCGCTGGCCTTGATGCAGTCCCTCATACTGATCTCAATGTCGTACCTCACGCCGGCCTTGATACAGTCCCTCATACTGATCTTAGTGCTGTACCTCACACCGGCCTCGATGCAGTCCCTCATACTGATCTTAGTGCTGTACCTCATGCCGGCCTCGATGCAGTCCCTCATACTGATCTCAATGTCGTACCTCCTGCCGGCCTCGATGCAGTCCCTCATACTGATCTTAGTGCTGTACCTCCCGCCGGCCTAGATGCAGTCCCTCACACTGATCTCAATGTCATACCTCACGCTGGCCTCGATGCAGTCCCTCATACTGATCTCAATGTCGTATGTCATGCTGGCCTCAATGCAGTCCCTCATACTGATCCTCATACCAACCTCGATGCAGTCCCTCATACTGATCTCAATGTCGTACCTAATGCCGGCCTCGATGCAGTCCCTCACACTGATCTCAATGTCGTACCTCCCGCCGGCCTCGATGCAGTCCCTCACACTGATCTCAATGTCGTACCTCACGCCGGCCTCGATGCAGTCCCTCAGACTGATCTCAATGTCGTACCTCCCGCCGGCCTCGATGCAGTCCCTCATACTGATCTCAATGTCGTACCTCACGCCGGCCTTGATGCAGTCCCTCATACTGATCTTAGTGCTGTACCTCACACCGGCCTCGATGCAGTCCCTCATACTGATCTTAGTGCTGTACCTCATGCCGGCCTCGATGCAGTCCCTCATACTGATCTCAATGTCGTACCTCCTGCCGGCCTCGATGCAGTCCCTCATACTGATCTTAGTGCTGTACCTCCCGCCGGCCTCGATGCAGTCCCTCACACTGATCTCAATGTCATACCTCACGCCGGCCTCGATGCAGTCCCTCATACTGATCTCAATGTCGTATGTCATGCTGGCCTCAATGCAGTCCCTCATACTGATCCTCATACCAACCTCGATGCAGTCCCTCATACTGATCTCAATGTCGTACCTAATGCCGGCCTCGATGCAGTCCCTCATACTGATCTTCGTGCTGTACCTCATGCTGGCCTCGATGCAGTCCCTCATACTGATCTTAGTGCTGTACCTCATGCCGGCCTCGATGCAGTCCCTCACACTGATCTCAATGTCGTACCTCCCGCCGGCCTCGATGCAGTCCCTCACACTGATCTTCGTGCTGTACCTCATGCCGGCCTCGATGCAGTCCCTCACACTGATATCAATGTCGTACCTCCCGCCGGCCTCGATGCAGTCCCTCATACTGATCTCAATGTCGTACCTCCCGCCGGCCTCGATGCAGTCCCTCACACTGATCTCAATGTCGTACCTCCCGCCGGCCTCGATGCAGTCCCTCACACTGATCTCAATGTCGTACCTCCCGCCGGCCTCGATGCAGTCCCTCATACTGATCTCAATGTCGTACCTCCCGCCGGCCTCGATGCAGTCCCTCACACTGATCTCAATGTCGTACCTCCCGCCGGCCTAGATGCAGTCCCTCATACTGATCTCAATGTCGTACCTCCCACCGGCCTTGATGCAGTCCCTCACACTGATCTCAATGTCGTACCTCCCGCCGGCCTTGATGCAGTCCCTCACACTGATCTCAATGTCGTACCTCCCGCCGGCCTCGATGCAGTCCCTCACACTGATCTCAATGTCGTACCTCCCGCCGGCCTCGATGCAGTCCCTCATACTGATCTTAGTGCTGTACCTCATGCCGGCCTCGATGCAGTCCCTCATACTGATCTCAATGTCGTACCTCCCGCCGGCCTCGATGCAGTCCCTCATACTGATCTCAATGTCGTACCTCATGCCGGCCTCGATGCAGTCCCTCCCACTGATCTCAGGCTGCTCGGTTGGTGTATGGAGTTGTTCTTGTACAGATTCAATCACATTTTTTCACTTTACTTAGAGGATCAGTGCGTAGCTTTGAGGGACTGAAAATGTTGTTGTACATGTTCCAAAGTAAACAAAGGGTTAATAGTAAATATGCCTCTAGCATCATGCATTTAATGTAATGTAGGAAAGGTTCCTATACTCCATAAAAGTACTAGAATAATTATGTATTGAGCAATTACGTAACATTCTGAGAATTACTGATATGTGGTAGCTTCATCTACACGAACTGATCGATAGAAATGTCGCAGCTTTAAATGATCTACTCCACTTGTGTCATGTAAAACTAGAAGGTTCATGTGCTTTAAGACCACAACGTGAGTACTCCTTTGTTAAAGTTATTAAATAATTCGCCGAGTTTATAATTAAACTTTTCTTCTGTTAAGTATATAATGTAATGTTAAGTATATAAGTTAAGTTAAGTATATAATGTTCTCATAATGCAATGACTTTATGTTTTGAGCAAACTGTTATTATGTAATGCGCTCAAGGTTTTATTACATTACAGTATGAGCTGTTATTACATTTAAATTATTTTATCATGCACATTTATTAATTATGCACAGTTATTACACTATGAGTTGCTACAAACCAACTTTGGGAAAATTACTTTGAGTTTTTAGTTTGGCCGAAGCGTCATCGATCAGGGGGGCTGGGTTTATGACCTGTGCTGCACTGGGAGCTTTCATATGGTCCATCTTTAGATACGCCGTATGGTTTGTCCATTCTGGGCTACTGTAGGATCACGGTGGGCTCCATGAGGAGGACTCGCTCCTTATGTCGGTACGAAGGGCTCAGCTAACAAAAACACAACAGTTCTTAGTTTAAAGTTATTATACACTAATGAAGACATAGTTATTAATATTATATTCCCTTTGCTAATACTGCACATCCCCTTAAATCCTACATACTAGACCTCTAAGATTTCATAATTACCAGACAGCACAAATTTACAAAATCTGTAGCCCTTAAAGTTTTCCAAATATAAATGATTAGGTTGCAGTTACAAAATGGTGTCTTATCTACTTATTTGGTAAATGCAGTGTATTTCCAGAATGATTTGGGTGTAACTGTAGATTCCTAGAAACACATCAGGTAGCTCTCGGCGCTGGAGGTGGGCCGGTATTCAGCGGTACCCTGCACGTCTACGTTTCACTCCTCAGTGTGCTGGGACTTTTTCATACGAACTTCTCACAAGCTGCTGGAAGTCTTGTCTTCCCTCTTCATGTCCGTTTCCGGAGATTTCTAATGGTGATTCGTAACGGCAGCGTGATCGTTGCGTGAGCTGAAGCCTGGCTGTTAACATCAGCAGACACGTTTCTCTGTGCAGGTCACAACCTACATGTCTCCGAGTCTCTGAGTACATCAACTCGTCTCTCTCTAGAGAATCAGTACGTCATTTAAAACGTATGATCACAAACAGCAGAGAAACAAGGCTGTTTATAAGAAACGCCGTGGACGGATCTGAAATGTGATTGGATACATGGGATACATGTTTTATGGATAACGAAGGTGCTAATTATCAATCAGAGAAACCAAATCTGCGGCACTCTCAGATAAAGTGGCTTCTTTATTTTCAGGACAAACGGCCTTCGCTAGCGCCACGCCGCTGTGGTCGTCTGCGTTCGGGTGTTTGCCCTGTAAAGTAAAGAAGTCACTTTATCTGAGAGTGCCGCAGATCTTGTTTCTCGTGTTCATGTTGCTGCCTGGCGCCCGATATGTTTTTCAAGATTTGGAGTCGTGCTCGCCGTTATTTTCATTTTTGCTAATTATCAATCAGTGATCATATCATCATATTGATACAACGTTTTGTGTTTTTTGTAAAATCATTAGTGAACTGTTCATCATCATGTTTTTTCTAATCTGTGAACAAATATGATCAAAAGCATCTTGAAATAACTTCTGCTATGATTTGACGCTATATCAAAATAAACTGAACTGAATGGCACAGTCCTCTAGCAGACAGTTCAAGATCTATTTTAAATGACTCACTTCTTCAAAAACAACACCTGTCAGTAAAAATCTGTAATAACTGAAATGATGTGCTGTAACCAGAGTCTATGGACATGAAAACATAACTTTCTCAAGGAACAAGTTCATTCCTGGACTCTTGGACTTGGACTGGTTTGCTGTAACGAAGCCTGGGTGGGTCCCATGATGTGGGCAGTGTGGCAGCGCTAGCCTTTTAAAATGGGCCCTGAAATAAATCCCAGCAGGCTCTGCAGCTGCCACCTGCCGCTGATATTCCCAGTGTGGTCGAGGCCAAACTGGCACCCACCATGGCTGATTGGTAATAGGCTAACACAGCTGTCAATCAAGGATTCAGGCTTCAAAATGATTTAAACGTCACGTATCTGGAGAGTGACTTACCTAGGCTGAGGTAGAGGGCCAGCTTTCCTCTGTGGAGCTCCAGGGTGATGTGATCTCCCCGCTGCCCCTCCCCGTGCAGTAAAACCCCCTCGGCCTCGTGGCTCTTGAAGCGCAGAGAGATCACATCCTTCACTGTCGACATGGACTTCTGGTTGAAACGATACAGCAAAGAGCTTCTTCTGTCAAAGCTGGCCACATCTGACTCTAAAAGAAAGAGCAGCAATGATGGGCACAATGATGCGGCTGTATGGAGAAAAGAGATTTACAAAATGTGTGTTTAAGGTTGTATTCAGCCTGAAAATAGAGCTGAGTCAAATGAACATGTCTGGTATGTCTGCTATAGGTGTACTGCAGGTCACCTGATGTGTGTGCAATGATGACGTGTGCAATGTGGTACAAGATGACATTACACTGCAGTTAAACCATGCAATCCTTTTCTTAAGGGCAAAACACACTGGTGGTAGATGACACTGATCAAAATCCCTGCACCTACAGTTTACTCTGTAAGCCATTACTGCTATTTGGTCGAGTGTCAATCTGCCAGGATGGTAGCAACAGCGACATATAGCTCCAGGCTATAATTAACCTGACTGCTTGTTTTATCTGAATTACAGCTGATCCTCATCAGGGTCTGAGCCCTGAAACCAGGAGCAGATCCAGGCTTCAACCAGCTGATCCTCATCAGGGTCAATCAGGCTCCTCAGCTGCCTCTCCTCCCAGATAGCGAACCAACCAGATGGACTTATGGCCAGCATCAGCTGACAGCAATAAGCCATTTAAGACTTTCAGAGGAGCAGCTTCAGTACTACCATAAAAAAAAATATTGTATGCATTTTTTTCTGCCTCTTCATATTGCATGAATGAAATCTAGCAGTTGATCCGCTAAAACCTTTTTCTAAAACCATAGCTAAAGAGGGGAGCTTAGAAATGGATGTGAAGTTTAGATCAGAGGAATCAATAGCTGCATTTTTAAAGAGGTTGAAGAAGAGCAGTTTTAAAAAAAAAAAAAAATCAGGACCAGAACCCGTCGACAGAAAGCTGTCGAAAAGATGCAGAACAGAAAAACCTCATCACCATATCACACAGGTCATCTCAATGGCAGCTGGATAATCTGGGGGAGAAATGAGACGTTTTGGTTTAAAATCTTCTGGTAAAAAAGGAAGTCAGTGCATTTCTCAGGGTGGCGTCCACTGTGTGACCCGGGGAAGGATCGGCGGCATCGCACTGCTCAACAGCAATCTAGGATCTGACGATTGCTGTCGATTAGAGTAGCAAAATATGCAGATCTAGAATTTCTAACCTCTGCTAAACGCTGGAAGAAAAGCCCTGAGCTGTTCCAGGTGAACTATTTCAGAAGGTTTCATTTATTTTATTTTCATTTATCCAGGACACTGGCAGGCAAGGTGGTGTCTGACGGTAATCATGGACAACACAATGCTGTGATCAGAGGGAGAGCGGTAAAATTACTGCACTGTGAATCTCTGATATCAGTGAGGCAGAAGTAAATAAATAATTAATGCGAGAGTCTTACATCTATGTGAAAACAAACTGAAATGGGTCACTGATGGGTCACTAGCATTGAATGTATCTGTGAGGCTGAAGTCGGTGATAAGTTTATCCAGAGTGGTTGAGGAAGCATTCAGGGAGTGCTGACCTAGACAGCTTGAACTGTGAAGAGCAGGGTTAACAGCAGCATTCACGTCTGACGGTATTACAGAAAACATACGGGATGCAAGGTCTGTTCGACAAGTCAAAGAGGGTTAGGGTTAATGGATATGAACGTCACCTGTCCTCCAACAAGTACTGTTTCAATGTAGGATATTAAACCACAAAAAATCTGGATCTGAATCTTTGATTTTCATTTTCATTATTTCATCCATCGTCAACCGCTTATCCCGTTAGGGGTCGCGGGGGGGCTGGAGCCGATCCCAGCTGGCATTGGGCGAAGGCGGGTTCACCCTGGACAGGTCGCCAGTCCATCGCAGGGCACATAGAGACAGACAACATATAGACAGACAACCATTCACACTCACATCCACACCTACGGGCAATTTAGAGTAATCAATTAACCTAAACAGCATGTCTTTGGATGGTGGGAGGAAGCCGGAGTACCCGGAGAAAACCCACGCTTACATGGGGAGAACATGCAAACTCCACACAGAAGAGCCGCAAGCTGGAATCGAACCTGCGACCCTCTTGCTGTGAGGCGACAGCGCTAACCACTACACCACCGTGCAGCCCATCATTTACATTATTCAAAAATTCAAATTTAAATACAAGATGTTTTTCTTTATGGGGGTCAAAAAGGATGAACTCAACTTTAAAAAATGGGCTGATTTTCCAAATCTAAGTTCTTCTATTAAAATCACACAAAGACAGAAACGAGAGCTCGCATGAGGACGTTCTGTCTGAGAAAGACGACTCGTCCTCCAAGCTGGACACATAACACTGGTCTCTGTGACCATCGACAAAGTGCATCATCATCCTCACAAACGCTCTTTGACAACGTTGTGGCATGTATGAGTGTTTCAGCCTCTTCTCAGCTGTCGGATATAAAAATCAAATTCAAAGCAGTAAACAGCCACTGGAGCTGAGCACCACCTGATGATGCAAAATGAAAATAATAATAATTCTAATGATTCTTGGCTGTCTATGTTCCTTAAATCCACAATAACAGCTAATGTAGGCCACGACAGTTTATTTTAACAGCAGTTCATCATCATTACCAACGAGCTGAGTGACAGCACGGTCCTGCTGTGACGCTGCAGGGTTAGGGTTAGGGTTTAGGGTTAGGGTTTAGAGTTAGGGTTAGGGGTTAGGGGTTAGAGATAGGGATTAGAGTTAGGGTTAGGGGTTAGGGTTAAGGGTTAGGGTTTAGGGGTTAAGGGTTAGGGTTTAGGGGTTAGGGTTAGGGTTAAGGGTTAGGGGTTAAGGGTTAGGGTTAGGGTTAGGGCAGGCATGTCCAAAGTCCGGCCCGCGGGCCAATTGCGGCCCGTGTTCAAATTTCCACCGGCCCGCAGCCTTTGTCATAAAATCAACAATATGCGGTCCGCCACAATATCGGTGCGAAATGGAGGAGGTATGCAGCAGACACCTCATCTCTGGCTGAGGAGTTTTAACGCCGCTTTCGGGATTTTTCAGCTGTTGAAAAGGAGATCAGGGTTTTTAACTCTCCTTTCTCCGATGACGCTCCAGACCTCCTCCAGCTGGAGCTCATTGAGCTGCAGTGTGATGCGGAGAGTCGCTGTCCGTACCGCCGTACCAACAGCTCCCTTTGTCAACTTTTACCGTCAGCTGGATGAAGGCAGGTTCCCAGAGATTCAAACAGCTGCTGAGAAAATGCTGAGCTCGTTTGGCTCGACATACATGCGAGAAGACGTCCAAGAACCGCCTGAGGACCAGATTAAGAGACTCTCACCTGCGTGACGTCTGCGCATCAGAACCACTGCTTTAGAGCCAGACCTGGTCTACTGACTGTAGTCCAGATCTCAGAGCCACCCTTCACATTAGTGCAGACAAGTTATATCTTTAGTCTTCTGAGGTGAATCACTTCTATTATTTTCTTTTTTAATGAATATGCTCTGAGTCTTTTCAATCCATGGATCATTTGTTCTTGTTTTTCAACTGATCATCAAACTGTCTCTTGTATAACAAACTAAACTGTCTTCATATTTATTGATAACAAACATTAGGGTCTTAAGAAACAAATATACAAATACTCAACATTAAATATTAAAATCTAATTTGGTCCAGCACTCATTTTTCCACTTCATATTTTTGTTTTTTTTGATTTTTGATGTTCAGTTGAAATGAAAGAAGGGCTGATACACAGGTTGATATGGCCTCCAATAAGATACCTGTTATTCTGTTATGTTAATGGTTCAAAGAGTGTCAGGCTGAATGGTCGGCCCCCACACATTTTAACCTCACCAAATATGGCCCTCTTTGGAAAAAGTTTGGACACCCCTGGGTTAGGGGTTAAGGGTTAGGGTTTAGGGGTTAGGGTTAGGGTTAAGGGTTAGGGGTTAAGGGTTAGGGTTAGGGGTTAGGGTTTAGGGTTTAGGGTTTAGGGGTTGGGGTTAGGGTTTAGGGGTTAGGGGTTAGGGTTCGGGTTAGGGTTAGGGTTTAGGGGTTAGGGTTTAGGGGTTAGGGTTTAGGGGTTGGGGTTAGGGTTTAGGGGTTAGGGTTAGGGTTTAGGGGTTAGGGTTTAGGGGTTAGGGTTTAGGGTTTAGGGTTTAGGGGTTAGGGTTAGGGTTAGGGTTAGCTGATGTTCTGAGACCAGTGACAGGACAATACTGCGGCATCTTCACATCCAGTAAGACAGGATCTCATCTGCACATCACCTAAAATTATGAAACTGCATTCAGTTTGTCTTGTTTTGACAATGTAGTTGAGCTCAGTGTTTAGCTGTGGGGTTTCCCCTTCAGTTTGACCTTTGAAGGGTTCTCTCCCTTGCAGAGATATAACCCTATACTGTAATTTCACAGTTAAAAGACAACCTTTTATTTTCATGTAATTTCATCCTGTTTTTTGATCATTTGATCACATTCTAACAAGAAGTTTTCTGGTCTACTTCTGTAAACTCTTTACGTCCTCTATCTTTAGCTGCTGTCTTGATCATACATTATTTTTACATTATACATTTATACAGAAATGCAACAAGAGTGAAATCATGTGGGAATCAGCATGAATCTGAATTTACTATGTGAGCCATATATTACGTACCAGTCTTTACTGTTTATTATTTCATTGAGTTTTTCATCTCGTGAATTTATGGGTAGGTCATATTTCATTTTCAAAAATCAAAACACACATGTGACAGGGCTGCTGTGTAGCTTGTGCCTGTAGCACAACGGTGTCAAACATACGGCCCGAGGGCCAGAACCGGCCCACCAAAGGATCTAATCCCACCCACTGGATGACTTTCCAAAGTGAAAAAATTGCAGAAAAGTATGAGTTTTGATTTTTGAAATACTTTGTCACATTTATGTCTTTCAATGGGAATTATGTCCAAATTTAAGTTAAAATAAAGTCATACTTAGCAAGTTAAGATGATGAGAAATTTATTCCAATTTATTATGACTTAACATAGATAATTAAGTTAAACTTTTGACTTCAAGGATACGACTCAAAGCTACGTATATCTACTGTGAAATCTGAGATATTCATTTTTTCAAGAATTGATTCTGAAATATTTTGTCCCATTTCAGACTTTTATAAGAATTAAGACTTTAAGTAAATAATTTTGACGTATTAAGCCTGGTAAGCTGATGAGATATTGAATTAATGACTTTTTAGTCAGAATGAATAATTACAAATTTGCAGTTAAATGCACTTCTATTTGTATTTTGGGCTTTAGATGTACAGACTGAGCTCTCTGACGGTGATTTGAACTGCAGGGTGTGTTTCACTCACTGTAAGAGCAGCCATACACCTCCACTCTGAGGCCCAGCCAGCCGCCGGCGTTCCAGTCCACAGGGATGAAACGTAGGAAACGGGTTCTCACTGAGTGGGACAGCTTGTTCTGGGCGATGGACTCCGAGTTCACATTCCCCACAAACGTCTAAAAGAACGGAGACAAAAATTATGGCTATGACGCCAGCATGTAATTGTGTCAACAAACGTCAAATGGCTGAGAACAGGAACATTTCCAGTGGGGAGCAGAAAAAGCCTATTTAAATACAAGCAGAATAAAATATCTAAATCCTCTGAGTAGGAAAGTGCTGACAGGGTAAACCCAAGGGCGACGTTGTTTTTCTCTCCATGAACATACCGTTTGATGAAAAGAGATAAGAACCATCATGTGGTGCAAAAATATGAGCATATCCGGACCTCCCAGCGTGTCCCCTTCAGGTGATCCCTCATGGCTGCGGAGACATTTTGTGAGCTACAGTCACGTTTTACCTCTGCCTCCATCCTCCCGTTGCTGTGGAGGTGGATGCTTCAGACACAGGGGGTGTTGTCACAGTGTTGTCCATCCCTACGCCTTCCTCTTCTGCAAGCTATCACCCTCTGAAAGAAATGATGACACTGGGAATCGGGAGCCACTGGAGCAGTAAAGTTGGCTCTCTGGACCAACTGGAGTATATCCGTTCTGTTAAGTGGTTGAACTCAAGGCAGGCTAGGTGGGCTTTTTTGATTTTGATTTTTGACGTTCATGTCAACGAGGCTCCAAAAACACCAGACCTGATGCCCTCTCCCAGCAGTTCCAGTCAGACAGCTCTCCTTCACAGCCTGGTAGCATCCTCCCGCTAACCTTCGTCATTAGCGCAGTAACAACGGAGGAAGAGGACAAGGTTGCTGGCAGATCATCTGGCCCTTAGTGCTTTGTCCTAATGATCGCCTGTTTGTCTCTGCCAGTCTCCGCTCGTAGGCCACCCAGGGATGAGACGCACTCTGGCTCTGTTGTGGCGGTTTTGGTGGCCTTCCCTGGAGGAGGAAACCAAGGAGTTCCTCGCCGCCTGCCCCAGCTGCTCTGAACGTAGGAGCTCACATCTAACTCCTTTTCAGCTTCCGCAGCCCCTGCCTGTGCCCGTCCCCCCTGGTCAAACAGTTCACTGAACTTTGTCACTGGACCGCCTGCTTCTGCACATCTTATACCATTACCCAAGATACCCACAACCAAAGGTACCATAGAGATCTTTTTGTGTTACGCCTGCATAGCCTCCACAGAGACATGGTTAAGGACCGGGGGCCACAGATTACCTCTTGCTTCTAATCTGAGTGTTGCAGTCTCCTAGCGGCCAAAGTCAGTCTGGCCACCCTCAATCCAAACTGAATGGATGAATCAGGAAATGGAGACAGCACCACATTGTCTCACATCCCATAGTCCATCCTCCTGGTCCGAACAACTCCTCTGGATTGAGTATGCTCACAACACCCTGCCCAGCTCAGCCACAGGTCTCTCCCCCTTCCAAGGCAACCAACCATCGCTCTTCCCAAGCAGGAATGTAAGGCCAGTTTCCCCTCTGTCCAGGTGTTTATCTGGAGGTGCTGGCACACCTGGATCCCCCCCTGCTTGTAGTCACCCCATTCCTTCATCTGGCCACTTTCTCACCTGCAGCTTGTTCACCAATCAGTTCCCCATATATACCCATCCGAGTTCACCAGTCACAGGCCATAGTGTCTCGAGTTTTTGCCACCTAGCGTTCCAGCATTTCTTTGTTCTGCCTGATCAACTAGTTTTCTGAATCTGTCTGATTCTTGGACGTTGCCTGGTGCCTGCCCCTTGATTTGACTGCTCATTGGATTGACTACCTGGTATTGACCTCTGCCTGCTACAATCAGTAAAAACTTGACTTTTGAACTGCCTGTCTTTTTGACATGCTTTTGGGTTCACATTGCCAGTTTTGCTATCAACCTGACAAAAAAGGATCCTAGCACTGTCGCCATCCATTGTGTTTTTGGTGAGCTCTTTGTGCACAGCCCTATCTCCTAAAAAAATAAAAATATGTTCCCATACGACTTACAACGAGGTATTCTCAATTATGTTTTGCTTGTGGATTTGTCAAATCACAGATTTGATAAACACAACTAAAACACAACAAAACTTATTGGTCTAGTAAAATATTACAGTTTGGCTTAAAATGTTAAGCATAAAGTAATTCATTCATTCATGTTTGCATTATTTAATTTACAGGAATTAATAAGTCAGTGTTGATTTACAGGTTGATGTTGGATGGCGGTTTGATCTGTCAACCACTCAGACCTCCTTCTTACATGGACTTCCACAGACTACGGTGAGAAAATGTATCCATGAAATGTAAAAACCAAATGTCATCTCTGAGAAAATGTGTTGCCTTCTTCACATAATTGACAATGCAGTTTATTTGTACGTGAATGAAATCTTTAGGAGGCCAGGCTGCTTTGTGACACCAGAGAAGATGAACACACATTAGGGTCAGTACAGAAAGTGGATGCAACAACTCTGCAGTGTAAGCAGAACTGGATCTGTGCACATGACATGGATTCTGAAATGACTGATTACCAGTTGTTTCAGGGAAAGGTCAATAAACCCAAATCAATGACAACTTGTATGAGAAAAACAGACTGTTGACAGTGGAGCATCAGGCTGTTGTGAATAGTTCAACAGAGTCAAACAAGGCAAATAATTCAGCATTTCTCCCTGGCAGTAGAAACACAAAGCACCATGGGTAAGCATGTAGTGGTGTGTACAGCAGCAGAGGGGAGGCTGGACGTAGACACACAAGAACGCTGCTTCTCCTCAGATAATGAAGGCGCTGGCCGACTGTTGAGGCTAGTATTGTGATTTATGCTCAGCGCTTTTCCTCCTTTCAGCTCTTTAAGTGGCTGAATCTAGAAGGAGATGCAAGTAAAGCACTTAGTGTACAATAGCTCTCGTCTGCAGAGGAGGGATTCACTCATTTCACTGGGGTTCACAGCCGTCTGAGGCATGAGTGATAGCCTTCTTTGGCAGTAATAAATTAGAAAAGCAGTGCCACAATTTCATACAAAAGACAACTCAAGCATCCATGATACCCGTGACTGCGATGCAGGGTTTCAGTCTGTTTAGGACACACATGCATTGGACAGACTATTTATGTGTCCACAGCAGAAAATACATTTAAAAGATCCAGTTCACCCAATCAGAACACAGTGTTTTCCCTCCTAACCCTCATGGTATCTACCCACAGAATCATCTAACCTTCATAACTGGAACTGTTTGGAAACAGGCGGCATTTAAAGAAAATACTTGGTAGGTGATAAGAAAGAAAACATCGCCTTCAGTGTCTTTCTTTTCTATTATTTCATTCACTTCATTTCATTTACTCTCCAGTTCCAATATAACTGATGCAACTGCAGCATCCATGCAAACAAAGTTTAATTTCTAACAATACTGTATGTCATGCTGTAAAGTCTAAAGGGACACTGGTGCTTGGAAACATGACCACCTTTTTCCAAAAGCACCACCATAATCAACACAAAATTTAAGTAGCAGCTTTAACTAACACTGTGTATGTAAGTTACAGGTGTAATTATTTTACAAAACAAGCATAGTTATCTTAACCTAAACCACAGTCTTTTCCTAACCCTAACCAAGCAAACCTAAAAACTAAGTAAAACTGTATTGGAAGTCAATTTTAAAAGAGACTGTATGCATGTAACTGACATAAACTGAAAGCTCCATGTGGACACAAAGTTTATTTTGAAAAGGCACTTTGCATGTTACAAGCAGTTACTGTATGTCGTCCCGGACACATCCTAACCTGATGCTAGAGGGTACATAAAGCATCATAGCTTTGATATCTGACATGTATATTAATATGGTACTTTGGGGAGGATTATTGATCATTTTTATTAATTCTTGAGTCGTAAGAAATGGTTAAATTTTGCACTAAATCTGTGTAACAAATGGTATCAACAGTAATTCATTCATTCATTCATTCATTCTGATTTAGGACTATGACAACTTGACACAGTGCTGAGCAGCATCTCAAATGAATCTTCAGGTTACTGCCGTAAGCTGTCGTCTCTGTTGTCACTAGCTCTGTGTAGCATATTTACACACATGCATTTACACTGCAGTCCTTTGCATTTAGAGTGCACGGTACACGGTGTACAGATGATGCTTTTGCCTTGTGCATTATCATGTACTTTAGATGCCTTTTCATGTGACCAGGCTGGCTGATTGCCACAGTAAATGTATGACTACAACTCTGAGAATGAGCTGAGTGAAAAAGATTAAAATAATTACTGAAATAACAACACTGTCCAAATACATCAGAATGTACTCAAATACGTACATATACATACTGAAATGGTTTATATAGACACATAAAAACTACTACATTTTAACACATTTATCACATTTATGCAGGCAGCACACAGTTGTACTCATCCATCAAACCCAGTGACATCCTCATTGACATGGAAATATATATATATATATATATATATATATATATATATATATATATATATATATACACACAGTATATATATATAGGTTCAACCAAATCTTAGTCACAGGTTGGAGACCAGACTAATATCAGCTCCCTTGCTAAAACCTTGCTGTATGAACCTGAAGCACCAACAAACTAAAAAGTTATTTGGTTTTCACGTTTTTCTCAGTTTAAAGGCTTTTAAAAAGTACCCTTAAAAATAATGTCTGATCATGTGATCTGATCTAATCACACCTTGGAAATCACCAAGAGTCATAAAATCAGTTTTCTGCAACTTATGGAGTATAAAAGAATATTAAGCGCTTATTTAGTGGTCTTTTTTCTTTCAATGTCTGCCAAGTTTGCAGTTTTCCCGAAATCTTTATATTTCCAAAGCTCAGCTGCTCTGATGGTGGAAATTACTTACAATGAAGAAAATGTGACGGAAGTTGCAGAAAGACAAGTAGATGGTAGTAATGATAGTAGATGGTAATAATCTGCTGTTTTACCACACATCAAGACGTCTCAACCAGAAAGCTTTCTCATTGGCTCAGCCACGCAGGGATCTCTAGTCAGCAATGACATACGCTGAAATAGGAGTTACTTGATGTAACTCCAGTTCTAGTGAATGAAGTTCTTTAAATACACAGCTACTGTGGAGAATATCATGCAGTGGCTTCAACAGTTGGAAAAATCTGATGCTGAACCACAAACGAATGAAAACCTCTGTCATGGGTCTGATACTTGACTCTCTCTGTCAAGTATGAACTCAGCTTTTCTTTGGGTCCATCCAGTGGTAGTGATAGCGTCTTCATTACAGTTCAGATAAAATAATGTCCCACCGCTCGAACACAGCTTGGCCAATCACAGCATAGCATTGCTCAGCTTCGACCAATAATTAACCAGCTCTGCTCCACAGACTCTCAACCAATTGCTTCAGATTGCTTGTATTTTTTGGCTGGTTTAGTGGATTTTGAGTTGGCCATGGTTAAACGCTGATTACCGAGAGAGGTTGGACGGAGTGAATCGCCACATTTTAGGGCTCTATGGGGGGCTTAGCAATGCTCAGTTCCAACTCTAATACTCCTCAGGCCCAAAATTCTGGACCTGATCCAAAATGGTGGAAAACCAGTGGAAACAGACCCAAACCCAGTGTACCTGAACTAATTTTTATCAACCAGAAACAGAAGACTCTGGAAAGGGACCAAAGGACGGATCCAGTCTGAGCAGACCTGACAGTAACTCCTGGACCTAAACACAACTCCACCATCTACCAGCCAGCTGTGGCAGCTGGAAGGAGACGCAGTATATGTCACTGGTCATGTAATTCAATGACGATGTCACATGACATGATCAGAACTGAGAACTGGATATATTGACCCAGACCTGAGACCCTAACTGACTTAATTAGACTGTAAATAATTTAGTCCCAGCCCATCTACGTTGCAGGTCTGATCTTGGTTACATGGAGTGGAACTAAGAAGACCACCAGGTCCAATGCCCCCCTCCAGTTCAGACCACTAGATAGAGCAACAGCATCCGCCTCACTTTACTCCGGTGTGTGATGACACTACCACAGGACCCGGCATCACTTAGTGGACCGTGATGGAACTCCACCAAGTGAAACTTTAACAGCCACAGCTACGAAAACATCTCAGCAGAAATGCTGAACTGAAGGGGTACAGACTCACCTCTCCTCCGTCCTGCTGCCGGTACTGTTTCCAGGCCTGCCCTGTGTCACTGTAGAGCAGCATGTATCTGCTGACCCAGTCAGAGCTGTCGTAGCGCCCCTGTGTGGCCACAGCCGTCACCTCCATCCGGGCTCCCAGGTCCACCTGGAGCCAGGGTTCCCTGTCTGCCACCATGGGAGACCAGCCTCCAGCTCCTTGGGGGAAAGAACAGGAGATCCATTAAAACAATGGAAAGGCTGACCTTTGTCCAGAGCTTCTGTAACTCAATGCAACTCATCAGTCCTTCTGCGGAAACAGGTATCAACTACAGCCGCTGCTGTCAGAAATCACAACCTTCGTAATTTCAACAAGTTAGCCACTGATTACACTGTGGGCACAGAAGAAACTACAGCTCCTATGAAGAAGACCGATAATATCTAAAAACTCTGCATGAAACGAGGCATATGGCATACTGAGAGAGTCATACAGCCTACATATGACATACTGAGAGAGTCATACAGCATACATATGACATACTGAGAGAGTCATACAGCCTACATATGACATACTGAGTCATACAGCATACATATGACATACTGAGAGAGTCATACCGCCTACATATGACATACTGAGAGTCATACAGCCTACATATGACATACTGAGAGAGTCATACAGCCTACATATGACATACTGAGAGAGCCATACAGCCTACATATGACATACTGAGTCATACAGCATACATATGACATACTGAGAGAGTCATACAGCCTACATATGACATACTAGAGAGTCATACAGCCTACATATGACATACTGAGAGAGTCATACAGCCTACATATGACATACTGAGTCATACAGCCTACATATGACATACTGAGAGAGTCATACAGCCTACATATGACATACTGAGAGTCATACAGCCTACATATGACATACTGAGAGAGTCATACAGCATACATATGACATACTGAGAGAGTCATACAGCCTACATATGACATACTGAGAGTCATACAGCCTACATATGACATACTGAGGAGTCATACAGCCTACATATGACATACTGAGAGAGTCATACAGCCTACATATGACATACTGAGAGAGTCATACAGCCTACATATGACATACTGAGTCATACAGCCTACATATGACATACTGGAGAGTCATACAGCCTACATATGACATACTGAGAGAGTCATACAGCCTACATATGACATACTGAGAGAGTCATACAGCCTACATATGACATACTGAGAGTCATACAGCCTACATATGACATACTGAGAGAGTCATACAGCATACATATGACATACTGAGAGAGTCATACAGCCTACATATGACATACTGAGATAGTCATACAGCCTACATATACATACTGGTACACTACATATGACATACTGAGAGAGTCATACAGCCTACATATGACATACTGAGAGAGTCATACAGCCTACATATGACATACTGAGAGAGTCATACAGCCTACATATGACATACTGGAGAGTCATACAGCCTACATATGACATACTGAGAGAGTCATACAGCCTACATATGACATACTGAGAGAGTCATACAGCCTACATATGACATACTGAGAGTCATACAGCTAACATACTAGTCATACATACATATGACATACTGACAGAGTCATACAGCCTACATATGACATACTGAGAGAGTCATACAGCCTACATATGACATACTGAGAGAGTCATACAGCCTACATATGACATACTGAGAGAGTCATACAGCCTACATATGACATACTGAGAGAGTCATACAGCCTACATATGACATACTAGAGAGTCATACAGCCTACATATGACATACTGAGAGAGTCATACAGCCTACATATGACATACTGTTACGCCTCATATGACATACTGAGAGTCATACCGCCTACATATGACATACTGAGAGTCATACAGCCTACATATGACATACTGAGAGAGTCATACAGCCTACATATGACATACTGAGAGTCATACAGCCTACATATGACATACTGAGAGAGTCATACAGCCTACATATGACATACTGAGAGAGTCATACAGCCTACATATGACATACTAGAGAGTCATACAGCCTACATATGACATACTGAGAGAGTCATACAGCCTACATATGACATACTGAGAGTCATACAGCCTACATATGACATACTCAGAGAGTCATACAGCCTACATATGACATACTGAGAGAGTCATACAGCCTACATATGACACACTGAGAGAGTCATACAGCCTACATATGACATACTGAGAGAGTCATACAGCCTACATATGACATACTGAGAGAGTCATACAGCCTACATATGACATACTGAGAGAGTCACACAGCCTACATATGACATACTGAGAGAGTCATACAGCCTACATATGACATACTCAGAGAGTCATACAGCCTACATATGACATACTGAGAGAGTCATACAGCCTACATATGACATACTGAGAGAGTCATACAGCCTACATATGACATACTGAGAGAGTCATACAGCCTACATATGGGATACATACTGAGAGAGTCATACAGCCTACATATGACATACTGAGAGAGTCATACAGCCTACATATGACATACTGAGAGAGTCATACAGCCTACATATGACATACTCAGAGAGTCATACAGCCTACATATGACATACTCAGAGAGTCATACAGCCTACATATGGCATACTCAGAGAGTCATACAGCCTCCATATGACATACTGAGAGAGTCATACAGCCTACATATGGCATACTCAGAGAGTCATACAGCCTACATATGACATACTGAGAGAGTCATACAGCCTACATATGGCATACTCAGAGAGTCATACAGCCTACATATGACATACTGAGAGAGTCATACAGCCTACATATGGCATACTGAGAGAGTCATACAGCCTACATATGGCATACTCAGAGAGTCATACAGCCTACATATGACATACTGCTGAGAAAGGTTCTGTTCCAGGGCCTTGTTAGGTTGAGCTGGAGGGTTACTTACTTCTGGAATAGTCCCGGTTCCCCTTCAGTTCTCTATTCCTGGTACAAATATTAATACAGTGAAAATGGAGCAAGGCAGCCTGTACACTTCTGTTTTTTTGCAAGAAGACTGATGTGAAATCACTGAAGCTAGACTAACATCAGGCTAGTTTCTGCACTCGCTTCATCACATGGTTTAGATATTGTCATTGGTTTAATGCCGATGTCTCGTCTCACTGTTCTGTTAACGCTCTAAAGCTCATCAGCCAACAGCTGCTGACGCTAGCTTTAGCAGATGTGCAGAATTCACTTGCCAAGTGAGCAAAGTCGAGATAAAATCTGTTGAGGTTGGTAAATATCTGCTTTAGCCATACAATACTAGCTCATCAGATTTCAGGCTCAGGTTGGTTTTAATCCCATGGGCCCTGCAATCCGGATGTATTTTACCTGTAGCCAGTGAGTGAAATAAGTGCCAGTACTCTCTTATTCACATGTTGACATGTGTATCAGCCATTGTTGTATCATCATAGGCTACTTGGGTTATCCGTCTTCTATAGCAGGCCTGTAAGACTCCAATATCTGTGGCCTATAATATCTTATAGGAGTCTACAGGCTGGTATCAACAGCTCCTACATATTACACAAAGATGCATTCTGAATTTATACAGTAAATTAAAGAAACCAGGAGATGTTGGGTTGGGTTTCTTTGCTTTTTTTTCCCTTAAAACTATGCAAATCTACATAATTTTGGACCATTAGTATTATCTCCCAAAAGGCTTAATGAGAAAATTTGCTAAGGTTAAATAATCATTTTATCATTCACACATATCACAGCTTTGGTCTGAACAATTAATTCTTCTGGAATGTTTGTCCTGTAAATTATTAAGTAAATCAATACTGTTTCATGAACAGTTCACTAATGATTTTACAAAAATGATGTGAACATGGTACTGGCCCGTCACAGCGCCCTCGCTGTCGTCCCCTTCTCGGGTGGGCGGCCCGTCCAGACGTTCTCCACGTTGTTTCTGTTCACACGGTTCTGGGCGTTTTCTGTAGTGTTCCTCAAGGTTTCATATGTCAAATATAAAAGGTCTTACATATATAAAATATAATCAAAAATAAACAACAATAAAAAGGCAATTACTAACACTGGAGTAGCAGTTACTAACTGTGCAGTAGAAAAAACACAGTAACGCAACATAAAATACTTTCATGTAGGTGTAGCATGTGGTGGTGCTGCAACTACGTCACCTGTCAAAAAGGTGCTCAGGTGCTCAGTGGTGATGTAACCCTAACCCTAACCCGTCGGTGCTACAATGAAGTTTTATGGCAGTTTACAGTATACACACCTAATAACCAAAAAGTCTTTGTACAAACAGGAGAGTATACCCTCCTCCCTATCTCAGTAACCCACCTCATCAACGACCACTACACCGCTGTACCCGAGTCCAGATCGAGCCTCTTTAATGGACTACATGAGCGTCACAGCTGATCAGGCCTCACTGCTCTTTGCAGTGTTTTATGCAGATGCCGAAGTTTAACAACATGTTTGGATTAAGTTTATGACTAAACTGCATGAAATAAAAGATCACAGAAAGTGAGCATGTCTGAATCTCAGGAGACACATTCACATCACCTGTTCCGATCATTTCACAATTGTAAGACTGTGTAATCAGGAGAGCACAGTTTTTCAGGACTGTTTATGTACATCAGAGCCTGAGGACAGACTGAGGACTCTCTCCACTGGAAAGGATACTGCATCCAACACGAATTACAGAGATTCTTCTGCTGAGTTGGCTGCCAGGAAGTAAGAAAGGTTCCCTCCACTGAGTCACCCCAAGATGAAGGGTCCACCCCACGAATTTACACTTTCATAGTGAAAAATCTTCTGAGCAAGAAAAGCTGCTTAATCTCTTTTTGAGCATGTTAAAGGCCCTGAAAAGGCAATTCATTGGACAGAAAAAATAATCATAATGATAATAGGGTCCCTACGTTGTCATTGCTCGGTCCGTGATTATATGCTATATGATATACATGATGCATAAACACTTTTTTTTGTGAAAGTTTACATGACAGCATGGACATACATGTTAGCAGGTCATGCTTCAGAGACCATCAAATGCATCTGACCTAACTTGAAAACTAAAAGAAAATGCGTGTCTGCGTTGGCAGCAGTGAAATGACGGATTAAAAGAGCACCAGTCAAACTCTGAAGGGTGGAAACAATGGAAATGATGGGATGGAAATATGACATTTCTGCTTCATGTATTAATGTAAAGAAAAGTTGTAGCCTCCTCGTGGCTCCTCACACATCTGATGGTTTTGTCTGTTGCTACTTTTCGTCTCTTCAGTGGTCGTTGAGTTACATGTTTCATGTACAACATGATATATTCACTAAATCTGTTTCTATAGATTTAGTTTTTTCTATCCAACCATCTGCCTTGTTGAGGGAAATAGTACAACTAAATGCATAAATGTCAATACATTAAGCAAGACCCAACTATGACCCAGAGAGATGAGGTAAACAAGTCAGGACAGACTGGCGACAGCCTGTCAGGGGACGAGAATCTAAAGTGGTGCAAGGTAAGATAAGATAAGATAAGATATTCCTTTATTAGTCCCACAGTGGGAAATTCAAAAGAAGAAGAAGCGGGAAAAAAAGGTACGTAGGTCAGAGGCACTACAAACCTCCTGTCAGAGGGTGAAGGAAGAACACAGCTGTGGCACTGATGGAGGCGGGATACATGACAAAATTGTTAAAAAAAAGAAAGGTTACATCAGGCAGATACCATTAACATGAATGTAAGAAAGATAATAGTGGAAAAACACCCAAAGAAAAATGGAAAAATGGGAGGGCCTCGGGGAGGAGGGCCTCGAGGAGGAGGGCCTCGGGGAGGAGGGCCTCGGGGAGGAGGGCCTCGGGGAGGAGGGCCTCGGGGAGGAGGGCCTCGGGGAGGAGGGCCTCGGGGAGGAGGGCCTCGAGGAGGAGCCCCAAAAAGTGCATAAAAAGGAACGATTTGAGAGAACAAAGCAGCTGCTCCGGACAACTCACTGGTGTTTGACCTGCTGCGGTCCTTTGCTGAATAAACACCAGATCAAATTTGGAAGAACGACTGTTTGCCTCATTTATCTGATCCTGAACCTCTACAAGACTCAGAATTTCATCAGATCAACTGGCCCAGAACGTGTTGGTGGACTGAAGACAATCCACGACAGTTTTTATGCAAAATGGAAAATGTGCATAAAAACAGTTGGATGGAAACACACCTACTATGTAAACTGAGTGAACATCCTCTATCTTACTTACCATCTCTCATGTTGAGCTTGGCGTTGTGAGCAACGTAACCGATGGAGGAATGTGAAGAGCTCTGGAAGGATGACTGTGGTAACATGGACACCAAAGGGCTGTTGCAGTTATCTGTAAGAGAAAAGAAAAATCAACTGTGAGCCATGAACAACATGTCTGGTTGGACCGCAGAGTGTCACTGAGTGAGGAAGTTGGTCAGATTTTATTCTCATTAAATTAACTTTACTCTCATAATATTACAACTTTTCCCTCAAAATTTTACAACTTGACAGTGAATGAGGAGATTCGAGAAGCTGTCAGGGATCTGAAGGCTGACCTCTCGACGAAATACTGGCCACAACTGCTAAACTGACAAAGGAAATATGTGAATATTAATATTAATATCATCGAGCCAGTCTCCAGGCTAAAGTTTGGTCACCTGTGGATCAGAAAAAGGAACCCGGAGACAAGGTTAGAAACCTAGAAGCTCAGTCCAGACGCTCAAACTTGAGGCTGGTTAATCTACCAGAGAAAGACGAGGGCGACGCCGCCTGCACGTTTCTCAAGAAGTGGACACCGGGGTCTCCGGGGCACCGAGCAAGTTCAGCTCGGAGACGTGAGCCCGGTGCTCCCCCTCGTCCAATGATCATGAGGTCTCTGATGACAGGGTCAAGGTGGCTGCATTAATTCAGCCAGAGCCAGAAAAGACATTCTGTACGAGAGCGACCCGGTCGACCCGGACCTGCTGCACCAGAAACTCCACAGCACGGGAATACAGGTCTAGGGGTCAAATCATTAACTATACAAGCTGTAAATCCAAAAATGCTAAACAAAAATGTAGGGGCTGGAATCAAAATTTAAGTTTCTAGACAGAATTTTTTATCAGTACCCTTTGCTCTAAAATACATCAGGGATTAGTATTAAGAGCTCAGTATAATGAAATCTCTTCCTCTAAATATATGGGTGATCTTTTAAAACAAACTACAGAAACTTTTTCTAACCAAGGGGGAAAATCTGGGACAGTTTTGGCATGGCACATGCAACAGCTTCAAACTGAAAAGGCCATTAGTGTCCTTAAAAATAAAACGATCAGACCGTCATAGAATCCACTGAGATTAACAGGGAATTAGAGGATATCTATTCAGCAATAAAAAGCATGCAATCTGGAAAACCGCCTTTTTATAAAAAAAAAAAACCTGAATCTAAATTAAAGACACCCCTTTTAGATGTATTTTGCTAATTATTTGGGGAAGGGATTCTACCACCCTTCTTAAGAGGGGCATTAACAATACTGCTTCCAAAACCAGGGAGGTCAAATGATAGAAAAATCGAGACCTATAAGCCTTTTAATGCAGATTAAAAAGTAAAATTCTAGCCAATAGACTAGAAATTCTCCTTCCAGGGACCATCAACGGACACCATGATGGGTTCATCGGGGGATGTCAGGGTTTCATGATGTAAGACGGGTGCTGAACATTGTACATGCCCAAAGAGAAGAACCAGATACAGCTTTCCTGGTCCTCGATGCAGAGGAAGCTCTGGGCAGGGTTGAACACATATATCTGTTTGAAAACTGCAATAGAAAAAACTTTACATAGAAACAATTACTGGCAATAAAATATCCAATCCGACCTGTGGGGCCGGTAGGCATACTGCAGGGGTCCAGGGGGTCCAGGGGGTCCAGGGGGTCCAGGGGGTCCAGGGGGTCCGGTATGCTGCTCTAAATGTGGGACAGCCCCCTTCTCTCAAAACACTTCATAATGATGTGTGACGTCTGGTTCAGGAAAACACAGGGCTCAATAGTTCGACTCAGGAACAGATCAGGTAAAAGAGCAATACAGTCTTTACTAGAGCTCAGGTACACGGTCCAACAGGCAAACAATCCAAAAATCAGCAGGCAAGAGGCCGAGCCAAAAAACAGGCCGAGGTTCAGAAACACTGACAGGCAAACAATAAAAAAAACGCCAGGATGATCATCGCCGTGAGGATCAATTAGGAACCGGCAACATGAGGAAGGGAGCACACATTATCTACCAGAGGGGAGGGACTGACGAACACAGGTGAAACACAATCAGGGGCGGGGCTACAATCAGAACACCTGTACAGCGCAGGAAAGTAGGTCAGGGGGTGGGAACACACGAGGGCAGGAAGTGCAGTGATCTGAAACGAGAGGGAGGTTAGGGCTTTCAAAATAAAACAGGAAATGCAAATGTCCACAGAGCCAAGGATTAAATAACATTAACTTAACATCTGGAGGACCTGACATGATCGGAGTGAGTGCAGCAGGCCTGGAGTCATTCATACAGGTGGGTGGGCTTTTTCTGGGAAGAGGGACGATGGTTGTGGTCTTGAGGCAGAGAGGAACACTGGTCTGTCTGAGGGAAAGGTTGAGGATGGAGGTGAGAACATCCACCAGCTGGTTGGTACATGCTCTGAGGGTTCACCCAGGGATGTTGTCTGGTCCAGCTGCTTGCTTCCTCAGGACTTTGTGTACCTGACCTGATGATGTAGTTGGTGGGGGGTCCAGGTGTGTGTGTTTCCTCGTAATCTAGTCCTCGAAGAATAGTCTACTCTGATGGTTGAACTGTCACCTGGCGACCCGCCATGCTTCAACTACGATGCTTGTCGTGGCTCCAGGAACCAAGATCAAATCAAGATTTGTGGGTTACCTTCTTGACATGACCTGGCAGTCCATCTGGTAGTTGAGTTTTTTCATTTGATAATGAAAGATTTTGATCTGTTTTCACAAGAGGCCTTGAGTATGTGTATCAAATGTCACAGCAACCCATCCAATAGTTTCCAAGATGTTTCACTCTATACGACGCCAGAGGAAAAGTCATGGGATGGACCGACTGATGATCAACACGGTCATCCTTAGAGCCACACCACTACCACGGCTAAAAATACTCATTGTGAACCAGACTCTGTCAAACCTGAATAAATGATCAGTTGGCAGGTGAAAACGCCAGCGGTGCAGCTAATGCCGTCTTCAGTCATGCTCTGCTACGACTTGTGTCGAGGTGCAGTCAGGCAGTATTCGTGTTTTCGCCAGACGACCTCTTATTGCAAACGCAAAGCAATTTGATATGTGCATCAAAATAGGACTTTTAGTGAAGGCAGTCTGCAACAGGCACATTAATGAGTGAGTCTGACTTATAGTAATACCCACACATGGCTGAGTGGAGTCGAGTGGCCCAGGGTTTCACTCAGCGTACACTGACGCTCTGATAAACAGCAGCAGCAGCGATACCAGCGTCAGTCTCTTACGATGCTGATGGAGGGATCATCGCCAACAGACTGCACAGCTGTGCTTCCCTCTGAGGCATTAATGATAATCATAATCAATATCTGAGAGCGAGAGAAAACCTGTCTGATTCACAGCCATCCTCAAAATTAATACAATAAATACTGATCAGTGATTTACAAATTGTTTGATCCAGATTCAAGTGTGAAAAAATCTTGTAATGGAGGTTTAATACAACAGTCAGAAACATGTCTGAACGCTGCCGTTGTTGAGAATGATGCTGAAAACCAGCATCAGGTCCCTCGCTGGTTACTGCAGTCGTCTCATTGGCATAGAAGAAACAACACTGAAATTAAACAACAGCTGAAACTTGTGGATGCCACAGCTATTCCAAGCACATCCGTTGTACCGAATAGATCGGAAACCAGCGCAGCATCAGCGTGAGCAACACAGCTGGAAATGGAAAAGGCCTCCACTGGCGCCACATTCATCAAAATAGATTTTCTGCACTCCCAGGAGACAGAGCAGAAATTATTGCTCTAAATAGCCTGATATCATCTGTCCTTTGTGCCTCACTACAACCAAATAGCATTTTGCTGAGTCCAGCCCTCTTTACTCACTGCTGCTCTTCTGCTCATGCAGCATCAGTCTTTAAGGTTCATTTATTGTCATTAGTTACTGTCAACTAAATGCAGCTTTAGTCCCTTTATGCTACACAAGAGAATCAAAAACAGTAGAGCCTTCTTCTTTTTTACAGTTTGCATCAGGAGGATGATAATATGGACCACATAACATTAAAAATCATCAGGGAAGTATTGCTGTAAACACTCTTCTCTCGTCCAACAGTGGCAGGTTTAGTCATTCAGCCATCTTTGAAACAATAGGTCCATAATTTCAGACAGAGGAAGACAAAAGTAGTTTCCTATTTCTTGACAGTAACCACCTAATTAGCTACCAGGACACATCAACATGTAGTGTTGTTTCAGCGTGGACTCTGACCTATGTCCCAAAGAATAAGCCCGGGATCACCAGGCATCAAGGCCATGAACAGGGAGAGGCTTTATATTCATATATTCATATATACATTGAGAAAGAGCTCAGGAGCAAGATCAACAAGGGCAAGCAGAGACATGGACGGCAGGCTGCTGCAGAACAGCACCAAGGAAGTGTGGATGTGTGACAGAATCCACCCATGGGCCCCCTCCCACAACTCCTAGCCCAGGCCCTCACCCCCAATCCCAGAGTCCAGCACTGGATCTCACAAACACCACCCCCCACACCCCCAGTCTTTAGAGGACTGCAAAGACCCTCGGCAAAGGCTATCGTCTACATTATTCCCACCTGGACAAGGCTGGCAGCACAGCGAGTCACTGTGCTTTGACAGCTTCCAGCCGCTGGACGCTGGACGCTGTCTGCAGCTGGATGCTGTCTGCAGCTGGACGCTGTCTGCAGCTGGATGATGTCTGCTGCAGGATGATGTCTGCAGCAGGACGCTGTCTGCAGCAGGACGCTGTCTGCAGCTGGACGCTGTCTGCAGCAGGACGCTGTCTGCAGCAGGATGATGTCTGCTGCAGGATGATGTCTGCAGCTGGACGCTGTCTGCAGCAGGATGATGTCTGCTGCAGGATGATGTCTGCAGCTGGACGCTGTCTGCAGCAGGATGATGTCTGCAGCTGGACACTGTCTGCAGCAGGACGCTGTCTGCAGCTGGACGCTGTCTGCAGCAGGATGATGTCTGCAGCTGGACGCTGTCTGCAGCAGGACGCTGTCTGCAGCTGGACGCTGTCTGCAGCAGGATGATGTCTGCAGCTGGACGCTGTCTGCAGCAGGATGATGTCTGCAGCTGGACGCTGTCTGCAGCAGGACGCTGTCTGCAGCTGGACGCTGTCTGCAGCAGGACGCTGTCTGCAGCAGGATGATGTCTGCAGCTGGACGCTGTCTGCAGCAGGACGCTGTCTGCAGCTGGACGCTGTCTGCAGCAGGACGCTGTCTGCAGCTGGACGCTGTCTGCAGCTGGACGCTGTCTGCAGCTGGACGCTGTCTGCAGCAGGATGATGTCTGCAGCTGGACGCTGTCTGCAGCTGGACGCTGTCTGCAGCTGGACGCTGTCTGCAGCAGGATGATGTCTGCAGCTGGACGCTGTCTGCAGCAGGATGATGTCTGCAGCTGGACGCTGTCTGCTGCAGGACGCTGTCTGCAGCTGGACGCTGTCTGCAGCTGGACGCTGTCTGCTGCAGGATGATGTCTGCAGCTGGACGCTGTCTGCAGCTGGACGCTGTCTGCAGCTGGACGCTGTCTGCAGCTGGACGCTGTCTGCAGCAGGACGCTGTCTGCAGCTGGACGCTGTCTGCTGCAGGATGATGTGTGACCCTAATGTTCACATTACAGTAATAAAACCCTGATGCACAGACAGAACCGTTGGCCCCTGCACCTTAATGAACAATCTAATAGAAATATGTATTTTTGATGTAACTATTAACTATATTGCAAAGGCAGGATGGACTGAAATATGAAGTTAGGATAAGAAATGAGCAATATAAGTAGACCAATCATCATTATCAGTCTGCAGCAGCTATGAGTTGTTGTTTTTTCTCCCCACATGCCTCCATTTTAATCAAGTTAAACTAAAATGGAAATTAAATCAAGCACCGGTATGGTGTTCCTCAGATGAATGATTTAATGGGCTAAATGTCAATTCTTCATTCAATCAGAAATCTTTATAGATTACAGATATATTGCTTTATTATCATTAATAAAGCCATTAGTTTCTCTGTAACTCTGAAACCCTGGCACCTCATTACAGAGTGGTACCAATATCTTGTTGGCCTTCAAACTGCTTCAGCTGAACATCCTGTAGAGGAGCATTCACAGCGACAGCTTGTCCATAACTCCCGTTATTTACAGCTCCGCTCTGTTCGCCTCCTGACATGAAGGGAAGAAGGACAGCAGAACATCGGCAGGCTGCTTCACACGGCAACACAAGGCTGGCTCAGTCTGCTGCTGCTTATTCTCAGTGTCCTCGATGCCCTTTATCGATAGCACAGCTCGGTCCCATCTGTATCCCGCGCATGATATCCCAAATCCCAAATTAATCCCAAACATCCAGATAATTCAAAGATTAATAGGGATGGAAAATAATCTTTTTAACCCTTCACATACACTCAGGGATCAGACCAGCACAAAAAAATCTAAATATTATCCCCTAATAACTGTCTGTCTGATGGCACCGCTAAAAGGTTCCACGTTCTCATGAGAACGTAACAGCATGTCCACACGGGGAACGTCAGCAGCGTGTGCCACCTGCTTTATTTCAGCATCCATGTTAACAGGTTTAGTGACGTCTCAGCTGCTTCTCTTCTAGAGATCCACGGTCTCGCCTATTTATACCACGAGCCACGCACGGTTCAACAGCCAAGGTGATCTTTATTAACATTACCAGACTTGCAATGTCTGTATCTGTAGAATATGTCACGGACATGAAAAAAGTAAAGATTTCGTTTTAAATCAACACTTCCTCGTTACGAATATGGCCAGGAGAGAGGAGGACTCAGGCTCGTAGATTAAAGGTAGAAAAAGGTTCAGTACACAGAAAGGCAGTCAAATCCAAAAACCAGGTCATACACTAGAAAAGTGAACAGGAAGAACGCAGGAACGTGAGCTACGAAGAACAGCAACGAACTGGCTCTGAAGGGGAAACGTCGCACACATTAAATACACCGGGAGGGAGGAGGACGCCACACAGGTGGAACCAATCAGGGAGGAGCAACACTCAAACCAGGTGAGGGAAACTGGGTCAGAGCTGTCAATCACACAAACAGAGGGAAAACACACAGGGGCAGGAAGTCAATTAAAGTCAGTTAAGACAATAAAACAGGAAACAGAAAATGAGACAAAGAATGTTAACTTAAGAATCAGTGGGTGTAACGTTCCTGCTTCGTTTCAAAATAGTGCTGTCGAACATGCAGTGACCTGCACGGCTCCATGAATGAACAACGTGCAGGATTTTAATTGTTTCTATTATTTACAAATTACCACACGCTTCTTAACCTTTTCTGCTTATAATAAATATAAATATAAATGTATAATGAAATGGAATGGCCATATGAAAGGCAAACTCTCTGGAGAAAGAGGGCTGACGAGGCGCTGCTGACGTGTGGACAAAGCGAAGGGACTGAACCTGCTGTTCATATCCATCCATTCACCTCCACTTATCTGTCAGGTCCGAAGTGCAGCTGGCTGGAAAGGTGTTCCAGACATGCCTCTCCGTAACAACATTTTCCAGCTTTTCCTGGGAACCCCGCGGAGTTCCCAGGCCAGACGACACATATGATCTCTCCAGCGTGTCCTGGGTCCTCCCGGGTCCCTTACCGGTTGACCGTGCCCAGGAAACCTCCACAGGGAGGCATCCTGATCTCATGCCTAACCACCGAACTTGTCCCAGACGAAGCTGAAGGTGCAGCAGCTCTCCTACGAGCTTCCTCCGGATGTCTGAGCTCCTCAGCTTCAGACATCCAGAGTTTTCCTTTGAGTGTCAGAGTCATCCTTTGCTATCAATAACAATGAGAACACCCTCTCCAAAAACTAATCGTTAAAAGAAAAAAGGTGAAGCTGAACACTTTGCGTTCAGTTTGAGGTCTGTTTTGGTGTTTCAGTCATCTTCCCATCACATCCTCTGGTGGTTCGGTTGTCACGGCTTCTAAACTATACAAAACACTTCAGTTTCTAATATACACACATGAGCTGCTATAAAATGTTTGTACATCCTTTTTGAAGTTTTACAGTATTTTCCATATTTCTGGATGGTCATAACTGTACATGGTAATCAATAAGTAATATACTGTATCTATACTGTGTAGGAGAATATGTGCAGTGCATGTGAAAGTGTGCGCCTCTAGGATCTTGTATAGTGGAGGGATGATGCATAAGCTTATTCTTGTTTTACACATTTGTAAAAACTGATTCTACAGCTGGTCTCCCCACTTTTATATACATATATATATATATACGACCTCAGTACGTCCAGTATCAGAGTCAGAATGAACGAATCAAGCTTTAGTTTGAGCACTGTAAAACATGCATTTATTGGAAAGCATATTCTGTGACTACAGAGTGCATTACAGTAGATTACAGTACGACTATGCAATTTTTTTAAATGAAATTATGACGAGCTGGCTAACAGTACCAGTAAGTGTTTTATTAAAAGTTAACTTTCATCGGTCCCATGTAAATCTACAGTATATGGCCAATTTAATCTTCTTCTCATAGTCTGATCATGAAATGACCGGTGATTGGTCAGTCTCCTGTCCCAGAAAGAAATATATTCTGCCCATCCTCCGTTTAATACAGATGAGCCGAGGCTCGTTCACCTTGTATGTTCTGATCTGCAATTAGTGGCTTTAACTTTTCATCCTGTGAATGCTGCTGCTTTATCTCTTCATCTGAGCCTGTTTGGACTGAATACACTGATCTGGTTCTGGTGTCTCTGTTCAAACCTGCGAGGTAAAGTGTCAGAGCCTCATTTGCCTCCTGATAAATTTATCAGATCTTCATGAATATGAACAACAGCAGCAGCTGGAGTGGCTGCAGTGAAACCGCTCAGACATGCACAGAGGGGGAAATAATTAGCTGCCAAGTTTCTGCTTGCTGAGCGCATTTAAAGCATGAATGTTTGAGTAAATAAAACATATACAGTACAGCAGGGCTGCTGAGCCGAGATGCTGCAGCGACACTGTGCAGCTGCTCCACCAGCTGTAAGGCATTCTCCCCCCACAGTGTCACCCACAGTGTCACCCACAGTGTCACCCACAGTGTCACCCACAGTGTCACCCACAGTGTCATATCAGACAGCACCATGGTAATAAAAGGCTCTGCTGTCTCCAGCCAAAAGCAGTCTTTCAAAACCTTTCAGAGGAAAATCCCCTTAAAGTCCAGCTCAGACAGTCAAAATGTGACTTCATGCTCCTTCAGCCTCTGAGTGGGTCTGTATGCAGGCTTTCATTGACAAACTCTCATCACAAAGTCCTGATTAATACCAAACTCACACAGTCGCATTAATGTTTATGTTTGTGTATGTACATAGGGGATATGGGGATATTTCTGTAATCCCAATCTGTGTTGTCAACAAATCCCAGACACAGAGCCGAACCAACAGTGAATGACTCTACTAATAAACCAAGTGTGTGTCCCAGCCTGTCGTCTTGCTCTGGTCCATACAGCTCCATTTAACATCGTTTAATAGATTAAACAGTTAAAAACTGTTGTTGCTTCATTGCCATCAGGACACACTGGTTCATTTTGACACCACCAGATGTGGATTCAGCTGCTGCTGAAAATAGTCCCACACACACTCTTTCCTCCTGTTTGAAATTATAGTTTTTTATTGATTATAAAACTATATATTTGTGAGTCATCTTTACAGATTGACATCTTCTGCTTCGTATCTTTATTCAAGAGAGCAGTCTGAATTTGAGAGTAGGACTTTGATTTCACACTCAGATTTTATGTGGAAGAGGATGGACCTGGTCGCACTCGTCAGCGATGCTGTAAAGAAGTAAAGCCAACACACCCACAACAGGGCAGGGATCGTTTCATTGGTCAACACTACATCTGGCATTGTATTACTGTTGTTATTATTATTGGTTATTGTAGAACAAATCCAGGAGCAGAGGAGAAATCTGACAGCAGACATCAGCAGTTTGAGTGAGAGGAGAAAGGCTGAAGCTGAAGCAGGAAATCTGTGCTAGCAACAACATACCTGAGTGCAAGCACCTGAGCTTTAACATTTGGCAATCGCACCCTCCCAGTTAGATAGACTGAGCAAAGCTCCACGGCCACTAACAGTTGGCCAGATGATGACATTTTTGGGAATGACAGGTTACAACTCAGAGTGGACTGAAGACTACACTGAAAAGGTAGCACCTCTGAGGGACCTGATTAGACAAGCAGAGAGCCCAGTAAGGTCAGCTCCATTAAACTGGACAACAGAGGCTATGATAGCTTTTGAGACACTAAAAGAAAACATGCCAGCAGCACCCACTTTAGCTACACCAGATTACACAAAACCTTTTTATCTGTACGTGGCTAACAGACATGATAAGTATGCCTCGGCCGTGCTCATGCAGGAAACATGCACGGGCTGCCAAAAACAGCCGTTGGCTTACTATAGCACAATGCTTGACAACGTGGCCCAGGGCTGGCCGCCGTGCTATCAGGGGCTGGCCGCCGTGCTATCAGGGGCTGGCCGCCGTGCTATCAGGGGCTGGCAGCAGTACACTACGCCTATGAGAAAGCATCAGTGATCACCATGGGTTATCCGGTCATCATCTTGACTCATCACAAGATAACAGAGCTAATCAATCAAGGAAAGTTTGTTGTAACACAGGCTCGTAGTCTGCAGTACTCTCCCCTACTGACATATCCAGATGTGACCATAAGACGGTGCACAACCACGAACCCTGCAATGTTCATACCAGCAGGGTTTGAGGGGGAACCACATGAGTGTGTAGCTGAAACCATGAGGTACACAAAGCTAAGACCTGATGTAGAGTCAGAGCCATTGTTACATGCAGACGTGACATACTTTGTGGACGGCTCATGTTACCGAGATTATGTTGGCTATCATGCAGGTTATGCGGTGGTGGAGCAGAAAGGTAATGACTTTGTGACAGTAAAAGCAAAGTGTGAGCAACCATGTTCAGCACAACGTGCAGAGCTAAAAGCACTGGCTGAAGCATGTAAGTTGGCAAAAGGCAAAGTAGCAAATATCTACACTGATTCGGCCTGTGTTTGTTTTCTGTTTGCTGCAGTGTGGAAACAACGAGGATTCAAAAGAACTGACGGATCACCCATTCAACATAACGACCAGATTCAGAAATTGATCGCAGCGATAATGGTGCCGTCCAGATTGGCTATTATAAAGTGTCAGGCTCACAGAAAGGGCAATGACGATGTCATTCAGGGAAATAATGCTGCTGATGAAGCTGCTAAGGCTGCCTCAAAGTGTCAAATGGCTGTTTTGGCACCGGTGGTGTCTCTGGAGCCAGTTACGACTTCAGAGGACATTATACTTATGCAGCAGGAAGTAAGTCAGAGTGAGCGTGACTTATGGGTAAAAAGAGGTGCGTCAAAGAGCGACAAGGGGTTATGGAGATCACAAGATGGTCTCCTCGTGGCGCCTGTCACTCTACTAACGATCTTGATCTCAGAAATGCATGGTGTTGATCATTGTGCACGTGGTGAAGTGGTGAGGAAGATCAGACAGGAAGGATATTGGTCACCATACTTGCAAGCTATGGTCGATGAGATACTGAACCAGTGTGAGGTTTGTGCTCAAAACAACGTGAGAAGGCACATAGCAACGCCGATAGGGCATATTCTGGTCCCGGAAGGTCCATTTAAGCACCTGGTTATTGACTTTGTAGATATGATCAAGTCAGTGCAGGGAAAAAGATACATGCTTGTCACAGGTTTGGAGCATATTGTTGTTCTTTTATTCCAGCAAATACAGATGACAATGGAATCTTCTACCGAGCTATGAAGAAATTGGAGACATTAAAAGTAGAAATGCAGGAGAATGCTGGCAAGGGGGGAAGTGTGTCCTTGGATTGGTTTGAGCTAAATTTAGGAGTTTGGGGAGCCCGTGGGGCTAAAGCAGCCATTGGTGCTGCAACAGTTCTAATTCTGATTTTGATTTGATTGATTCTTTTTTTATGATATCGTTTCAAATTTTAATTATGTCTACTATTATGTTTCATTGTTTTAGCCATTTAACATGATATTGTTTTGAATCTTAAATGTTACAGGTAAAGATACTCTTCGCTCAATTATAGTCTCATTGGGTTAAGTTATTTATTAGTCTAGTTCTACTTGTTGGTTGATCTACGTAGTTACAGACATGTAGTACTTTAATACATTTGCAGTTACAGATTGATGGTTACGTAAGCCTACACATGAAGAAGATTGTTCATTTAATGACCACATAGGTTCAAGGAGCTGATTTATGTGCATCAATCATTTTGTGTTTCATTTTTTTGTATTTCGTCACACACACACGTGTACCTTATATATATATATATATATATATATATATATATATATATATATATATACACTCCTGATCAAAATCTTAAGACCAGTTAAAAAATTGCAAGAATTTACATTTTGCACTGTTGTATCTTAAGAAGATTCTAAGTAAAGTTTCAAAATGCAAAAAGAAGAAATGGGAGCAAGAGACTAAATGTTTTGAGCAGGCAATTTATTGAAAAGAACAATTTAACTGAAATAGGCTGTTCATCAGCTGATCAAAAGTTTAAGACCACAGCTCAAAAAAAACCCTAAAACAGAAATTAAAGTCTCAAAAACAGACTCAGTAATGAGTAGCTCCACCATTATTGTTGATCACTTCAAAAATTGGTGTTGGCATGCTTGATGCGAGTGTTTCCAAAAGGCTTGTAGGAATGTTGCTCCAAGTGGTGAAGATGGCTTCACGAAGGGCATCCACTGTCTGGAACTGATGTCCATTTTTGTAAACTTCCCTTGCCATCCATCCCCAAATGTTCTCAATTGGATTTAGATCAGGGGAACATGCAGGATGATCCAAAAGAGTGATGTTATTCTCCTGAAAAAACTCCTTTGTCAGACGGGCATTGTGAATCGCAGCATCGTCCTGCTGAAAAACCCAGTCATCAGCACACAGACGAGGGCCCTCAGTCATGAGGGATGCCCGCTGCAACATCTCCACGTAGCCAGCTGCTGTTTGACGCCCTGCACAACCTGGAGCTCCATTGTTCCATTGAAGGAAAAAGCAGCCCAGATCATGATGGCGCCCCCTCCGCTGTGCCGTGTTGAAAAAATCTCAGGTGGCATCTCCTTGTCATGCCAGTAGCGTTGGAAGCCATCAGGACCATCAAGGTTAAATGTTTTCTCATCAGAGAATAAAACTTTCTTCCAACTTTGAACGTCCCATGTTTGGTGCTCCCTTGCAAAGGCCAAACGGGCAATTTTGTGGCGTTGAAGGAGACGTGGCCTTTGAAGAGGTTTTTTGTTTTTGAAGCCGTTCCTTTGCAGATGCCGTCTGATGGTTATTGGGCTGCAGTCAGCACCAGTAATGGCCTTAATTTGGGATGAGGATCGTCCCGTGTCTTGACGGACAGCCGTTCGGATCCTCCGGCTCGGTGCCGGTGAGATTTTTTTGGGTCTACCACTTGATTTTTTTGTTCCATAAACCTCAGGATCTTTTAAGAAATGCAAAATGACTGTCTTACTGCGTCCAACCTCAGCAGCGATGGCACGCTGTGAGAGGCCTTGTCTATGCAGCTCAACAATCCTGCCACGTTCCAAGGCAGTGAGTTTTTTTGCTTTTCCCATCAAGAGGTCTTGACAGTGTGATTACTTGACAGAAAATGACATGGAATCCAAATTTTTGCACAGATTTGGGCTTTTAAAGGATGTGGTCTTAAACTTTTGATCAGCTGATGAACAGCCTATTTCAGTTAAATTGTTCTTTTCAATAAATTGCCTGCTCAAAACATTTAGTCTCTTGCTCTCATTTCTTCTTTTTGCATTTTGAAACTCTACTTAGAACCTTCTTAAGATACAACAGTGCAAAACGTAAATTCTTGCAATTTTTTAACTGGTCTTAAGATTTTGATCAGGAGTGTTATATATATATATATATATATATATATATATATATGTATATATACACATCTTCATCTTCATCTTCATCTTCAACCGCTTATCCGGGGTCGGGTCGCGGGGGCAACAGATCCAGCAGGGGACCCCAAACTTCCCTTTCCCGGGCCACATTAACCAGCTCTGACTGGGGGATCCCGAGGCGTTCCCAGGCCAGTGTGGAGATATAATCTCTCCATCTAGTCCTGGGTCGTCCCCGGGGTCTCCTCCCAGCTGGTCGTGCCTGGAACACCTCCCTAGGGGAGGCGCCCAGGAGGCATCCTTACCAGATGCCCGAACCACCTCAACTGGCTCCTTTCAACGCAAAGAAGCAGCGGCTCTACTCCGAGTCCCTCACGGATGACCGAGCTTCTCACCTTATCTCTAAGGGAGAGGCCAGCCACCCTCCTGAGAAAACCCATTTCGGCCGCTTGTACTCGCGATCTAGTTCTTTCGGTCATGACCCAGCCCTCATGACCATAGGTGAGAGTAGGCACGAAGATTGACCGGTAGATAGAGAGCTTTGCCTTCCGGCTCAACTCTCTCTTCGTCACAACGGTGCGGTACAGCGACTGCAATACCGCCCCCCGCTGCTCCGATTCTCCGGCCAATCTCACGTTCCATTGTTCCCTCACTCGTGAACAAGGCCCCGAGGTACTTGAACTCCTTCACTTGGGGTAAAGACTCATTCCCTACCTGGAGTAGACAATCCATCGGTTTCCTGCTGAGAACCATGGCCTCCGATTTAGAGGTGCTGATCCTCATCCCAACTGCTTCACACTCGGCTGCGAACCGATCCAGTGAGCGCTGGAGGTCACAGACTGATGATGCCAGCAGAACCACATCATCTGCAAAAAGCAGCGATGAGATCCTCAGCACACCAATCTGCAAACCCTCCTCCCCCCGACTACGCCTCGATATCCTGTCCATGAATATCACGAACAGGATTGGAGACAAGGCGCAACCCTGGCGAAGGCCAACGCCCACCGGAAACGAGTCCGACTTACTGCCGAGAACCCGGACGCAGCTCTCGCTTTGGGAGTACAGGGATTGGATGGCCCTGAGAAGTGACCCCCTCACCCCATACTCCCGCAGCACCTCCCACAGTATACCCCGGGGGACCCGATCGTACGCCTTCTCCAAGTCTACAAAACACATGTAGACTGGATGGGCATACTCCCAGGCCCCCTCAAGGATTCTTGTGAGAGTGAAGAGCTGGTCCGTTGTTCCACGGCCAGGACGAAATCCGCATTGTTCCTCTTCAATCTGAGGTTCGACTATCGGCCGGACCCTCCTATCCAGCACCCTAGAGTAGACTTTACCAGGGAGGCTGAGTAGTGTGATACCCCTGTAATTGGCACACACTCTCTGGTCCCCCTTTTTGAACAGGGGAACCACCACCCCGGTCTGCCACTCTTTAGGCACTGTCCCCGACTTCCACGCAATGTTGAAGAGGCGTGTCATCCACGACAGCCCCTCCACACCCAGAGCCTTCAGCATTTCTGGGCGAATCTCGTCAATCCCCGGGGCCTTGCCACTGCGGAGCTGTTTAACTACCTCAGTGACTTCCCCTAGGGAAATTGACGACGATCCCCCATCAGCTTCCAGCTCTGCCTCTACAAGAGAGGGCGTATCAGTCGGGTTCAGGAGTTCCTCAAAGTGCTCCTTCCACCGCCCGGTTACCTCCTCAGTTGAGGTCAACAGTGTCCCGTCCTTACTGTACACAGCTTGGATGGTTCCCCGTTTCCCCCTCCTGAGGTGCCGGACAGTTTTCCAGAAGCACCTTGGTGCCGACCGAAAGTCCTTCTCCATCGCTGCTCCGAACTCCTCCCACACCCGCTGCTTTGCCTCCTTTACGGCAGCGGCTGCCGCCCCACGGGCCCGTCGGTACCTTGCAACTGCCTCCGGAGTCCTCCGAGATAACATATCCCGGAAGGACTCCTTCTTCAGTCGGACAGCTTCCCTGACCACCGGTGTCCACCACGGTGTTCGAGGGTTACCGCCCCTTGAGGCACCTAAGACCCGCAGGCCACAGCTCACCGCCGCAGCTTCAGCAATGGAAGCTTTGAACATCGCCCACTCAGGTTCAATGCCCCCAGCCTCCACAGGAATGCTAGAAAAGCTCCGCCGGAGGTGTGAGTTGAAGATCTCTCGGATAGGGGCCTCCTCCAGACTTTCCCAGTTCACCCGCACTACACGTTTGGGTTTACCAGGTCTATCCAGAGTCTTCCCCCACCCTCTGATCCAACTCACCACCAGATGGTGATCAGTTGACAGCTCTGCCCCTCTCTTCACCCGAGTGTCCAAAACATGCGGCCTCAGATCAGATGATACGATCACAAAATCGATCATCGATCTTCGGCCTAGGGTGCTCTGGTACCAAGTACACTTATGAGCATCCTTATGTTCGAACATGGTATTTGTTATGGATAATCCATGACTAGCACAGAAATCCAATAACAAATGACCGCTCCGGTTCAGATCAGGTAGGCCATTCCTCCCAATCACGCCTCTCCAGGTACCTCCATCGTTGCCCACGTGTGCGTTGAAGTCCCCCAGCAGAACAATGGAGTCCCCTACTGGGGCCCCATACAGGACTCCATTCAGGGTCTCCAAGAAGGTCGAATACTCTGAACTGCTGTTCGGTGCATATGCACAGACAACAGTCAGAGTTTCCCCCCACAACCCGAAGGCGCAGGGAGGCGACCCTCTCGTTCACCGGGGTAAACCCCAACGTAGCAGCACTCAACCGGGGATTTGTGAGTATCCCCACACCCGCTTGGCGCCTCACACCCTGGGCAACTCCAGAGAAGAATAGAGTCCAACCCCTATCCAGGAGAACGGTTCCAGAGCCGAGGCTGTGCGTAGAGGTAAGCCCCACCAGATCTAACTGATAGCGCTCCACCTCCCGCACAAGCTCCGGCTCTTTCCCCCACAGAGAGGTGACGTTCCACGTCCCCAGAGCCAGCCTCTGCCGCCCAGGTCTGGTCCGTCGCAGTCCCTGGCTTTCACTGCCACCCATATGGCAGCGCACCCGACCCCAGCGGTTCCTCCTGCGGGTGGTGGGCCCACAGGATGGAGAGGAGGGGGTCTCCACGTCGCTTTTATATATACACATTTGTATTCTAATCACTCATACTCAATTATATACATATATTCAAATGTAAATCACTTATACTAATCAAGGTGTACTCGAAATATGTATCAATTATAAAAGTGACACAGTGCGACCAGAAAAATCAGGTCAGCCGCCTAAGGGAGGAGGGGCTTCAAGGGGACATATTTCCTGCATGATCTGTGATGTATTGATTGACCAGATTGATATAGACCAGCTCCCGCAGGTTTTTTCGCCCTTGAGCGCCGTGCACAAAAGCAGGGAACTAACAGAAAATGTTCTAGTAGAAATGTGTTTTGATCTCTAGTGGATTAATTAGTAAATTAATAAGGGAGGAATGTTGTGGAAATCTTGTGTGCGTAGGAAATCCACAGGCATGTGTGCGTGACGATCTTGGATTGATTTCTCGGTTGTTCCTGGGTAAGACCGTGAGATGGGCCCAAAGGTCAGGTTCCCAAAAACTTTGTTGATCATCAACAATATTTCTGAAAATAGGAAATTGTCCTGGGAAACTACCAAAACATCTGGAGTGGAGCCCAACCTGTCCTGGGGACTGAGAGTTGAGATAGGAAGCCACGTACACATGTATGGGGAAAGGCGGAGTGTGAGACAGAACATAAATTCTGATGTGAAAACTGAACTGATCTGAACTTCTATGTATCTCTGTGTTGAGCTGTGTGCTGAGTTGATGAATAAAGTTCCCTGCCCAGATTGAGCCAGGTCTGCGTCTGCGTTCTTCCGTCTCCAAAAAGTACATCACTTTTGATAGTGAATGCTGAGGCATTGCTGAACTCCACAACAAGCTGAAGCAGAGCTAATGAAAGCACAAGCAGGGACTATGTGAGCGCGAGGACCGGCTTTAGAAAGGAAGCAACACAAAACGTGGACATGAAGTCATTGAGTCATGCTCTCACATTGAAAGGCTGCGCCCTTGAATAAGATAAGATAAGATAAGATATTCCTTTATTAGTCCCACAGTGGAGAAATTCACAATACAGAGAGGATTAAAGCTCCACAGCGTGGCGCCATGGACAGGTTGGGGAAGTCAGAAAAATATAAATATAAAAATATAAAATATCACCAAACCAACTGTATTAGTTTGAATGTGTCCCTTATATGTTCATTTTGAGCATTTACATGTTGAAGCCGGTCTGTGTCTTGCTGTGAATGATGGTGATGGCGGCTGACGACTCGTCCTGAGCTCAGGGACAAACACAGCTTTAACTTTACTGGTGGGACAGCAGGAGGCAGGCAGCATTTTGTGGTACACAACTGATCCTTTGGCTTGTGAAAAATGTTGACACTAAACAATTCTGCAAAACCCCACACTGAAAAATGATGATGCAGCTTAAAATGAAATCATCCGATTGGCATTATGACAAAGTGTTCAATCTACAGAGCAGCAACAGCCTTCTGACTGATTCATGCTGTCCTGAGACCAAACACCTAAATATATCCCTCTTTTTCTCAGAAGAAAGCACCGGACGCTGTAACTTACAAGGCGGGTGTATGCATGTACGTTTGAAGGCACTCATCACCTCCAGCTGTGAAAAGCTGCTATGCTGACAACTAATGTGCACTAAAATGGCATGAAAATGCACGCGTATCAAAACTTCTGATGAGAGCCGTCGTGAATGCTTCTCAGTGTGGACGACAGCAGAAATATCATCTCTGTAAAGGCGGGAAAGAGCAAGACGACGGCGTCCTCTGAGAGGATGTGGCTGCCATTATATGTGTCACCTGACAAGGCCGCTGAGAGCAGCCATGATGGATCTGCTCCCTACTTTTTCTCAGAGGTAAATATGCGAGTAGCTGCTCGTCCTCCAGGAGCATCTCACCATTTCATCTCAGCATAGCTTGTCAATCCTGATCACTGGATGCATTTGAGGAGCACAGGAGCACCATAAATGAGTAATGCAGCTGTCAGTTTAGTTCAGTTCACTGGCCTACATCACTGACATGAACTGCTGTTGTACCCCAACACAGGCCTGGCGTCATGGTCGTCCCCAGAGAACCAAGACAGACCAGAGGAGCAAGTAAAGGCCTGTTTACTGCCAACAGTGCTGACAAAACAGGAACAAATACATATCTTCTACTGCATCTTTCTAGACTCTGGTGCATACTGGGTCTGCACCGCTACATACTGCACCCTGACTACAACAAAGGCTTCATCTCTTCCTCCCATGTACTCAGCTTTAATATGTTCCCAAAGTAACTGTCAGTCATATAAATGGAAGCAGTCCAGCACTTAAACAGTGTCCGTTCAGTACAATAAACTGCATACCGGACTTGAGTACCTCGACTGGGCCGCCGCCGTTACCAGCTCTGCACATGCTCGCTGCTCTTGGTCCTGTACATGCTTTTCTATGCTGCAGCCTGACTAGAGGCTTCATCCCAGTGTAACGTCCACTAAATCTAGGTGATGGGTTTCCTGTGTCTTTTCATGTTTTATGTGAGCACTTCCTGCTTGATTGTGAAATAAGAAGATGAATGTGAGGAAGGCTACGGGTCCAGATGGCATCAGCTCCAGGCTCCTGAAGTCCTGCGCAGACCAGCTGTGTGGGACTTTTGGACATCTATTCAACCTGAGCCTGAAGCTGAGGAAGGTACCACAACTATGGAAGACATCCTGCGTGGTACCTGTGCCCAAGACCCCACACCCCAAGGACCCCAGCAGCTTCAGGCCGGTGGCATTGACATCCCACCTGATGAAGGCCCTGGAGCGCCTGGTCCTCCAACATCTCCGCCCTGTGGTGAGTCCATCCATGGACCCACTACAGTTTGCCTATCAACCTGGCATTGGGGTGGACGATGCCGTCATCTTCCTTGCGGACCGAGCTCTGTCTCACCTGGAGAAGCCTGGGAGCACTGTGAGGATCATGTTCTTTGATTTCTCCAGTGCTTTCAACACCATCCAGCCGACACTTCTGGGGGACAAACTGGAGACTGCAGGGGTAGATCACCATCTTACATCCTGGGTACTGGACTACCTCACAAACCGCCCACAGTATGTGAGGACACAGGACTTCACTTCAGACACGGTGGTCTGCAGTGTGGGGGCCCCGCAGGAAACGGTTCTGACACGGTGGTCTGCAGTGTGGGGGCCCCGCAGGGAACGGTTCAAAAACGGTGGTCTGCAGTGTGGGGGTTCCTCAGGGAACGGTTCTGACATGGTGGTCTGCAGTGTGGGGGCCCCGCAGGGAACAGTTCAGACACGGTGGTCTGCAGTGTGGGGGTTCCTCAGGGAACGGTTCTGGCTCCGTTCCTCTTCACGCTCTACACTGCAGACTTCACTTACAACTCACCAACCTGTCACCTGCAGAAGTTCTCTGATGACTCTGCTATCGTCGGCCTCATCACTGATGGGGACGATGCGGAGTACAGAGAACTTTCCCAGGACTTAGTGGACTGGTGCCTGCGGAACCACCTCCAGATCAACGCGGGGAAAACTAAAGAGCTGGTGGTGGATTTCCGCAGGCAAACTCATCCCCCTCCAACACCGGTGAACATCCAGGGATCAGACATTGAGATGGTGACATCTTATAAATACCTGGGTGTTCACCTGAACAATAAACTGGAGTGGATCACAAATTCCTCTGAACTCCATAAAAAAGGCCAGAGCAGGCTGTATCTGCTGAGGAGACTGAGGTCTTTTGGAGTGCAGGGGACACTACTGAAAACATTTTATGACACCGTGGTGGCATCAGCCATATGGCAGCACTGCTCCCAGTAAAACCACAATCACAGTCACATTCACAACAAACTTATTTATTGATATAAAGGACATACTTCTGGCTTTACTTTTTCTATTATGTATATACTAATCTATTTATTTTATTGTATTAATACTGTTTTTAAATCTATGCTTCTTGTCTTTATTGCACTATCCACTTTGCTGCTGTAATGTGTGAATTTCCCCACTGTGGGACCAATAAAGGAATATCTTATCTTATCTTATCTTATCTTAAATCTAATCCTCCCTCTCGTTTCAGTGCACTTCACTTCCTGCCTGCATGCTCCCGCCCCTCTGAATGAATGACTGTACTGACCTACTTTTCGTCTCCACTCACCTGCGTCTGATCGTCTCCCCCGCCCCTGATTGTGTCCACCTGTCCATAGTTAGTCACTCCCCTCACGGGTATTTAAGCTGCGTCTCCCTTCCCTCCTGTGCCAGTTCGTTGTGTTCCCCAGTGACTAACCTACCAGCGTTTTCTTCTAGTGACCTTGATTTCCATGTACCGATACTCTTCTTGTTTTTTGACCCTGAGCTTTGCCTGCAAGACTGGACCTGTTTGCTTGTGAAAGATTGCCTTCCCATGTACCGACCATTTTTTGTAATAAAGACCCAGCGTTGTTTAATCCTATCTGCCTCGTGAGTTGTGCACTTGAGTCCAAGTCTGCCTGCCCAGCCCGGCGTGACACCCGGTACCAGTCAGGGACAACAGACGGCTCAGGACTCATCGGTCTGCAGAAACATGCTGTCGAGCATCGGGAAAGCACCCGAGGACTCTAGCAAGCTCAGTTACAGCTGGGACCGCTCAGCCATCGTGTATGTTTTCTTTATAGAAATGCCTCAGAAAGCTTCAAGACTAGTTAGTTGAAATGAGCTGTGTGAATACTGGAGGCTGCAGAGTCAGATCTGTGAATGAAATGTTGCTGTTAACTTGACCTTTACTGTAACATCACCAACTCCACTCAGTGCAGATAGGTTACTGTAACATCACCAACTCTGTTCAGTTCAGATAGGTTACTCTAACATCACCAACTCCACTCAGTGCAGATAGGTTACTGTAACATCACCAACTCCACTCAGTGCAGATAGGTTACTGTAACATCACCAACTCTGTTCAGTTCAGATAGGTTACTGTAACATCACCAACTCCACTCAGTGCAGATAGGTTACTGTAACATCACCAACTCTGTTCAGTGCAGATAGGTTACTGTAACATCACCAACTCTGTTCAGTGCAGATAGGTTACTGTAACATCACCAACTCTGTTCAGTTCAGATAGGTTACTGTAACATCACCAACTCTGTTCAGTGCAGATAGGTTACTGTAACATCACCAACTCTGTTCAGTTCAGATAGGTTACTGTAACATCACCAACTCTGTTCAGTTCAGATAGGTTACTGTAACATCACCAACTCTGTTCAGTGCAGATAGGTTACTGTAACATCACCAACTCTGTTCAGTGCAGATAGGTTACTGTAACATCACCAACTCTGCTCAGTTCAGATAGGTTACTGTAACATCACCAACTCTGTTCAGTGCAGATAGGTTACTGTAACATCACCAACTCCACTCAGTGCAGATAGGTTACTGTAACATCACCAACTCTGTTCAGTTCAGATAGGTTACTGTAACATCACCAACTCTGTTCAGTGCAGATAGGTTACTGTAACATCACCAACTCTGTTCAGTTCAGATAGGTTACTGTAACATCACCAACTCTGTTCAGTGCAGATAGGTTACTGTAACATCACCAACTCCACTCAGTGCAGATAGGTTACTGTAACATCACCAACTCCACTCAGTGCAGATAGGTTACTGTAACATCACCAACTCTGTTCAGTTCAGATAGGTTACTGTAACATCACCAACTCCACTCAGTGCAGATAGGTTACTGTAACATCACCAACTCTGTTCAGTTCAGATAGGTTACTGTAACATCACCAAC
>CAMQGK010000238.1:590000-642500 GCA_947000775.1 Pterois miles
TAATTTTTATAGCGTGTTAATTTGCAGCGTAATTAATTAATCTAATTAACGCGTTAAACTGACAGCCCTAATATATATATATATACACACACACACACACACACACACAGTATCACACAGTATGTACTATATACATGAGATAATCAGAGGTAACATGTGACGGCTGGTGCAGGATTTTATTCAAAAACCAGGATCTTTAGTCAGCTCAGTCTCAGACAGGGAGTCAGAAGGCAGACAGACGTCCAACAACGGCAGGAAATTCAAAAAAAGTCAAAATACTGGACAAGTCTGGACAGGAAGTCAGAGAAAGACCGCTGGATCACCTGAACACAGAGGAACCAAGACGAACTGGTCCAGAAGGAGGGAGGACGGTCATTAAATACTAGAGAGGGGAGGGACTGACAAGGGACAGGTGGACACAATCAGGGCGGGAAGACTATCAGACTCAGGTGAGTGGTGGATGAAAGTAGGTCATGAAGAAGAAGAAGAAGAAGAAGATCAACCTTTATTAGTCCCACAGTGGGGAAATTCAATTTACACTCTGTTTAACTTATATTAATGGTACATGCACACAAACACACACATGCATTAATGGAGAGATGTCAGATTGGGGGGGCTGCTCCTGACAAGCGCCCCGAGCAGTTGGGGGTTTGGTGCCTTGCTCGGGGCACCTCGGCAGTGCCCAAGAGGTAAACTGGCACCTCTCCAGCTACCAGTTCACACTCAGTTTTTGGTCCATGTCGGGACTTGAACCGGTGACCCTCCGGTTCCCAAGCCAACTCCCTACAGACTGAGCTACTGCCGCCCCCAAGTGTCAATCATAGTGAAGCGGGAAACACCGGGTAGGAAGTGAGGTGCTCTGAAACGAGAGGGTGTTAGGACCACCAAAATAAAACCGGAAGTGCACACAAATAACATGAAACAGCAGACCTCAGCTCTGACATTCCTCACAGATCATACTGTATAAATGTATATATGACTCGTAACTCGGTCCAGAGCTGAGCTTCGTCCCTCGACTCGGCAGCAGTTAACCCACAGGAAAGCACAAACTTCAGCTTCCACTGACCATTCACTGATGTTCTCAGAACTGAACGGACTCTGATTTCTGCTCCGCTAGCTGACAACATCACACACATTCGCCTCCTCTCTCTCTCTCTTGCTTCACCACTCACTACCCACATACACACACTTTACACACTGGCCCTGCTAGCCACTCTGAAAGCAGCTCTACAGATGGCCATTCACATTTCCATGTTGGCCACAGTACCGTATTTTTTGCACTATAAGGTGCAGCGGTTTATAAGGCACACTATCAAACGTGTCTATTTTCATACATCAGGTGCTCTCCTCTGGTGATGGTGGAGGAACTGGCCCGGCGTTGCCTCCCTGTCTTGGTGAATGTGTGTTGGCCTTCTGTCATCCAACGCTCCCACGCAGCTCTCAGTTTAACTCTGAACGACCTGCTGACACCGATATCTAGCGGTTGGAGTCCTTTAGTTCATCCACCCGGAATGACGGCGAGCTCCGAAGTAGTTTTCTTCATTTTGGGTTGAGGGTGTGGTGAGATGGGAGATGGAGTTAATAAAGGGGGGGAGAGGGGGTGCCGTTGGGTCTCTTAACATAGATCTCAGACAGTCCATCCAGCGGTTCGGCTTCGTAGCTACCAAAGTCCTAATAAAACCTTCTGACCGATTTTTGACGCCCTGTACCACATAAAATTGGTTTGAGGACAGTAAGCACAACCTGAATTGATACAGAAGGCGCACTGTCGATTTTTGAGAAAATTAAAGGATTTTAAGTGTACCTTATAGTGCGAAAAATATGGTACAGTCTGCAACATCTCCGGTAGATGTCACTAAATATACACACTCTTCCTTTAAAGGACAACCACATCTTTTACAGGTCTAACTGATGTTAAATCACATTCTTCATGTCTGCTACAGCAGCTGTGTTCTCCGTCAGAAAAAAATCTGAAACCAAATGTTTGTCCTGCTAAACCACCACAGCAAAAACAGGACTCAACCGCAGGCGAGACAGGTGCAATCAAACAGTCTTTACTTGCAATAAGACAGGGCTGGGTTGGGTTGGGCTGGTTTGGGCTGGGCTGGGCTGGGCTGGGCTGGGCTGGTCTGGGCGGGTTTGGGTTGGGCTGGGCTGGTTTCGGCTGGGCTTGGTTGAGCTGGGATGGGCTGGGATGGGCAGGGCTGGTTTTGGCTGGGCTGGGTTGGGTTGGGCTGGTTTGGGCTGGGTTTGGCTGGGCTGGGTTGAGCTGGGCTGGGCTGGGCTGGGTTTGGCTGGGCTGGGCTGGGCTGGGCTGGGCTCTGGAAAGAACTACCATTACCAGGACATGACGAGAGCAGAGAATCAGCCAACTGTTGGACTACCCGAATTTCCCTCCGGGGATTAATAACGGTTCATCTTATCTTATCTTATCTTGTCTTACTTGGTAGACAGTGAACTGAGATGCCACCTGGCAACATGTCAGGTGTACACGGTACGTGGAGAAGAGGTGAGGAAAACAGCATTTGTAGCAGATATGGTTGACGTGACGGCCTCTGCCAGGGTCTGCATGCTGGGCGGGGCTGTGTTGTGTATGTGCCTTGCAGTGGTCCTGGTCCCCGGTTGGTTGTAGCTGGAGGTGATCAGGAAATGAAAGACAGCTGATCACTGTCTCTTCAGGCTGTAAGACTCTCCCCATCTGGAGCTTTGGCTGTGAGGTGGTCAGCTGTGTCTGCCTGGCTACTCTGTCTGCCCAGTGTAATGATAGCGGCTGTCTGACAAACCGTGTGTGGTTATGCCACATATGCAGCTGTAGCATTGCTTCGTGAGCTTCGTGCTCAGCGTTGTCACACAAATCCGATCTGTCAGCACGACGTAACGTCAGCGAGTTTCCGACAGACCCTGTGTGGTGAGACCGGGGTACCCGGACGGTGGCAGGACGATGGGTGCACTCACTACCAGTGGCTACACAGTGGGGTAACGGACAACCTGCACACCCAGGTAAGAGACAGGTTCAAAGACCATGACAGACTCGTGTTTCTTACCGCAGCGGTTTACTGCATATAGACAGATCCCCACTCGGCTCTCCCCTGTCCGCCCTGACATATCCCAAGACTCAGCCTGGTGTAGCTTAGCCAGGTCTGACTTTGATCTCCTCCACTCTGTCCAGCAGAGACTGACCGAAAGTATGCCCGACTCTACCTTCTCATGTCTGCATGGTCTTCACCGCTCCTGTGTCCACAGCCTCCATAGAGACAACGTCAGCACTGAAAAGCTGAAAACTGAAAGCTCAGCCTCGGCTTTAATCTCAGTAGAGAAAGGACTTCTTATGGACCTGAAGTCAAAGGACAACTGTCCAACCTATTGAAGGGTGGAGTTCATTTTTAAATGACCTTCATTTGGTGGGTGAGTAATTAATGTAGTTTTCAAAAATCAGTTAGTATTCTTTATTTTTTATCCATCCCAAAAGGGTGTGGATGTCTGCTGTTCTTATGATGCCTGGAAATAATTGTGTCATGTGCAAATAATTAACCAGAGGTTTTGAAAAGTCGAAGGAAGACACTGTGTACGATGTGAGCGCTGTGAAATGCGAGGAGTACGCAAGCTTCTAATGCTGCCTGTCCACATAAGATCCACATAAGAAAGGCATTACTCAGTAGATCAGGAGTGTTTTTATGCATCTGCTAAAACACTACAGTGTACTTGTTATACTTTGTTGTAAAATAAGACATATGATTGCCTGAAGCTAGCTCGCAGCAATTTCCAGGGTAGGAAAAACTCTTTGGCTGTATCTGAAACTGCATATACTGGTACTACCTACTGATACTTGGCCAAAATGTAGTATGTAGCATGTAGTATGCAAACAAAATTAAAATCTCCAGTCTGCGTTGGACCAGTCTACTTTGCCTACTGTGTTCAACAATGTGAGGGCTCAAACGGTACAACAGCAGCCAAACACTCATTTTATCACTAAATTCACATCTGGAGTTTTTTCAGGTGAGAAATCAACTGTACTTTTTGAGTATTGGCAGTTTTCCAATATTAGATGGTAAATTGAACATTTGAGTTTAGAAGCTCCACAAACTACTGACAGCTAGCTAGCGCCTGCATACTACTCAGGAACGCAGTATCTACCGTATACTGTGCACTACATACTGCATTTGTCAGTAGTATGTAGTAAGCGGTTTCAAATACAGCCTTTGAAAAGGCCTTCACCATTGTGAGATGATCATGTGGCACTAACCTCAAAATGAACTGCCCAAAAGATGCTGCTGAAAAACTAATGAATGTTTTAGATTCTGTTGACAAGAGGACATCCAGTCCAGCTGAGGTGAGCTGCGTCCAGACAGCCAGGCATGGGTCGGTGTCAGTATGCAGTCTACACATCAGATAATACACAACACTTTAGGCCACTGTTTCCAAATAGGAAACATTTATCCAGTCCACAGCTGGAACAACCACCTTTGAAAATGGGTTTAAAAAATCAATTCCTGATGAAAAGTACCAATTCTACAGAGCAACAGAAACCCCAACGAAAAAGAGAAGGGTTAAAGCTAAGTGGGAAAACTTTGCATTAAGTGCAATTATAGTAGACGATGGCTCATTGTGACAGCACAGGGAAAGATCTTGAACATGGAATGGTTGGTAGTGAAGTGAAAAGGCACAATTATACAACAGAAGCACTGATGTTTTCAGGTTGTACATCCGCTCAGACCATTCATTTGAATCTGATTTCTCAGCTCATTGACTTTCCTCAACACCTCAAAGAAGTCTCTGCACATCTGGGACAACCATGCCCAGGTGCAGACTGTAAACTCTGCCGTTTGCTGAGCGTGTAACTATGATGGCCAACGTGAAAATGTGAATGTCCCTCTCTAGAGCTGCTGTAACAGCAGCGTAGCTCATTTCGAGAATAATAATAATAATAATAATAATAATAATAATAGAGTCAGTGTGCAGTTTGTGTGGAAGAGACGCTGAATATCAGAGTTAGTTCAGCTGTAAGAATATCAGCGACTGTTCAGTGGAGGTTGCAGTTTGTGTAGAAATAAATGCTGCAGCTCCTCCAGACCAGCAGGAGTTTCCTGATGGCTGAGCGGAGTGACGTTAGCAAGCAGGGGAAGTTAAAGTCTATACAGCAATAATAAATCTGGCATCTGGGTTTGTCACACCACAGAAAAATGTGTTACTAACCACCCAGCTAAGTTTGAATGATTAAAAACATCACCAACTATATAAAATTAGTTTTTAAAACCAAGTAAAATGAAGCAGTGTTCTCTGCTCTGGGACGCTGGGAACGCAGCCCAACAGGTGGGGTCCGCCTAGAGGATTCACCCGGGCCGGTTAGGGGCGGCTGCTCGGTGTGGGAGGCGCTCCCCCTGGCGCCGGCTGGCTCCCGCTGGGCGCCTATCCTCCGAGGCGGTGTGCCGCGACCGGCTCGAGGTCGGCTTGGAAAGGCTCAGAGCAAAGGTAGCTTTACAGTGCCCCCCCACCCTGATGTCACTGCTTCCCAGGGCCGTGGATAAAGTGCTGACTTTCCACTGGTCCTGGTAGAAGACATTCAGCCCTGGTACGTTAAACCCCAACACTTTTTCCTTTTCCCAGAATTCTCTTTCTCTTTCAAAAGCCAGGTTTCTGAAGACAGGTGGGGTCACGTTCAGGATGGGTCCACCGTGTCATCGAGCCACGTTTTCAGCCCTGCCCAAAAAATCCTGAACACAAAAACCAGGATACCAGATCTGGATATATCCAGATATACATTAAAGAGCGATGTCACTCTCTGTTACATGGAGAGAGTGATACTGATGTTGACCAGGAAAAACAGACTTTGCAGTGATTGAGGGTGAGGGTGTTTTTTCAAACAAGCGTCGGTTTGCTGCTCACTGATTACCGCTCACCGTGTGGTGTTTTATTTAACATGTTATTACTGATGTTATTACGGTCCTCAGAATCATCTGCTGGCAGTATTTCCTCTGCAGAGTGGCTGTTTTGAAATCCTATCCCATCCTCACTGCGCTGCATTTTTATGGACTATGATAACCTGGTCACCGGTCTCTCACCTGCATCCAGGCACCATCAGTACATATACTGCATCTCATTTAAAAGAACATCATGACACCATGTGGTAGCTGTGGTTCAGAGCTACACCAGGTCGCCCACCAACCAGTCCAAAGGTCGGCGCTTCGATCTCCGGCTCTTGTGGTCATATGTCAAAGCGTCCTGAAGGCTGATCCATCGATGTGTGATGATCCTGATGGGCAGGTTGGCTGCTCCGACGGCAGCCTCTGCCAGCAGTGTATGAAGGTGTGTGAACAGGTAAGCGCTGACGTGACAAAGGTCTGGGGTGGTCCCTTGGCCACTGGTTACAAGGCGTTTCAATATGGTGTATGATTCCTGGTTTCAACAAGCACAATATTAATCTATGCTATGTTAACTGCTTGTGCACGTGTGTTGCATAGTAACATTATTGTGTCTGATCCTAATTTTCACTGGAAGCCAGAGAAAGCAGGGGGCGCTGCAGAGCTCGCCTGGACCAGACTGTCCGCCGAAGGGCCTCATCCGGCTTTCTGGGGGATATGAGAGAGTGAATGTGCAGTAGAGTTAGGACACAGTTTTTCTACCGTGTGACACAATGTGACTCAAAACTTTGCTCAGTAAACCTTTTCAGACTGGATTACGTCTCATTCACTTCAGACTCACTGTGCCTACAGCTTCATTATGGCTTATTTTAGGGATCCAGACAGAATGTCGCTGCATGTGTGAATAAATGGACAAAGTGTGTCATACATATTTAATATCCATCAATAAGTCACTACAATTAAAAGGGGCTTTACGAAAACACCAACAATCAATAAGTATATCATTTAAAAATATATTAATGAATTCATGAATAAATAATGGATTGAAAAAAGATCTCTCTCTCTCTCTCTCTCTCTCTATATATATATATATATATAGATAGATAGATAGATAGATCAAATTTTGTGATTATTTCACAAACTACCATAAAACTGAGATGAGATGAGAGCTGCAGGATGATGACTGTATTATTATTATTATTATTATTATTATTATTATTATTATTGCTTCTTTTTCCCCAGAAAACTGCTTACCGTGGGGACCACATGAATTACAATATGCTGAAAGTTTTATGGATATAACGCCCCCCCCCCAGCTTTAATGGTATCGTCCGTCCACGGTGGAGATCAGCGCAGCAGTCTGAGACGTTCAGCAGGGACAAATTATCCCGCCGATGACGAGGCAGAACGTAACAGTAGGTGTAAACTCAGCAGAAACAGCCTCCATTATGAGGCGCTCATGTCTTTGGCAGTGTCAGGTCTCCAGCTGGTGGCTTCGAGCTGCTCTCAGTTTAATCCACAGCAGAGACTCAGCCTCCATGTTGACCCTGATGTAGCTTCACCGTTGGCCGAAAGCTCTTCACCCTCAGTCCTGTCCTCAAGATCGAGGCTCTGTGACCAGTGATGCTTCAGGATGGTGGTAGTTTCAGAACATCAGTGAAATACATTAGAAATAAACACTCGTATTTGTATTTTGTATTTGTAAAGCACAGCAAGCACACGTTTAGTCACTGCATTGTAACAGATGTGCAGAAGTTATAGATAATTAATAATAATTATAAAATAATCAATGAAGTTGTGCAGCTGTGCTCAACATGTCCAGTATATTCAGGTAAACTGTGATAACTATTTATTTTAACATAGTTCCATATCTTAACTGCGCGACCAGAGACTGAAACAATAATACAAATGACTGTTATTTCCTGTCAACTGCTCTGATTGATTTTGTAAGTGAAGTATGTGTATTGGTTATAACCAGTAGTCCCTGTATTTCTTCTCTGGTACATTGTACTGCTTTGCTTGACATCCCCAAGCCGATGCAGAAATACAAGTCCAGGTGCCTCCTTCGATCGCTGGGGACCAGCCTGTCTGTTGTTGCCGTGGCTGATGAAGGGATTCTCTGGTCCTAACCTGATCTTCACCCAGTCGTCTACAGCCAAGACGCTGAAGCAAATGCTGGTACTTCCTGTTGTCCCACAGCAACCAATCAGAGAAGCTCTTGCTCATGTGGCCATCAGGGTTCCAAGTCACTGACCCAAAGCTCTGCTGACCTCTTATCATCATCTTGTCATCTATTGTTTTTACCTGAGCATTCCCCTTTTTATTTTATTTTTATTTTTTTCCTTGTTTAGTGTGCTAAGTTACACTCACTTCTCTTACTAATGCAGACTGAGCTTTGAGTGGATCTAGACCTCTGATCAGGATTAATGATTAATGTATCATGTCTCTACAACCCTTTCGACCCCTTTAGATGCGACGGAGCAGCAACTCTACTCCAGATGTCCGAGCTCCTCTCACCATCTTTAAGGCTGAACCCAGCCACCCTACAAAGGCTCGGCCACTCGTTGGAACGTAGATGGATTGGCAAATCCTGGACTGGTCTGGTACAGGGCCCACATACCTGCTGACACTGCACTGAACCGCCTGTCCATCTCCCGCTCCATTTTACATCGTGAACAAGACCCCAAGAAACTTGAGCTCCTTCGTCTGGGACAGTGACTCAACCTGGAGGGCCCAGTCCACCTTATGGTCGAAAACCAGGAGTCCACATCAAAAGGGGCCAGCTGAGGTGGTTTAGACATCTGATCAGAATGCCTCCTCACGCCACTCTTTGGAGGATTTCTGTCAACTGATAAGAGGCCTTGGGATAGACCCCGAACATGCTGGGGAGATTATATATGTCAGCTGGCCTGGGAACGCCACTCCACCATAGTGGAAAAAACATGGATGGATGGATGGATCTCTGCAACCTCTTCACTTTATATCTGTGGTTCTACTTAGTCTCTAGTTTATGTCTGAACATTGGTATTTCTATGAGTTCTTGCCTTCAGAGTGGATACCATTAAAGCATAAAAAGTCATTCGGCCTACCCTGTACATAAACCCAATGTTATCACACTGTCTGAAACATGGCTTTGTTGTAAATATCAGAAAATGAAATGTACAGAAGCAGTAAGCACAAGGTATGGTCACTGACAACAAACTACTGATGATAATGATAATGACGATGATAACAGCGACAATATTATAATCACTTTATTTTGATCCAAACAAAGAAAAAGGTTTCCCAGCGCTCTGTGCTTACTGGCGCTGTTTCCTTTCTTGTTTCTTCTCAGGAGGAGAATATACAGGGTCCTGATGACCAGCCAGGATATGAGTGCATCCTGGTGCTGGGCCAGCCCTGGTGGACCACAGCAGGGTAGACAGATTCATCGTGCTCTGGAATCAGCGTCTAAGTTGTGGTTCGAGGCGGCGACATGGAAGAACACATCCTGCCCTGGTAAGGAGAGTCTCCAGCAGTAAGACTCTTTTCAAATAATGATATCTATGTATATAATGAGTGTAATATATCTGCTGTATATTAAACTGTAATATATCTGCTGTATATTAACCCACACTGTGCTCTCTGAACTCAGGCCCTGAAAGCTGGGCCAGCACCAGCTCCCTGGTGCAGGCCATGCACAGTCAGCTCTACCAGCTCCACCCCATGGCCACGTGGTTCAGGGGGATCACAAGGATTTGCTGCTTCCTCATCCTCTCGGACTACGTGGCCATCAGACAGGCAGTGCTGGCCAGCCCGAGTTTGGTGGCTCAAACCGAAATCCAGAGCTGAATCAGAGGACCGTGTCCTCTCCAGTTAAAGGGATATCCTCTGTACAGGTGGGACAATGACAACCCTTTAACTTCAATGTCACTGAGGAGCAGCAGCCAGGACAATCATGAGGGGGTCCCCCTCCTCCTCTTACTCTAGATGAGGAACCGCCAGGACCCCCATCATGTCTTCGTTGCTCCTGCCCCTTGCTGGCCAGCCTTGTCTTCCTGGACCACCCAGCAGCAACCCTAACCCAAACCGAGCAGCCTGCCAACATTTCTGACCAGTTACAAACAAATGGATGTGGATGGATGGATGTGATCCTAGGATGCTCTCTTTGGTGGTCGTACACGAGTCATGACATGACAAGGTGGAAAATGATGATGAAAAGATCAGATACAATGACTTCTCAAGTCTGTGTCCAACGGTTCAGGCAATAAAAAAGGATCCAGTTGGACACCCTCACATTATCCATTCTGATTCCAATGCTGATAATTTGGGGTTTGTAAAACGTATTGTGCTCCCACCAAGAGGCTCGTTGCACCAGGTCTTGGAAGAAGAAGAAGGCAATCATACGCCTCATCACAGACAAACAAGTCAAGCATTTCAAAAAGAAAGACCATTAATGAGGCAGATGGATTTTTATTACAGCTGCTCTTCACATCCAAAAAATGTTTTTGGTCTCTCAACAACAGTCGGACGCTGATCCATGAGATGAGCGGTGCTAAATGAAGAACCATGAACCAGGTTTAACACATTCAACCTACAGACGTGGAGAAGGCCAAAAAATATCTGATACTGATAGATGAGATAAGAAGATATAGCAAGAAAAAGGCTGAATGCATTTTGGAAGCAAAGACCCAGTTAAGATAAGATAAGTTAAGATAAGATAAGATGAACCTTTATTAATCCCCGGAGAGAAATTCGGTCAAAGCACTTGATATCGTGGACGGATCAGGGAGAAACTGTTATGAACAACAAATTCAATAGAACGTGTCACTGCATCACGTCATAAGATAAGATAAGATAAGATATTCCTTTATTAGTCCCACAGTGGAGAAATTTACACGTCATGCTCCCCCCCTACTTATTTATCATTTAATGTACAGATCAAATCACCTTTAACGATGTTTTTAACACGATTAAAAAAACTATACAACTTGAATAAATAAGACCAAATGATTTTATCTGAAATTGTCAGTTATCATTACAATACAGCGGTATTCCCAAAATGTACAAAAACAAGGGGTGTAATTTGTTAAAAAAAAAAAAAAAAAAAAAAAAATAGAATTAAAGAAAAAAAAGGGATAATCCAAACGTCTGTACAGTTTGTCACCATGGAAACGTCTCTGTTCCAGTCAGGACGTTACCACAACTGTGTGTGTTCACAGTCAGTTCATGTAGTACACTAAACACCCAATAACAATACTTGGAGGCTCTATAGATGTCATTGTGTTTTAGTAGTAATTCATTAGTACTTGTCTCCTGTCCCATAGCTCAATAACTGACTGAAAAACAGGATACACATTGCCACATATTGCCTGTTTTAATCAGCAAAAATTCATCTTTGGACGGTATACATAAATATCCACACCTTTCAGCAGAAGTTTTTCCTGAAAAAACGAATTGTTGTGTATTTATGCATCAGTCATATGATGATTGATGATCCAGCTGCGTCCTGTGTACCTGGGCGTCGCTCTGCTACCTTTGGTGCCAGACTTCGTTCTGGGGCCTCTGGGTGTTTTAGTCGTCGTTTTACGTTTTTAGTCCGTTTGGTCAGATTTTCTGAGGCAGGTCTTTGGCTGTATACTCCTCGCCCTCCTCCTTTCCTGACCTGGTGTTTCTGGCTATATTCCATAACCTTTATTTGACCTTGACAGTTGATGCAGGTACAGGTGAGTTGGTGAATAGGGTTATGGCATGAGTTAGTATAAAGGATGGAGATGGAAATGGTTAAGGCTGCCATTATCAATTATAAGAAATTACAGTGATTTTTATCCAGAAAAACATCAGACCAACACAGCCGACCGTCAGTGGATTAAAGATTACAAAGTCATGTCTAGGTGACATAAATATTAGGAAGGTCTTTATTAATGGAGCCTTTGTAGATCCTGTGCTCACATAAAATTATACACTTCTCGAATGACCAACCTATCTTCTTGGCTTTTAATTTGACGTTTACTTTCATTTGTGGGTTATCTGTCTGTCATAAACCAAAAACAGAAAAACGGTCAATGGTATTTCTGTTTTCTCGATTTTAAATGAATTACAGATTCTCCAGCGACACCCAGACCCCGATCTTCAGCCCAGGACTCGCTGTCTTCCTCTTCAACTGAACAGCGAAGCTACGAGCTTGTTCGGATCCAGGTGGTCTGAACAGAAACGTCAGGTCATAAAGCACTCAGCCACAGAAACACAAGTCTTAGTCCTCAGAGCACAAAACATCCGTCTGTCCTTCACTCTCAAGTACTTTCCATCCATTTAAAAGGATGATGTGAGAAAAACAGAACGGCCAAAAGGAGGCTTTCATACTGGTCCCATTTCTTTCCCCACCAGTTGAATAATAAAAATAAATGCAACATATGAATCTTTTATAGCGATGCCATTTAGAGACTGGAGGAAATGTTGGAATGTGAAGCGGGTCTGAAAAGCTCACACTTCACATCGAGAATAGATGTGTACACAGAAAACAAGAAATGTCCAAAATATCCTGAAGATGCAGCCGGGCTTTTACTTTCTGAAAACTGCAACATCTGACAAGCATTAAGACAAAGTTAAAATGTTAAAATGTTTTTCTGCAGCAGCTACAGAAACACTGAATACCGGTTCACTTGGACAGCCACCAGCAGCCGTTCAGTCTTATTGATGGACACGTCCAATGTCCTCCGACTGTAAGTCATTTGGACTTTAATGGAAGATGATGCTAGCATTATTGGCTCTGGTGTGAAACTCAATTTGTCTTTTCATTCTCATGTTCTTGTGAAATGTCTTCGGCGGTTCAATGTCCATATGTAGCCAAGGATGCTCCAGATGCCCTGCCCATTTTATCCCAGGATGCTTTGGGAGCTGACTGGTATCCCAGTGTGCATTTCACAACAAGCAAAGGCAAGAGGGTGGGATTACATAATACTCAAATTATCAAAATAAAGTCTACTAGGAAATTTACTCCCAATGGACTTTTATTGTGACAGTCTAAGGCTCACCTGTCAATAATCCTGCTGTCCAATCAGCATCTTGATCTGCCACCTGAGAGGTGGATGGATTATTTCAGCAAAGGAGAAGTGCTCACTAACAGATTTCGACTAATTACTGATCAATATCTGAGAGAAATTGGCCTTTAGTGGATGTAGAAACAGTCTGAGATCTTTGACTTCAGCTCATAAAAAATGGGAGCAAAAACAAAGTGTTGTGTTCATATTCAGTGAATGTGACGAACAGTGAAACTCCTCAGGTGGTGTTACAGTCCTTTCACTCAGTCAGGAAGGTTCCTCACCTGTCAGGTGTCCACACGAGACCTTGAACTGACCAAAACCAGGTCTGTGATCACACTCTGCTGGGACTCACCGCTATTCTGCAGAACGATGAAAAGATCCTGGTTCCTCTTCACCACCGAACGGACTGATTTCATCCGTCTCAGCACATTTCATGTCTGGATGAGGAGACATTGCTGCTTGTAGTCGTCACCAGCAGCTCGCTCATCATCAGAGCTGCGGTGAGGAAAAAGAGGGTTTTACCTTTTCTGTCTTCCTGTTGTTAATAGACTGATGTGGATAATATTGAAAATGTATAGTGTTGATTTAAACCAACTACATTTGTCAAAGAGCACATTCTTCCCCGCTCCCCACCTCCTCAGCTTCTCATGGCATCTCGTTGATCTTAAATCAAGGATGAGATCACTGACCGAGGACTGACCGAGGACTTCATGGTTGCCAAGTGTTACACCGCCCATACGCTGCCCATACACTGCCCATACGCTGCCCATACGCTGCCTATACACTGCCCATACGCTGCCCATACGCTGCCTATACGCTGCCTATACGCTGCCCATACACTGCCCATACGCTGCCCATACGCTGCCTATACGCTGCCCATACGCTGCCCATACGCTGCCCATACACCGCCTATGCGCTGCCCATACGCTGCCCATACGCCGCCTATGCGCTGCCCATACGCCGCCCATACGCTGCCCATACGCCGCCTATGCGCTGCCCATACGCTGCCCATACGCCGCCCATACGTTGCCCATACGCTGCCCATACGCTGCCTATACGCCGCCCATACGTTGCCCATACGCTGCCCATACGCTGCCCATTTGCTGCCCATACGCCGCCCATACGTTGACCATACACCGCCCATACGCTGCCTATACGCTGCCCATACGCCGCCCATACGCTGCCCATACGCCGCCCATACGTTGCCCATACGCTGCCCATACGCTGCCTATACGCCGCCCATACGTTGCCCATACGCTGCCCATACGCTGCCCATTTGCTGCCCATATGCCGCCCATACGTTGACCATACACCACCCATATGCTACCTATACGCTGCCCATACGCTGCCTATACGCTGCCCATACGCCGCCCATACGCTGCCCACACGCTGCCCATTTGCTGCCCATACGCCGCCCATACGTTGACCATATGCCACCCATATGCTACCTATACGCTGCCCATACGCCGCCCATACGCTGCCCATACGCCGCCCATACGCCGCCCATACGCTGCCCATACGCCGCCCATACACTGCCCATACGCCGCCCATACACTGCCCATACGCCGCCCATACGTTGCCCATACGCCGCCCATACACTGCCCATACGCCGCCCATACACTGCCCATACGCTGCCCATACGCCGCCCATACGTTGCCCATACGCCGCCCATACACTGCCCATACACTGCCCATACGCTGCCCATACGCCGCCCATACGCTGCCCATACGCCGCCCATACACTGCCCATACGCCGCCCATACGTTGCCCATACGCCGCCCATATGCTACCTATACGCTGCCCATACGCTGCCCATACGCCGCCCATATGCTACCTATACACTGCCCATACGCCGCCCATACGCCGCCCATACGTTGCCCATACGCCGCCCATACGTTGCCCATACGCCGCCTATACGCCGCCTATACGCTGCCCATACGCCGCCCATACGCCGCCCATACGTTGCCCATACGCCGCCTATACGCCGCCTATACGCTGCCCATATGCCGCCCATACGCCGCCCATACGCTGCCCATATGCCGCCCATATGCCGCCCATACGCCCAGCTCCGGTGACGGAGGAGGAGGGCGCCCAGCACTGTCACGCTGACATAAGTGGACAGAGTCGGTGGCAGGAGTCTGTCCACTCATGAGCGTTACAGCCGAAGGCTGCGATAAAGCACACCTCACCGGTGTATTGGATTTCTATAATGTTACAGACGAGCTGTTTACGAGGAGTTCAAGGACCTCACATTGGCTCAGTGCATTTCATTTCTCCCCTCGTTGAGCTGTTGTTCACGGGTTCACTATGTGGTGTCTGGGTGTATTACCTCAGGGAGAAACACAAATCAGCCCAGCTTAACCCTGGGGGAAGAAGTAGGCTAGTAGCAGCACTACTAGTAGTGGTAGTAGTAGTAGTATTACTAAGGCAGAACTTAGATTTTTAATGTCATACTCTCTTGTCTATCAGTTACCACCTCTGTTTGTCCCCTTTTAAATAACAGAAATGTTTGCTGATTGTTGTTAAAGGCAGCAAGAAGCGAAGGATTAAAACATGAGACAGCTGACAGCACCTCTGAGAGGATGTTTCACAGATCAGTGACCAATGACAGATGATCAGGATGAACGACGTCAGCGATATTCCCGCTAAATGAGGCTGCTCACGTCTCTGGGAGCACCAATCTATAAAGCAGATATTTTGACATTTAGAAAATCCATTTACCATGATTGAAACTATCCAGCTGCAACACAGTCAGTATTTTCTCTCTCAGAGAGGCAATCTCCATATAAATACATAAATCTCCTCCTTGGATCCCGGCTGCAGAGAGCAGCATTTACAGCGCTGTAAGAGGAACATGCTTCTCTGCATTCACCAGGACTTTTTATATATATATATATATATATATATATATATATACAATTCCCAAACGTTAACACTCCTTACGATCACTATGAATTAGTGATGCACGGGTCAGAGTTTTCTGACGGTGGTGGCAAAGTGGTTATGGATCGGAGCAGCAGAAAAACAAATTTTAAATAAATATCAGTTAAAGTGTACACTATATTTCAGACAGCCCACCCATCAGGGAGGAGCTGCTGGTCCACCTCGGTCTGGTCTAAATTGATTGTTAGTGGTTATTATTTATTTATTATATATTTTGTACTCTTGAAGCCTATTTTTTGTCTTGGACTGCTGACACTGATAGGACGGACATAGGAGCTGCCATGCATTCCCAATCCAGGAAAACAAGCCTGAGACGCTTCGGCTCGCATACCTCAAACCTCCTGCTGCTGTTTGGTCAAGGCCACATGCTTGTTTGCTGCCAATTTCTCAGAGGCATAGCACACGCCATCAAGTTTAATAACCTCACCATCACTGTTAGAAACATCACCCAGTTAACACAGTTACCCTGATAATGTGTTCTCCACAGTTCAGAAGTATTTCAGACCCAGTAATCCCATCAACATCTTACTGTTATTGATAACATTACCTTCTTCCCAGAATCCATAAACATTATTCAACATTCATTCATTATATGGCCCGCTCATTCCTTTTAATAAAGCCTACAGCATATTTAAATCTAGCGTGTTTCTTCTGTTCACACTGAGCCATAACCAGCTTTTCTCGATAAAGCCCAGTTTTTAAAAGCTTCTTCGGCCTCTTCATGAAGTTCAGACTCATATTCGTTCCATCCTGACAGGACGTTGTTTAGCCCTGTTTGGCAGAATGATTTACTACCATTATTTAGACAGTTTTTTCATCATTTATACATAGATCACTATTGTGATTTTGGCTCATCCAGTTAATGTTGCCACACAGAATAGCATCCGATGGTATATCATCAGTACTAGGTCAGTTTCTGTAAGCCTTGACCGATCTAATGTCCCACTTTGTTCATGGTTATCATAGCTGGTCAACTCAGGTAGACTCTCAACATTTAATATCATAGAGACAGGTGTGATCTGCATGATATGATATGATCTGTCACCTGGAGACAATCATGAGGATGAGCTGTACTTAGTGATCCAGCCGAGGTGTTGTACACCATGCTTCACCGGTGTACCATCCTATCTACCATCCTATCTACTGGCAACAGAACCAACGTATTGTCCAGACAAAACTGGATAAAGTGTTGACCAAAATCGTGAGTTATCATCTGAAAAATCACCATTCTTATCACTCAGCATAAATACATGTATTTGCACTGTATTTCATAAACAAACTCATAAAAGCGAGCCTGATATCCATCCTTGTTTCATTAAAAAACATTCTTATTATATACAAATTGAATTGCTATGCACCAGCCCAATCACACTAACCTAATCAGTGAATCAGATTTCTCATATCAGAGTTTTCTGCCACATGCTATTCCTGTGCTTAGATCTGTTGTAGATATCATTATTATTCATTATTATCATCATAGAAATCATTATTAATACAATCAAGTTTTATGGTTAGCTAGTAAAGTCTCTTGTATACACGAGACATCGGCGTAGCTGAACCGACTTTGAGCAGTGTCTATCTTTTGACCTGCTACATCACAGCGGAGTTTGTCTTTCAGGTGATTAGCCAGAGTCTCTGAGTCCAAGTCAGCAGTAGGAGTAGAAGCAGCTACTGCTACTACTACTACTGCTGCTACTACTACTACTACTACTACTGCTGCTGCTGCTTTGTGGTTTCTAAACACACATTATTAGACGTACGAAAACCACATCAGATAGTAAAGCTGCCTGTGAGCGAGTCACCACAAAAACATGGAGGCTCATTGCTAAATACAAAGAAAACACGGACACCTAGTAAAGAGCGATAATATACAGAGTACTGTGTGTATGACGTGTCCATCGCTGCATCCACATCTACATGGGGTCATTGCTTTGATTTTGACCTGAACAAACTTGTCCTTTAAGATAAGATAAGATAAGATAAGATGAACCTTTATTAATCCCCGGAGGGAAATTCTTTACAGCATGCTGTTCATGTGTTTCTGACTGGGATTTAGCAGCAGTGTTCAGCAGCTCTCAGCTCTGTTGTGGCTCTGGAGGTTACAGCGTATCCCTGAGATGACAGGTTATTAACCAGCAACACCGCCGACTGCAGACTCCTCCAGGCCGGCGACCTGCAACCGTAAAACCACCATCAGACAGCAGATGGACACAGCTTCGGTTCAGGTCAGGAAACTGTGGCCTCCAGTGTGGCCTCTGAGAGAGGCACTGCACCCAGAGATGATGGAGCACAAGTTCACTTTCAACTCAAGACAACGGCTGAAAAGAACAGCTTGTTTGTGTCCAAAACATATGCTTAGTATTGTCCTTACAAAGGAAAGATTCACATGAAATCCAGTTTTAAGGTCCTCATATGATGCATTTACATGCATATATGTTTATCGGATTTGTTTCAAATTTGACTAATGTGACACAAAATTAACAATAATGATAGTAATAATGTAATGAATTGGATGTGGTTCTGTTGGTTTCTTCGAACCATGGCCAGCATGCGCTGGAGCAGTCTGCAGCGAGAGTGAAGCGTTTGGGATGAGATTCAGTTCCCCCAGTGGATGACATCCTCCGGGTGGAAGCTGAAGTATCTGTGGGTGTCGTTCATGACCGAGGGATAAATGCAGCGGGAGATGGACCGGCGGTGCGCCGTCTGCAGTTATACAGGACTGTTGTGGTGGACGCAGCTGAGCTGGAAGGTGAGGCTCTTGATTTACTGGCCCATCTATGTTCCAACCCTCATCTATGGTAATCAGCTTTGGGTAGTGACCAAAAGAATGAGATTGAGATTGAGAATGAGAAGTGGCCAAAATGAGTTTATTTAGTAGGGTGGCTGGGGTCAGCCTCAGAGATATGGTGGAGAGCTCAGACAGGTGGAGGGAGCTCCGAGTACAGCCGTTAATCCTTCACCTCTAAAGAGCCTGTCACGAAACTACTGACTCTTTAATGGACGACTCAAACGCAGACAAGGACACAGAGAACACAGAACACAGAGAACACAGAACATAGAGAACACAGAGGAACATACAAGGACATAGAGAACACAGAGAACACAGAGAACATAGAGAACACAGAACACAGAGAACACAGAACATAGAGAACACAGAGGAACATACAAGGACATAGAGAACACAGAGAACACAGAGAACAGAGAACACAGAGAACACAGAGAACACAGAACATAGAGAACACAGAGGAACATACAAGGACATAGAGAACACAGAGAACACAGAGAACACAGAACACAGAGGAACATACAAGGACACAGAGAACACAGAGAACACAGAACACAGAGAACACAGAACACAGAGAACACAGAACACAGAACACAGAACACAGAGAACACAGAACACAGAGAACACAAAGGGAAACAGTGAGACACAGGACAACATAGAGTACGAGGAGAGACGGGATAACAAGGGGAAGAACGGCATCAAACAAAGAAACAGGAGGAACATGAAGCTACAGGGGAAGAGCGACGTCTTTGCAGGGTAACGGGAGAAATAGAAGAAGAAGAAGAAGAAGAAGAAGAAGAAGAAGAAGATAGTCCTTTATTAGTCCCACTAGGGGAAATTCAATTTTTTCACTCTGTTGTTAACTTATACACAGTACATGCAGACCTGAACACACACATGCACAAACATGCAACAATGGAGAGATGTCAGAGTGAGGGGGCTGCTCCTGACAAGCGCCCCGAGCAGTTGGGGGTTTGGTGCCTTGCTCAGGGGCACCTCGGCAGTGCCCAAGAGGTAAACTGGCACCTCTCCAGCTACCAGTTCACACTCAGTTCTTGGTCCATGTCGGGACTTGAACCGGTGACCCTCCGGTTCCCAAGCCAACTCCCTACAGACTGAGCTACTGCCGCCCCCAATATAACGGAGCACGACAAAGTCACAGTGGCTGAAAAGGAAGGACGCAATAATAAAAGAGACACACGACTTTCAAAATAAAACAGGAAACAGCCAAAGACAAAGAAACCAGGACCAGGACAGGGAGTGACGCCAGAGGAGGGCGATAAAACGAACAGTAACAGTAGAATGAATAAGACAGCGCTTCGGGCATCTGATCAGGATCCTCCTGGATGCCTCCCTTTGGAGGTTTTCAGGGCATGGCCCTGGCCTGGTAAGAGGCCTCAGGGTAGACCCAGAACATGCTGGGGACATGATACAGTATGTCGCCTGGCCTGGGAACGCCTTGGGGCCCCAAACCAAGACCTAGAAAACGCTGCTGAGAGAGGGACGTCTGTAATTCACTGCTGAGCCGGCGGCCCCCGCGACCTGGCCCCGGATAAGACGACGAAAATGGATGGATGAATAATAATAATACACTTATATACAAGACCACAATCAATGCATAAAATGCAGCACAAAGTGCTTAAAATTAAAGCAGATAAAGCATAACATTTATGATAAAACAATAAAGAAAGGAAAAAATATGAAATAACATTTCAACAGCAGGATACGACGGATATGAAACAACAATCTGGTAAAAACAGTTCAGGAGAAAGCACTGGTAAAAAGAAGAGATTCAGAGCCCTTCGGACTTTTAGCCACACGGCTCCAGAGTTAAAGGCAGCCTCTCTGGAGTGGTCTAGAGGAGTCCGAGGACCTGGTCTAGTGGACCTGGTCTAGTGGACCTGGCAAGCACACAGGCCTTAACCCTGTCAGACAGATGAGAGGGGGCAAAGCCATTCAGCCATTTAAAAAACAGTCTGTGACAGACAGATAACCAATGTGAAGACATCAAGACTGAAGTCATGGCGTGTCGTGGTAGCCCACCGAGTCCATGGCTCGGGGTGAATTCCCACCTTTGACCCATCTCCTCTCTCTCCTTTCATATCTATCCTGTTCCTGTCATTAAAGTTCAAAAACATCTCAACATAATTAAAAAAGATTGAAGTAATGTGGGTTCTCCTATCGAGTTGTTGACCAGTTATAATATTATATATATATAATGAATATTATGATCTACAGTATCCGACGCAGTACTGGGATGTGTTTCTGTTCAGGTGGTCCACAGTGGTCCACAGCCTTCACTAGAGCTCTGAAACCAGGCTGGAATCATTCAGCTGTTAAAAAACATTTTCCTCTAACGTCTCGCTCAGAGATGGTGATGGTGGTGATGTGGTCAGAGTTGTAGTTGGAGATGACAGACTTGTTGTCTTTTCTGAGCAGGGATTTAGCAGCGATAAAGCATTTCTAAAAGCTTAGGAAAGGAGAGGGACTGATTGGAGTTCAAACCTCCATGTGTGCATCCAGGACCAAGCTGTCCATCCATGGAGGAGAGAGAGCAGGCGGTTGTGTTATCCAGCGTCACCATTGACCAGGTGAATGAGGGCGAGCAGAGGGACTCTCTTATTTTTGATGCTTGATTGACTCATTTCAGTGCCTTCGTGTTTCCGATCATCTGACCGGCTGCAGGACTGAAGCCTTTCAAGTCAGGTCTGTGTGGAAAAGAAGTTTGATCCCCAGCTGGTCTGGACCCCAACCAGCCAGGACAGCGATGAAACCTGGCATTTAAATCAGCTGAACAGACAATGGAAAGGACGACAGTAATCCTATCATTTTCAGTGTACAATGGCAATGATATGCATGAAGGTGCATTCTTTACATGGCAGCACAGTGGGAACACTGGACCTGTGAGAAATGTATTTCAGCTGAATCAGCTCTCCTGGTTTTGGCTAAAAGAACCTGTCAGGTTGGTCTCATTAGAACCCAGACAGAAAAACACAGACGCAAATGAGTTGAAATGAGTTACAGCTGTATGAATGGAGACCGGGAAGAGGCAGGCCTTCAGCAATCAGCCGAAACCCGTTTTTAAAACCAGATTATTGATGTAGAATGATTTTGACTTTTCAGACTTCCTCAAACCCCCCTGGCCTCATCAGTGCTGTTGACAACGTAACATGCTGAACATTAAATACAACCCAAACAGGCATGTGGTCGTCTCAGGATGCACAACCTCCCCACTGTCTCACTGTGACAATTAGCTCTGCTGCTGCTGCTGATGACGATCGATACCTTTAAATTATAGATGAGTGAGTGAATTGATTTGGCTGCAGAGAGGAGTGAGTCTGGTGAGCTCAGACATCCAGCTGCTGTTTAGCTCTGCTCTTTGCTCATAGAGACGTCGTCAGTCAGTAAATCTTGTTTGTAGTGTGAACAAGGCTGTTGAGAATAATGTTCAATGCGTGTGTGTGTGTGTGTGTGTGTGTGTGTGTGTGTGTGTGTGTGTGTGTGTGTGTGTGTGTGTGTGTGTGTGTGCGCTCCCCATGGTAATAATATGACTTTTCAAAGAAATGCAGTGCTAAATGAGAGACAAAGGTTGAAGGCACATGCATGCTTTGAAATTTCATCAACTGAACAACTGATGTGCTGACAAGAGAAAATTGATGTATGACTATAGCTAACAAGCTTTGAGAGAATGGCTCATTAACTTATCATTTAACAAAACATAACAATATGTTTAATAAACAAAAAATGATATTATTTCATAGTTTCACTAAAACTATAATGTAAAGCACAGAAACTTTGTTTTATTTCAGAAACAATAACTTGTCCCAGAGAACATCAGCTGGATACAGCAACATAAAATACTGTTGATTAAAATTAGATATTTGTCACCTATCATAACAGTGTTTTATTCATTTATTTAGTTCTGAGTGATTTCTGGCCTTGAGGCTCTAGGGATGTCAATGACGTAACATCAGGCCAAGTTACAAGTTGCATGTACACACATCCGTCGTCATGTTTGTGAATCCTCAGATAATGACATGCAATATCAGCAACATCATATCTTAAAGAGCCCATAGCACCCTGTTACCCAACTAGAGCACCATCCTCCCTGAATGCAGGGTTACTTGAGGTTCCTCGAGTCTCCGGTTGGAGAATTAGAGCCAGAACCTTCAGGCTAATAGGCTCCTCTTCTGTGGAACCAGCTTCCAGTTTCAGTCCAGGAAGCAGACGCCCTATCCACATTCAAGAGCAGGAACCAGCTTCCAGTTTCAGTCCAGGAAGCAGACGCCCTATCCACATTCAACAGCAGGCTGAAGACTTCCCTCCTTGATAAGGCTTATAGTTAGGGCTGGCCCAAGGCTGGCTCAGGCTGCCTTGAACCAGCCCCTAGTCCTGCTGCTGTAGGCCTCGACTGCTGGAAGGCTTCCTATGACACACTGAGCTCCCTTCTCATTCTCTCCCTGTCCATCTGGATAGATTCATGTCCCATTCATGTTACTAACTTAATTTCTTGAAACCCATTGCTACCATCATTCATCATCATTTGTATTAGCTCTTATAGCTGCTGTGCTATTATTGTGATTTCTGTGAATCTCTCACCCCTCTCGCTCGCTCCCTCTCTCCTCGTTCTATCGCTCCCTCTCTGATATATCACAGGCAGTGAAGGTGATCTTATGACTATCTATGACTATCTATTATATCTATGTCATATCAGCAGAAATGCAGCTGGTGTGAACAACCGACATGTGAATCAAGCAGCCGTTCAGCGAGGCAGCCTTTCAGCCGTTCAGCGAGGCAGCCATTCAGCGAGGCAGCCTTTCAGCCGTTCAGCCGTTCAGCGAGGCAGCCGTTCAGCGAGGCAGCCGTTCAGCCGTTCAGCGAGGCAGCCTTTCAGCCTTTCAGCTGTTCAGCGAGGCAGCCTTTCAGCCTTTCAGCCGTTCAGTGAGGCAGCCTTTCAACTGTTCAGCGAGGCAGCCTTTCAGCCTTTCAGCCGTTCAGTAAGGCAGCCGTTCAGCGAGGCAGCCTTTCAGCCTTTCAGCTGTTCAGCGAGGCAGCCTTTCAGCCTTTCAGCCGTTCAGCCTTTCAACCATTTACCCGTTCAGTGAGGCAGCCTTTCAGCCGTTCAGCGAAGCAGCCTTTCAGCCGTTCAGCAAGGCAGCCTTTTAGCCGTTCAGCCTTTCAGCTGTTCAGCCGTTCAGTGAGGCAGCCTTTCAGCCATTCAGCCTTTCAGCTGTTCAGCCGTTCAGTGAGGCAGCCTTTCAGCCGTTCAGTGAGGCAGCCTTTTAGCTGTTCAGCCTTTCAGCCATTAGTTTAGCTTATAGGAGCTTTTTTAAAAGAGCTTTTGGGGGGACGGTTTGTTTTGTAGGAAGCCATTCAGCCGTTCATCTCTCTACTTTCCATATGCTTCAAAATGTCAACCGACTCCAGTCAGCCAGTCCAGGCCATAGAGAGATCTCATTAAAGCCTTTAAAACACAGGAGTCAGCCCAAGGACTGTCTTTACGGGAGGACTCAACATTTCATTACCGTCCACTGCGATCAGAGGGGTGTAATGACATGGCACTGTGCCATGCATTAGCCACAGAGTGGCCACAGCTTGTAGGCCAAATGAAGGCACATTTCAGATTTACACCTCCAGTCTCTGAACATCGGCAGTGAAGCACAGCTTTCATTAACGGGAATGATCCTCAGTACCTTAAATGTGTCGTAGTACCAGCACAAGCATCAAACCCTGTCAGGGACTGAAAGATGTCTGGTCAGATTCATAATCTTGTTTACATACTTCTTGATTTCAATAATAATTTTTTAGACTGTATTTTATCTTGTGAAGCAATTGCACAGCAGTTTACTCGACACTTCCCATTTGAGGACATTGACTTCTTTTGTTAGATGAAAAATATGCAGCAAATATGTGTAAGGTAGCAAAATAATTATCGTTTGGTTTTGGTACATTTCAGTACTGGGAACTTTACATAATTTCTGTTTTCTGGTGTATAATGAGCTTCAGAACTGGAAGGTAACGTGGCTAAAATAGACTTTTTAACATATTTTCATACATTTAAAGGAAACAAGAGTTTAAGGGCTGATGTTAGTATGTTAAATACTGATGTAAGGACTCACATAGTGCAGCACAACTTTTCTCCTTTTGATTTGTTACCTCCTCAGTCACCCTGAAGTAAAAACCTGCAGAGATGAATTCAGCATACTGATGAACTCCAGCGGCTGACAGCAGCAGGCCCATTAAGGTGGTGAAGAAGTGGGCCAAGCTCAGATCTCTTGGGTCCGATTGGTGGGACTCCCCTCGCCCTCTCACTGTTCTTAAGTGATAACAGCCACAGCCAATATTCATGCCTCGTTTCATTTCATTATCGCATCCCATTCGCCTCATCGCCCCCGTTCCCAGGCTACCCTTTCATCTCAGCATGCAAGTAATCACTCATAGACAGCAAACATAATGGAGGCAGGGAGGATCATCTAATACAAGGTTTGTGGAACCAATTTTCACTGCTCTAGAGAGAAAACACCTACAAACTAGACATGAAAACTATGCATAAATGTCTGTCAGATGCTGTAATTTGAGTTAAAGCAAACTGAGTGTGATGCAGGCAGATCCAGCTGCATGGCAGCGAGAAGCCGAGGCTGTCTGCCGTTTGCACGGGACCCTGAAACATTGGCTGCTTCCTGATTCACAATTTACCTGAACGGTACAGCCAGAAGAATACAGAGCAACTAAGTTATGATGTCTCCTATTAAGCTTCCAGAACGTCAGAGGCGTTCTGACAGACGAAGGCAGTGGGCGGAGCTGTGAAGGTCAGAGTTTCGTTGAATGTCACCTGGTCAGATGGAGCGTGGTCAGTTTTTCCCTAAATGAAGCTCAGAAGGTGATCAATAATATTCATCAAAACACCTCAACCTGTACCTGCAGCCTGTCTGGAAGGTCTACCACATCACTCTGATTTTCAGTTGTATAAAAGTATTTGTTATTTTCCCCTTTCTATTATTTTAAATGCAGCATTTAAGAAATTTAAGCTTCATGCATTTTGGAAGGCTTTCCACCAGATGTTACACCCATCTGCAGGGACTGTCTTCCCTTCAGGCTCCAGAGCATCGGTGATGCTGCTGATCGGGTCCGACTCACGGCCAGAGATCCAGTCCTTCCTGAACCTGCTGATGGAGGTTAGGGCAGGACTGTATGCAGGCTGGTCAAGCTGTTCCTCTATAGACCTGGCTTTGTGCATGTCTGACAGACCAGATGTGCCTCAGTTTTCACTGGTCGGTCTACTGCTGCATGCCCAGCTGAAAGATCTCAATAACGGCACTGAATGATTAATGGATTACCATTAAATCAGCATGAATTGTTCTAATTGTAGGGATCCTGATTTTTCATCTAGTGCCATCATCACGTCAACATTTTAAGGTTTATGACCAAAGACCTGCAGAACTGAAGACATTCCCATCAACCACGGCTGTACTTTGTTTAGTGATAATTAGCAAACATATTATCGTAGTTCAGACGCAGTTCAGACGTAGCTCAGACGTAGTTCAGACAGTTCAGACGCAGTTCAGACGTAGTTCAGACAGTTCAGACGCAGTTCAGACGTAGTTCAGACAGTTCAGACGTAGTTCAGATGCAGTTCAGATGTAGTTCAGACGCAGTTCAGACAGTTCAGACGTAGTTCAGACGCAGTTCAGACGTTGTTCAGACAGTTCAGACGTAGTTCAGACGCAGTTCAGACAGTTCAGGCGTAGTTCAGACGCAGTTCAGACGTAGTTCAGACGTAGTTCAGACGCAGTTCAGGCGTAGTTCAGACGCAGTTCAGGCGTAGTTCAGACAGTTCAGGCGTAGTTCAGACGCAGTTCAGATGTAGTTCAGATGTAGTTCAGACGCAGTTCAGACGTAGTTCAGACGCAGTTCAGGCGTAGTTCAGACGTAGTTCAGACGTAGTTCAGACGCAGTTCAGACGTAGTTCAGACAGTTCAGACGTAGTTCAGATGCAGTTCAGGCGTAGTTCAGAGCGTAGTTCAGACAGTTCAGACGTAGTTCAGACGCAGTTCAGGCGTAGTTCAGACAGTTCAGGCGTAGTTCAGACCAGTTCAGGCGTAGTTCAGACAGTTCAGGCGTAGTTCAGACGCAGTTCAGACGTAGTTCAGACGCAGTTCAGACGTAGTTCAGACAGTTCAGACGTAGTTCAGACGCAGTTCAGGCGTAGTTCAGACAGTTCAGGCGTAGTTCAGATGTAGTTCAGACGCAGTTCAGGCGTAGTTCAGGCGTAGTTCAGACGCAGTTCAGGCGCAGAGTTCAGACGCAGTTCAGGCGTAGTTCAGACAGTTCAGACGTAGTTCAGACAGTTCAGGCGTAGTTCAGACAGTTCAGACGTAGTTCAGACGTAGTTCAGACAGTTCAGACGCAGTTCAGACGTAGTTCAGACAGTTCAGACGCAGTTCAGACGTAGTTCTGACAGTTCAGACGTAGTTCAGACGTAGTTCAGACGTAGTTCAGACAGTTCAGACGTAGTTCAGACGCAGTTCAGACGTAGTTCAGACAGTTCAGACGTAGTTCAGCAGTTCAGACGCAGTTCAGACGTAGTTCAGACAGTTCAGACGCAGTTCAGACGTAGTTCAGACGCAGTTCAGGCGTAGTTCAGACGCAGTTCAGGCGTAGTTCAGACAGTTCAGACGTAGTTCAGACGTAGTTCAGACAGTTCAGACGCAGTTCAGACGTAGTTCAGACAGTTCAGGCGCAGTTCAGACGTAGTTCAGACAGTTCAGACGTAGTTCAGACAGTTCAGGCGTAGTTCAGACAGTTCAGACGTAGTTCAGACGCAGTTCAGATGTAGTTCAGATGTAGTTCAGGCGCAGTTCAGACGTAGTTCAGACAGTTCAGACGCAGTTCAGACGTAGTTCAGACAGTTCAGACGCAGTTCAGACGTAGTTCAGACAGTTCAGACGCAGTTCAGACGTAGTTCAGACGCAGTTCAGACGTAGTTCAGACAGTTCAGACGTAGTTCAGACGCAGTTCAGACGTAGTTCAGACAGTTCAGACGCAGTTCAGACGTAGTTCAGACGCAGTTCAGACGTAGTTCAGACAGTTCAGACGCAGTTCAGACGTAGTTCAGACAGTTCAGACGTAGTTCTGACAGTTCAGACGTAGTTCAGACGTAGTTCAGACAGTTCAGACGTAGTTCAGACGTAGTTCAGACAGTTCAGACGTAGTTCAGACGCAGTTCAGACGTAGTTCAGACAGTTCAGACGCAGTTCAGACGTAGTTCAGACGCAGTTCAGACGTAGTTCAGACGCAGTTCAGACGTAGTTCAGACAGTTCAGACGCAGTTCAGACGTAGTTCAGACGCAGTTCAGACGTAGTTCAGACGCAGTTCAGACGTAGTTCAGACAGTTCAGACGTAGTTCAGACGTAGTCTCACGGCCTCAGGGAACGGTTCAGACACGGTGGTCTGCAGTGTGGGGGTTCCTCAGGGAACGGTTCAGACACAGTGGTCTGCAGTGTGGGGGTTCCTCAGGGAACGGTTCTGGCTCCGTTCCTCTTCACGCTCTACACTGCAGACTTCTCCTACAACTCACCAACCTGTCACCTGCAGAAGTTCTCTGATGACTCTGCTATCGTCGGCCTCATCACTGATGGGGACGATGGGGAGTACAGAGAACTTTCCCAGGACTTCGTGGACTAGTGCCTGTGGAACCACCTCCAGATCAACGCGGGGAAAACTAAAGAGCTGGTGGTGGATTTCTGCAGGCAAACTCATCCCCCTCCAACACCGGTGAACATCCAGGGATAAAACATTGAGATGGTGACATCTTATAAATACCTGGGTGTTCACCTGAACAATAAACTGGACTGGACCACAAATTCCTCTGAACTCCATAAAAAAGGTCAGAGCAGGCTGTATCTGCTCAGGAGACTGAGGTCTTTTGGAGTGCAGGGGACACTTCTGAAAACATTTTATGACACCGTGGTGGCATCAGCCATATTTTATGGAGTGGTTTGCTGGGGCAGCAGCATCACAGCTGCAGACAGGAAGAGGCTGGATAAGATTATTAAAAGGGCCAGCTCTGTCCTGGGATGCTCTCTGGACTCAGTGCAGGTGGTGGGAGAGAGGAGGACGATGGCTAAGCTGTCATCCATGATGGAGAAGGACTCCCACCCCATGAGAGACACCATCAGAGCTCTGGAGAGCTCCTTCAGTGACAGGCTGCTACACCCTAAGTGTACGAAGGAGCGTTACAGAAGGTCCTTCCTGCCTGCAGCTGTTAGACTCCACAACCAGCACTGCTCCCAGTAAACCACATACACATTCACAACCAGCACTGCTCCCAGTAGACCACATACACATCCACAACCAGCACTGCTCCCAGTAAACCACATACACATTCACAACCAGCACTGCTCCCAGTAGACCACATACACATCCACAACCAGCACTGCTCCCAGTAGACCACATACACATCCACAACCAGCACTGCTCCCAGTAGACCACATACACATTCACAACCAGCACTGCTCCCAGTAGACCACATACACATCCACAACCAGCACTGCTCCCAGTAAACCACATACACATTCACAACCAGCACTGCTCCCAGTAAACCACATACACATTCACAACCAGCACTGCTCCCAGTAAACCACAATCACATTCACAACCAGCACTGCTCCCAGTAGACCACATACACATTCACAACCAGCACTGCTCCCAGTAAACCACAATCACAGTCACATTCACAACAAACTTATTTATTGATATAAAGGACATACTTCTGGCTTTACTTTTTCTATTATGTATATACTAATCTATTTATTTTATTGTATTCATACTGTTTTTAAATCTATGCTTCTTGTCTTTATTGCACTATCCACTTTGCTGCTGTAATGTGTGAATTTCCCCACTGTGGGACCAATAAAGGAATATCTTATCTTATCTTATCTTATCTTATCTTATCTTTGTTTGTTTTCATGACACACGGGGAACAACAACTAGGAGCAGCTTGTTTGGTGATTGAGATTCAGTGTCTGAGCCGATCAGAGCTGATTAGCAGAAGAGAAAAGAGGGATATGGGGGGACTGATGGTCGAGACCAGCAGGTCCAGCTCTGTGCTCGGCTTTCAAAGGGACACTGCTGTGATTTCTACAGTTAGAGCAGAGCAGTCAGGTCAATCAATCAGACAGAAACCTACTCCGTCAGTGTCATTACTGCATCCGAGCATGCAGCCTCCACCTCTCTGTGCTGCTGAAGCACTCTCCAATCGGCTTATTGAACCGTCAGCCTCACGCTGACCGAGGCTGACATGCTAACTAGTTTGTACAAGACCTTTGCATATATCCCGTAGTATTCGACTGTGTTTACTGTGATCATTCGTTCTTACTGCATAATTATACTGTAAATACAGTAGAACTGGGGAACTGTTGTTGTTGATGTTGTTACACCATTTTTAGTGGTCACCAACACAGAGATATTATTATATTGCACCATTGCAAAGGTGACATTGAACAATATATTCATGCATATAGTTTTAGTTTGACTGTAACGATCATGAGGTGTGAAAGACTGAGTTACAGTTAACTAGGTGTTTCTGTCTGATCCAGTATTTTAGTTATTACTATACGGACTGTGAGTTATAGGCTTTAAACTAACTGAAATATGCAGCTCATGAGGTTTGTGCTGCCTTTGTTCAGGCTGAACCTGCTTCAAGGATGAAAGTCATGTTCCTACAGAGGTCACTGAGGTCATTCATGTAAAATGTCAGTGTGAAGAGCTGCTGTCTGAGGTTTATTCAACCGTGACTGCTGTCAACTCCAAAGATATGAATCTGACATCTCCCTCTCTGAGACACACACACACACACACACACACACACACACACACACACTGAAGGTAAATGTTAATCAGTCACATGGTTCGGTGGCATTCGGAGGAGCAGCCGAGGGGAACCGAGCGTCATGTTCCTCCAGGACACAGAGAGGCCGATACCACAACCACAGCATTTAAATTAGCATTTAGATCCTCATGTTGGAAATAAAGCTGACAGAAAATATCATTTCTGGGTGTAAATAAATATAAATGAGAATGAATATTGGACTTGAGTTCAATAAGTGCACAAACATAACTTCAGTGGGGTGATGATGTTGCTGCTAGAAGCAGGCAGCGCGTTGCTAACATGTTAGCCACAACTATTCATGAAGTGATCATATGTTGCTGGAAAACAAGGGTGCTGGAGCCCAGTGGTGCCGCTGGCCGATGTGTTTGAAAGGCCGGTTGTGTGTGATGATCTTTGGACACTTCAGCAGGGCTTTCAAGTGATAATACATCTACTACATTGACGAATCAGGAGGGTGCACGCTTGATGCTGTTTCTCTGTGGCTCACTGACAGGTTGTCAATGTGGACGTTGGTATAATCACATTGGTTGTGAAGTATTTATCTAAACCGTAGTAGTCGGACATTTAGAGAGCAAATACTGTTCCTGGTGGAGATTTCACTTTCTCCAACATTAACATACTGCAGGTGGTGCAATCAGATTAGACATATCCTCCGGCACCCAGAACACATATTAAACCTGTAATGGCCACTGTGCTGCACTGAACGCCATTACTCGTCAGGTGACAGCAGCAGGGGACGGTTTTCAGTGCCGTGAATGCCTAATGACTTTTTAAGCTTCTCTGCAGAGACAATGGCTCTCATTTATCCAATTCAAGCCACTTCAGCAAGTTTCAGTGTGTGTTGGTATCCACCACAGATGGAAAGATAAAGGGGCCTCAGCCCCTGAACTCCTCCTCAACCAGTCATACAACAACTTTGCTTCCCTCTTTAGAGACTAGCTGTCAGTTAAATATCTATGTCACTGATGTTTCTATTCAATCTGCATTTGATCCCATCATCATCATCATTACATGTGAGCTCTTCCCACGAGCTTTCTAAAGAACACCTTTAATGCATGACATCAGATCATTATTCCCTCAAAACACTGAAAACAGCAGTAATAAAGCCTTTTCAAAAACACAACAACCTGGACGCCTCAGTCATGCAGAACTAGGCCCAAAGCAAACCTCCCATTTCGTGGTAAAATCACCGAAGAAGCTGTTTTTCATCAGCTCAACACCTTCTTGGCACTAAACAGTTGTTTCGATGTTCTGCAATCATGCGACGCTTCACGCTTCATCATCTGTGAGGTTGTTTTATGGAGTTTTTCGTCCCCCTGAAGTGGAGGGATGATGGTGTCCCTCGGCGTCTCATGCCTCTCTGCTGCGTCTCGTCCAGAGATTTGAGGTTTTGCCTATTTTTGATGTGAGCCGCACGTTTCACAGCAAACAGAGAAGGTGATTCTAGCTGTGTACGGACATCATATCAGCAAAAGTATGTTATATGTCTATGTCTATATCTGTAGGAAATGTCAAGATGTATTTTTAAATCAACACTTCACTTCATTTCAAAATAAAACCCCTCAAGCATTTTTCTTTGCAGAACTCCTTCATTTGTTAACAAAAGGCTTTTATTCTGAAATATGTGCAGGACAGTGTTGTAGAACATGCAGTGACTTGCAGGGCTCCATGAGTAAATATAGTACAAGATTTTAATTGTGCATTATTACTGTTATGTACAAATGAGCATGTTTCTTGACTTTTCTCTGTCTAAAATAAATATAAATGACTTTTATAACGAAATGGTCATTATGAAAGTAAAACTGTGCAGAAACGCAGCTGGACAACAGACGCATACATACATACAACATAACGCCGCCGTGAGGTAACGAAGCCGCCACGCGCTCGTCAGGCGTTCGGTCTGTCTGAGTCCTGTCAGTGTGTCAGAGTGCTGACTTGACTATGACTTGATCCAGACTGACTGGGACTATCATAAAGTGGGCATGTCTGTAGAGGGGAGACTGGTGGGGACCCAGAGAACCCATTTACATCCACACATCTGGAGGTCAGAGGTCAACGGACCCCTTTAAAATTGGCCATGACAACGTTTCCTCACCAAAACTTGAAACTGAGCTCCGAACTCCAAAAGATTGAGTGTGTTAATGTGTTAAAGAAATGAGTGGCCTGAAAACAATTTTACGCACATTAATACGCATAGAAGACATGTTATAGAAGCAAAATAAGCCAAAAAATTGATCAGTGCATGAAAAACAGTGTTCTTGCCTGGGGTGTCTCTCAACTTTGACAACTCCTGCTGAATTACATGACTGTTGTTATTTACCTTATTATTATTATTTTTATTATCATTATTATTATTATTATTATTATATCAAGCAAGTACCTAATCAAACATGCTGATCAGAAGATCATTTTGTTTGCATTTTTCAACTGAAATCCTCCAAAGAGGTTGATTTTAATGACACATCACTCAGTAAACATAAATGAATAAAAGTTTTTCCTAAAAAAAAATATGATTGTTAATTAATCATTTTTAAAACATTTGGTGAAACCAAAATTAAAGTTTTGTTTATCTCTGGCAGATATATTGATACTGATATTGATTCATATTTGATTGGTGCTGCCTAGTTTGACGACCGGACACTGGAGGACATAGAGGCATATGATGGTAAATTTCCCCACTGTGGGACTAATAAAGGAATATCTTATCTTATCTTATTATTTTCAGATCACCTGTCTCATGCACTACTGTCAGGATATACTGACTTTTTAATCATTTCTGCTCCCTCTCTGCCCACTGCAGCTTCAAGGTTTAGAAATGATATCTTAACCGTTAACAGATGCTGTGGATTACTGTTGATACAGGCACCAGTTTCAGATACACTGGGGTTCATGAAGTGCCCAACAAGCTGGATTCACTCTCCCACTGCTCCATGCACTCGAACCTGACAGTCGCAGCATTGGCTGGAGGAGGAAAGAAAACTGCATGGAGGACTTGGAGTGCTTCGCCTGGAGAGACCGAGGCCTCGAATGAGCTCGTGCAGATGAACGGTGATGAAAGGTGATATGAGAGAGCGGTCGTAGTCACCGCTGGATATGATAGGATGAGTAACACCATGGAGATGAATGGAGCTAGAAAACAGCTCTTCATTCAGAAATCCAGAGCTCTAGAGAACATCCCACCCATGAAGGCTACACATTAAACGGGCCACGGGTCACAGGCCACGGGTCACGGGCCACGGGTCACGGGCCACGGGCCACGGGTCACGGGCCACGGGCCACGGGTCACGGGCCACGGGTCACGGGTCACGGGCCACGGGTCACGGGTCACGGGCCACGGGTCGATGTCTGGAGCAAAGATTTAGTACCTGACCCTGAGCTGCCAAGCCCTTGTGATTGGGGCTGAGGACAGGAAGCAACAGGATGGCAACCACTCACAGAGCTGCTATCAACCAATCCACTGTGGCTGCAGAGGAAACCTTACTGTGCTACAAGCTCAAAAAGGCTGCTGTCAGATGCACTGCCCTTTGCTGACGCTCAGGACTCTGCTAGGCTCAGAACGGACATCCATGATCATACCGAATGGTAGGTTTAGAGATGCCAATACGACAACAGCATTGCCCAGTCAAAGGGAACATGTCAAATCTAAGGCCACTTATTAATGTTTGTGTGTGTGTGTTTGTGTGTGTGTGTGTGTGTAGTAAGAATACATTTAAAAATCATAATGACATTATTTTAAACAACAAGGAAATGAAATGTGATTTCATTTGGACTTTAAAGCAAAAGTTCAGGTAGTGCATGACCAGCGTAACTCTCAGGTGAAAGGCTGTCTCTGTATCGGGGCTGACATGCTCCGCCCCTGAGCTGTGATTGGACAGCTGGTCGGTGTTCATTTTGGCATGGATGACATGTTATAAAACCTGTGTATGTCTGGGGTCTGGGAGGCTATAGAGCTAAATGCTGTTATAGCAACAGATTAATGCACCATGGTGTCACAACCATGTTCAGCTATGACATAACGACCACTTCTGGTCCGCTGGATAAGATAAGATAAGATAAGATGAACGGCTTATCTTATCTTATAAGGCCGGCTATGTGGCGGATGTGTAGTCCTGTCCAATAAACTAGCTGCATGCGAGCCCATGTGACTTCCTAACACTGCAACTCAAAAAAGTCAACTCTGTCGAGCAGTTCTGATAGTCCACCCATCGAGACTCATCACATCTGGAACAGTCCCTGGGTATTCCAGATGTTGTGTCTCCTGCACAGCTGTCGTCATGACGTCCCAGTGGCTCCTTTGTGAGAAGCTGGTCCTGAGGGTACAATCTGTTGAAGAACCATGGAGAAACTCGATAACTTTATTTCAGTCATTATTTCAGCTCTTGAATCAGTCGAGGTCAGTCATGGCTCTCTGGGTGGCTCAGCTGTTTGGATGAGGAATCAGTTCACACACAGCCGAGGTCATTTAGCTGTAATCGCCTCCCTGTGAGCTGCTGGGAGGGTAGAGGCTAAACATGTGCTCAGTCTGCTGCCTCCATTAGCTTAATGGGCCATTTGTTCCTGTGTTGTGCTGAGGTGAGCACAGACCAGACCAGTAACCAGTTCTGCTCAGAGAAATCCACTCCCACAGCTCAGCAGAAAACCTCCGTCCCTCCACTGACCGGTCCTCACGTAATAAGAGGAGCAAAAGGGGCATCGGGGTACCGAGGCAGCATGCCGTTTGTGGGAAATCTTCCCATGTGGAAACAATTAAAGATGCTTTGGTTTGCAGCAGGCGGTAAGATTATTAGCATTCCTGTTATTTTCTTCTCGTCTGTTCTGCAGCATGAAACGTAAAAGAGGGTCAGTTGTTAAATTAAAGTTAATGAATGCATTGTGCCATTTTTCATATTTATTAGGTACAGCAATCATTAATTATCAATGTGATGCAGTCCCTGGGTAGGTTGATGTTAAAGGAACAGTTTCATTTTTGGGAGGTAAGCTCATGGCCTCCAACCGTCGGCCTGGCTGTGTCCACAGGAGAAATACACCTGCCACCAGCAGTACAGCTCACTGATTAACAGTTTAGTCTGGACAGGAATCGCTGTGGAAGTGGACTTTGTGTGTTGCATGTTGAAGCTCCGCCCTCTACTCCTCCAATACTGAGCATGCATTCACTGACATATTGCATATATGTACATAGCAAGAAGTCGGGTGTTGAATTAACTCCCACAGTTACACTCTCTAGAGTTAATTCAACACTTCTGAAACAGTCACATATTTAACACCACAGTTGATTCTTTAACTCCCTAAACAGAGTTAAATTAACTCTGAGGATGAGACCAGTAACACTGCTGAGATACTGATCAGCGTCAGGCTATCCATCCTAAAATGTGTTCAAACTGTTTATAAAAATTAATTCCATAAAACAAAATAAATTTCCAACAATGGCATTTATTTTACCTGTTCACTGTATATTAAAACACTAAACGCAGGTAAAAGGTACAATTTAACATCTGAAACACAGCATGAGCTTTGAATATCAAATGGTCTGTGAAATTTTAGTTCAGTGATTTTTTAATATACATACATCTTTCTTCTGAACATGAATATTGGCTGTTTAAGCAGTCTGGCTCTCTCTCCATCATTTTCTCCACATCAGTGTTATAAACTGTTATAATCTGTGTAGAAGTTTACAATGAAGCATCATAAGACAAATTAAACACAAAATGTGCTTTGAAGAGTTGATCAGATGTCTGAGCGGTTTGCCTGCCATGTAATGAGATGCTGATCCATGGTGATGTAGACGTCTGCTGGCCTTCACGGTTACAGAGACGATCCTCCAGACTGCAGCATGACTGCTAAATGACTGCATGACGTCACGACTGACGTTCTGGACTCCACTGAACAACTCAGACAACAGATGACTTGAAAACAATCAGCGTCTTTAATCTTTAAATCAGGGTTCGGTACACAGGAGGTCAGAATCAAGGTCAAAAAACAGGCAGAGACTCAAAAAGACACGAGGAATCAAAGACGAGGAAATAAGGCTGGACTGTTTCTCACAGAGGACAAAGACGAACTGGCCCAGAGGGACGGGAGACACTTTATATACCTGTGAGGGGAGGGACTGACCAGAGACAGGTGGAACCAATCAGGGCGGGGCTGACAGTCAGACACAGGTGGACGCTGATGGAAAGTAGGTCAGCGATGTGTCAATCAGACAGGGAGCGGGAAACACGAGGGCAGGAAGTGAAGTGCTCTAAACGAGAGGGAATGTTAGAATACCAAAATAAAACAGGAAGTGCACATAAAAAATGAAAAGACAAAATAACATGACCTACAAAGTTATTCACAAGAATGATCTGCAGCCACAGAGACAACTAAAAAGTAAAAACGACTGCTCAAACATCTTCTGACTGGCTATTTACACTTTACTCATTTATACCTGTAGCTAAGAAGGTGGCTTGTAAAATTATTATAATAACCATAATATTATAATTACCTTATGAAAGATTAACTGCATCACTTGCACTGATTGTGGAGACTTTGGTCCGCCTGGTGGTGGTGGAAGGAGATGAATCAGCAACAACAGGGACGCCATTTCTTGGTCGTAGTCTCAGGATAACAAGAATAAACTGAGAGCTCTTCAAGATTAATTCTCTGAGTTTCAATGAAACCAAGGAGGGAATATGAGATTTATGTTTATATTCATCCCAAAGAGGACGTCAGTAGAGAGATACACAAGAATAAACGCCTCCAGTTAAGACAAGTATTCTTGTTTTAATTTCAATCAATGTATAAAGATAAATGAACCTACTGTAAATTCAAATTTCTTTAAAACAAGCAAAAAAATAATAATAAATCTCACTTGTTGCCTCATTCCGAACTCCTCCTGCCTCCCTTTCTGCCGACTGCCCCAAGCAACGAACTCTGGTGTTGAACTGAGCCACTTGGCCTCTTTAAGATAAGATAAGATAAGATATTCTATATAATGCTTTGTAGTGTTATTGATTACAAGCCATATTTGCAGTTCCACTCTTCCTGTTTTCTGTTTAGGCATAGATAATAACTCTATAACCATCAGAAGGCTGTAACGTCGTTATGACTGATAATAACTCTATAACCATCAGAAGGCTGTAACGTCGTTATGACTGATAATAACTCTATAACCATCAGAAGGCTGTAACGTCGTTATGACTGATAATAACTCTATAACCATCAGAAGGCTGTAACGTCGTCATGACTGATAATAACTCTATAACCATCAGAAGGCTGTAACGTCGTTATGACTGATAATAACTCTATAACCATCAGAAGGCTGTATCGTCGTCATGACTGATAATAACTCTATAACCATCAGAAGGCTGTAACGTCGTTATGACTGATAATAACTCTATAACAGGAATGCATGACTGATAATAACTCTATAACCATCAGAAGGCTGTAACGTCATCATGACTGATAATAACTCTATAACCATGACTGATAATAACTCTATAACCATGACTGATAATAACTCTATAACCATCAGAAGGCTGTAACGTCATTATGACTGATAATAACTCTATAACCATCAGAAGGCTGTAACGTCGTTATGACTGATAATAACTCTATAACCATCAGAAGGCTGTAACGTCGTTATGACTGATAATAACTCTATAACCATCAGAAGGCTGTAACGTCGTCATGACTGATAATAACTCTATAACCATCAGAAGGCTGTAACGTCATTATGACTGATAATAACTCTATAACCATCAGAAGGCTGTAACGTCGTTATGACTGATAATAACTCTATAACCATCAGAAGGCTGCAACGTCGTTATGACTGATAATAACTCTATAACCATCAGAAGGCTGTAACGTCGTTATGACTGTTAATAACTCTATAACCATCAGAAGGCTGTAACGTCGTTATGACTGATAATAACTCTATAACCATCAGAAGGCTGTAACGTCATTATGACTGATAATAACTCTATAACCATCAGAAGGCTGCAACGTCGTTATGACTGATAATAACTCTATAACCATCAGAAGGCTGTAACGTCGTTATGACTGATAATAACTCTATAACCATCAGAAGGCTGTAACGTCATTATGACTGATAATAACTCTATAACCATCAGAAGGCTGTAACGTCGTCATGACTGATAATAACTCTATAACCATCAGAAGGCTGTAACGTCATTATGACTGATAATAACTCTATAACCATCAGAAGGCTGTAACGTCGTTATGACTGATAATAACTCTATAACCATGACTGATAATAACTCTATAACCATCAAAAGGCTGTAACGTCATCATGACTGATAATAACTCTATAACCATCAGAAGGCTGTAACGTCGTTATGACTGATAATAACTCTATAACCATGACTGATAATAACTCTATAACCATCAGAAGGCTGTAACGTCGTTATGACTGATAATAACTCTATAACCATCAGAAGGCTGTAACGTCATCATGACTGATAATAACTCTATAACCATCAGAAGGCTGTAACGTCGTTATGACTGATAATAACTCTATAACCATCAGAAGGCTGTAACGTCATCATGACTGATAATAACTCTATAACCATCAGAAGGCTGTAACGTCGTTATGACTGATAATAACTCTATAACCATCAGAAGGCTGTAACGTCGTTATGACTGATAATAACTCTATAACCATCAGAAGGCTGTAACGTCGTTATGACTGATAATAACTCTATAACCATCAGAAGGCTGTAACGTCGTTATGACTGATAATAACTCTATAACCATCATGGGGCGGCAGTAGCTCAGTCCGTAAGGACTTGGGTTAGGATGCGGAGGACCCGGGTTCAAATCCCCCATGGACCAAGACCAACTGGTTGCTGGAGAGGTGCCAGTTTACCTCTTGGGCACTGCCGAGGTGCCCCTGAGCAAGGCACCAAACCCCCAACTGCTCTGGGCGCTTGTCAGGAGCAGCCCCCTCACTCTGACATCTCTCCATTGACATGTATATGTACTGTGTGAACAACAGAGTGTAAAACTGAATTTCCCCACTGTGGGACTAATAAAGGAATATCTTTTCTTTCTTTCTAAGGCTGTAACGTCATCATGACTGATAATAACTCTATAACCATCAGAAGGCTGTAACGTCGTTATGACTGATAATAACTCTATAACCATCAGAAGGCTGTAACGTCGTTATGACTGATAATAACTCTATAACCATCAGAAGGCTGTAACGTCATCATGACTGATAATAACTCTATAACCATCAGAAGGCTGTAACGTCGTTATGACTGATAATAACTCTATAACCATCAGAAGGCTGTAACGTCATCATGACTGATAATAACTCTATAACCATCAGAAGGCTGTAACGTCTCATGACTGATAATAACTCTATAACCATCAGAAGGCTGTAACGTCGTTATGACTGATAATAACTCTATAACCATCAGAAGGCTGTAACGTCATCATGACTGATAATAACTCTATAACCATCAGAAGGCTGTAACGTCGTTATGACTGATAATAAATCTATAACCATCAGAAGGCTGTAACGTCGTTATGACTGATAATAACTCTATAACCATCAGAAGGCTGTAACTCTCTACATAGAAGGCGTACGTCATGACTGATAATAACTCTATAACCATCAGAAGGCTGTAACGTCGTTATGACTGATAATAACTCTATAACCATGACTGATAATAACTCTATAACCATCAGAAGGCTGTAACGTCATTATGACTGATAATAACTCTATAACCATCAGAAGGCTGTAACGTCGTTCCATGACTGATAATAACTCTATAACCATCAGAAGGCTGTAACGTCATTATGACTGATAATAACTCTATAACCATCAGAAGGCTGTAACGTCATCATGACTGATAATAACTCTATAACCATCAGAAGGCTGTAACGTCGTTATGACTGATAATAACTCTATAACCATCAGAAGGCTGTAACGTCATCATGACTGATAATAACTCTATAACCATCAGAAGGCTGTAACGTCTCATGACTGATAATAACTCTATAACCATCAGAAGGCTGTAACGTCATCATAACTGATAATAAATCTATAACCATCAGAAGGCTGTAACGTCGTTATGACTGATAATAACTCTATAACCATCAGAAGGCTGTAACGTCGTCATGACTGATAATAACTCTATAACCATCAGAAGGCTGTAACGTCGTTATGACTGATAATAACTTTATAACCATGACTGATAATAACACTATAACCATCAGAAGGCTGTAACGTCGTCATGACTGATAATAACTCTATAACCATCAGAAGGCTGTAACGTCATTATGACTGATAATAACTCTATAACCATGACTGATAATAACTCTATAACCATCAGAAGGCTGTAACGTCGTTATGACTGATAATAACTCTATAACCATCAGAAGGCTGTAACGTCGTTATGACTGATAATAACTCTATAACCATCAGAAGGCTGTAACGTCATCATGACTGATAATAACTCTATAACCATCAGAAGGCTGTAACGTCGTTATGACTGATAATAACTCTATAACCATCAGAAGGCTGTAACGTCGTCATGACTGATAATAACTCTATAACCATCAGAAGGCTGTAACGTCGTTATGACTGATAATAACTCTATAACCATCAGAAGGCTGTAACGTCATTATGACTGATAATAACTCTATAACCATCAGAAGGCTGTAACGTCTCATGACTGATAATAACTCTATAACCATCAGAAGGCTGTAACGTCATCATGACTGATAATAACTCTATAACCATCAGAAGGCTGTAACGTCTCGGTTATGACTGATAATAACTCTATAACCATCAGAAGGCTGTAACGTCGTCATGACTGATAATAACTCTATAACCATCAGAAGGCTGTAACGTCGTTATGACTGATAATAACTCTATAACCATGACTGATAATAACTCTATAACCATCAGAAGGCTGTAACGTCGTTATGACTGATATCTCTTACTTCTGTCTCTTCCCATGACTGATAATAACTCTTATAACCATGACTGATAATAACTCTATAACCATCAGAAGGCTGTAACGTCGTTATGACTGATAATAACTCTATAACCATCAGAAGGCTGTAACGTCGTTATGACTGATAATAACTCTATAACCATCAGAAGGCTGTAACGTCGTTATGACTGATAATAACTCTATAACCATCAGAAGGCTGTAACGTCGTTATGACTGATAATAACTCTATAACCATAAGAAGGCTGTAACGTCGTTATGACTGATAATAACTCTATAACCATCAGAAGGCTGTAACGTCGTTATGACTGATAATAACTCTATAACCATCAGAAGGCTGTAACGTCGTTATGACTGATGATAACTCTATAACCATCAGAAGGCTGTAACGTCGTCATGACTGATAATAACTCTATAACCATCAGAAGGCTGTAACGTCGTTATGACTGATAATAACTCTATAACCATCAGAAGGCTGCAACGTCGTCATGACTGATAATAACTCTATAACCATCAGAAGGCTGTAACGTCATCATGACTGATAATAACTCTATAACCATCAGAAGGCTGTAACGTCGTTATGACTGATAATAACTCTATAACCATCAGAAGGCTGTAACGTCGTCATGACTGATAATAACTCTATAACCATGACTGATAATAACTCTATAACCATCAGAAGGCTGTAACGTCGTTATGACTGATAATAACTCTATAACCATGACTGATAATAACTCTATAACCATGACTGATAATAACTCTATAACCATGACTGATAATAACTCTATAACCATGACTGATAATAACTCTATAACCATCAGAAGGCTGTAACGTCATCATGACTGATAATAACTCTATAACCATCAGAAGGCTATAACGTCGTTATGACTGATAATAACTCTATAACCATCAGAAGGCTGCAACGTCGTCATGACTGATAATAACTCTATAACCATCAGAAGGCTGTAACGTCATCATGACTGATAATAACTCTATAACCATCAGAAGGCTGTAACGTCGTCATGACTGATAATAACTCTATAACCATCAGAAGGCTGTAAAGTCTTATGCTGATAATAACTCTATAACTGGGGTAACGTTATGACTGATAATAACTCTATAACCATCAGAAGGCTGTAACGTCGTCATGACTGATAATAACTCTATAACCATCAGAAGGCTGTAATGTCGTTATGACTGATAATAACTCTATAACCATCAGAAGGCTGTAACGTCATTATGACTGATAATAACTCTATAACCATCAGAAGGCTGTAACGTCGTTATGACTGATAATAACTCTATAACCATCAGAAGGCTGTAACGTCGTTATGACTGATAATAACTCTATAACCATGACTGATAATAACTCTATAACCATCAGAAGGCTGTAACGTCGTCATGACTGATAATAACTCTATAACCATGACTGATAATAACTCTATAACCATCAGAAGGCTGTAACGTCGTTATGACTGATAATAACTCTATAACCATCAGAAGGCTGTAACGTCGTTATGACTGATAATAACTCTATAACCATCAGAAGGCTGTAACGTCGTCATGACTGATAATAACTCTATAACCATCAGAAGGCTGTAACGTCATCATGACTGATAATAACTCTATAACCATGACTGATAATAACTCTATAACCATCAGAAGGCTGTAACGTCATCATGACTGATAATAACTCTATAACCATCAGAAGGCTGTAACGTCGTCATGACTGATAATAACTCTATAACCATCAGAAGGCTGTAACGTCGTTATGACTGATAATAACTCTATAACCATCAGAAGGCTGTAACGTCGTCATGACTGATAATAACTCTATAACCATCAGAAGGCTGTAACGTCGTTATGACTGATAATAACTCTATAACCATCAGAAGGCTGTAACGTCATTATGACTGATAATAACTCTATAACCATCAGAAGGCTGTAACGTCATTATGACTGATAATAACTCTATAACCATGACTGATAATAACTCTATAACCATCAGAAGGCTGTAACGTCGTCATGACTGATAATAACTCTATAACCATGACTGATAATAACTCTATAACCATCAGAAGGCTGTAACGTCGTTATGACTGATAATAACTCTATAACCATCAGAAGGCTGTAACGTCGTTATGACTGATAATAACTCTATAACCATCAGAAGGCTGTAACGTCGTCATGACTGATAATAACTCTATAACCATCAGAAGGCTGTAACGTCATCATGACTGATAATAACTCTATAACCATGACTGATAATAACTCTATAACCATCAGAAGGCTGTAACGTCATCATGACTGATAATAACTCTATAACCATCAGAAGGCTGTAACGTCGTCATGACTGATAATAACTCTATAACCATCAGAAGGCTGTAACGTCGTTATGACTGATAATAACTCTATAACCATCAGAAGGCTGTAACGTCGTCATGACTGATAATAACTCTATAACCATCAGAAGGCTGTAACGTCGTTATGACTGATAATAACTCTATAACCATCAGAAGGCTGTAACGTCATTATGACTGATAATAACTCTATAACCATCAGAAGGCTGTAACGTCGTTATGACTGATAATAACTCTATAACCATCAGAAGGCTGTAACGTCGTTATGACTGATAATAACTCTATAACCATCAGAAGGCTGTAACGTCATTATGACTGATAATAACTCTATAACCATCAGAAGGCTGTAACGTCATTATGACTGATAATAACTCTATAACCATCAGAAGGCTGTATCGTCGTTATGACTGATAATAACTCTATAACCATCAGAAGGCTGTAACGTCATTATGACTGATAATAACTCTATAACCATCAGAAGGCTGTAACGTCATCATGACTGATAATAACTCTATAACCATCAGAAGGCTGTAACGTCGTCATGACTGATAATAACTCTATAACCATGACTGATAATAACTCTATAACCATGACTGATAATAACTCTATAACCATCAGAAGGCTGTAACGTCTCATGACTGATAATAACTCTATAACCATCAGAAGGCTGTAACGTCATCATGACTGATAATAACTCTATAACCATCAGAAGGCTGTAACGTCGTTATGACTGATAATAACTCTATAACCATCAGAAGGCTGTAACGTCATCATGACTGATAATAACTCTATAACCATCAGAAGGCTGTAACGTCATCATGACTGATAATAACTCTATAACCATCAGAAGGCTGTAACGTCGTTATGACTGATAATAACTCTATAACCATCAGAAGGCTGTAACGTCGTCATGACTGATAATAACTCTATAACCATGACTGATAATAACTCTATAACCATCAGAAGGCTGTAACGTCGTTATGACTGATAATAACTCTATAACCATCAGAAGGCTGTAACGTCGTTATGACTGATAATAACTCTATAACCATCAGAAGGCTGTAACGTCGTCATGACTGATAATAACTCTATAACCATCAGAAGGCTGTAACGTCATCATGACTGATAATAACTCTATAACCATCAGAAGGCTGTAACGTCATCATGACTGATAATAACTCTATAACCATCAGAAGGCTGTATCGTCGTTATGACTGATAATAACTCTATAACCATCAGAAGGCTGTATCGTCGTTATGACTGATAATAACTCTATAACCATCAGAAGGCTGTAACGTCGTTATGACTGATAATAACTCTATAACCATCAGAAGGCTGTAACGTCATTATGACTGATAATAACTCTATAACCATCAGAAGGCTTTAACGTCGTCATGACTGATAATAACTCTATAACCATCAGAAGGCTGTAACGTCGTTATGACTGATAATAACTCTATAACCATCAGAAGGCTGTAACGTCATCATGACTGATAATAACTCTATAACCATCAGAAGGCTGTAACGTCGTCATGACTGATAAGAACTCTATAACCATCAGAAGGCTGTATCGTCGTTATGACTGATAATAACTCTATAACCATCAGAAGGCTGCAACGTCGTCATGACTGATAATAACTCTATAACCATCAGAAGGCTGTAACGTCGTCATGACTGATAATAACTCTATAACCATCAGAAGGCTGTAACGTCGTCATGACTGATAATAACTCTACTGTTGGTAAATCCTGACCTGAGCTGCAGCTTGTGCTCATGAATTCAATATTAATATTCAATATTCTTTATGACTGGCTGTGGTCACATTGACTGGGCGTCGCCTCGTAGACCGTGGTAACGCCTGTATTTGGTAGGCAAGTGATTGGCTGGCTAAATTTATATAAACCTCAGTGGGCGAGTGTGATGGGAGGAGGGCATTACCGTCAGAGTCAAGAACAAGTACTTAGAACAGGAAATGTGGGTTCAAATAAGGGCGTTTGGAGAATCCGGCTTGGATCACCTGTATGACGGAAAGAGAGATTAGACCTGATATGACAGCTCCCTCCATCTTTGACGGACGTCTGAACTGAAGCTGTTATGAATGAGTGTGAAGAGGCCCGTGAAGGCCGACCCCGTGAAACATGTTAGAGAGATCAGAGGCTGAACGAAACGCAGCACACAGTGAAATGACGAGGACGAGGAGGGAGATCAGGAGCAGCCGGCCATGTGGCTTCACCTCCATCAAGTCACTGACTTTGGGAGCAGTTGGAGGTGTGAAGGGAGGGATGAAGAGGACGGTTGGCTGATGAGGGTTTTTCACCCCGAGCAATGAGGATAAACCAGGTCACGGTACTGAAGCTCTGATAAAGAGGCTACTGTTGAAACACATTAGAAGTGAGCGTCAGCCCAGATGAAGCAGCAAAATCACCTTACTCATCATAAAAGGCTGTTTAAATGTTTAAACAATGAATTCCCCTGCAGTATTTGCATTTCATCATGATGGTGGGAGGAGAGCATCACAGGAGACCGTTAGCTCCAACATTATCATTTTCCTCATTAATCAGAAGCTGAATGAAACTCTTAACTAAACCAGGTCTCATTTGTTGAACACATAGTTTCACAACCGATCAGGGAGTGAGCCCATTTATGCTAATTGACAACAGAATTTGCATTTCAAAGGAAAGGTTTTCCAGTTTTGCACAGAGGTGTCTCAGTCGAATAAAGCTCACGGCTAAATGCAGCTCACTAGTTTCCTTTGAAATCCAAACAAACTGGACCATTCTGCCAGAAATAAGGTGCAAAATTTCAATGAACTGTTCAGTTGAGAAAACATTGTTTAGCTGTTTTAGTGTGAATCTCAGTTTTAATCTCAGGATTTATCTGTGTTGGATAAATGAATGCACATGTACAAATCTTATCAATCTTCTACAACCTTGTACATAACCTGATAGATCATAGAAATGATCAGGAGGTTTCGCCATCCACCCTGAACTATCCCAGAGATCATGTATGGTGTCCCTTTTTTAGATGTGTTGGACTGTGTGAGGTTCATGGTGGTCACCCAGATCCTGACTGGTTCTCTGACCCCCGTTCAGGACTAATACTGTAAATGTCTCAGAGAAAACTGCACATTTTAGAGAGGACTTTTATTGTGACAGTCTAAGGCTCACCTGTCAATAATCCTGCTGTCTGATCAGCATCTTGATCTGCCACCTGAGAGGTGGACGGATTATTTCAGCAAAGTGCTCACTAACAGATTTAGACACATCAGTGATCAATATCTGAGAGAAATAGGCCTTTAGTGGAGGCTGTGTGAAAAAATGGTGATGATGTATGGCAAAATTGTGACTAAGATATAATAATAACAAATGTAATAATGATAATATCATAAAATTGTCAGTGTTCTCTGGTGGTCAAACCCTGTAATGGCGACACTGGTTACTGGTTACTGGTTACTGATAGGTGGGTGTCATCAGACCTCATCACCCACAGCGATGTCACCAAGTCCTGGATTACACCTGAAAATCACTGCAGCACGGTGAGAAATTACCAAAGTACCAAAGGCCAGTATAATCAGAGGCTGTTAAGTTCCTCATTAATATGTAATATCATAGAAACATGATCCTGTCTCAGTAATTTAGTAAGAGCAGCTATATTGTTTGTTTGTGCTACTGAAACAGGAAGAAACTGTTGATTTGTTAGGGTTAGGGTTAAACTGGGAGCGGGAAATGTCTTGACAACGGCGGGATGGCTTGCCATTCACTCCGTCTTCAGGAGCTGAAGAGGGTAACGGTCAGTCCTGAGTGGATGACGTCCCACAGTCTTCACATTAAAAGCCGCCTGTGGAGGCTGATAGAGGAAACCCAGAAAGACGTGAAAGGTCTCAGTTTTTAGATTACAACCTGTTCACATGTAAAAAAACATCAAACCACGTCTCTCAACAACTATCACCCTGTAATACTGATGATCACAAAGGTCTGTTGCCGTAAAAGGCAGCCAGGGCTGGGTTTCATAAATCCATGTTATTTACCAAACTTCCTCCCTAACTAACAGAAATACTCTGCTGCACTTTCCTCAGATTTCATTTGGAAATAATAAGCAGGGAGCCACACACAGTGTAATACCTTTCTATATCTGGGATTATTATAAACACAGGAGTAACATTCATGTTTGCTCGCAGGCTTGATGTTTTCTTTGAGCTTCAGTAACAACCACAGAGCCATGCTGCTCCCCCGCGCTGCTCGCCGCTGCTCGCCGCCGCCGCGCTGCTCGCCGCCGCCGCGCTGCTCGCCGCCGCCGCGCTGCTCGCCGCCGCCGCGCTGCTCGCCAACAGAGGGTTCATCACAGAATCAGCCTCTAGATGCCAGGACTTGGGGCGGCAGTAGCTCAGTCTGTAGGGAGTTGGCTTGGGAACCGGAGGGTCACCGGTTCAAGTCCCGACATGGACCAAGAACTGAGTGTGAACTGGTAGCTGGAGAGGTGCCAGTTTACCTCTTGGGCACTGCCGAGGTGCCCCTGAGCAAGGCACCAAACCCCCAACTGCTCGGGGCGCTTGTCAGGAGCAGCCCCCCCACTCTGACATCTCTCCATTTGATGCATGTATATGGGTCCTGGTTGTGCATGTGTGTGTTTCAGGTCTGCATGTATCGGACAACAGAGTGTAAAAATTGAATTTCCCCTTGTGGGACTAATAAAGGAATATCTTCTTCTTCTTCTTACCTGGGGGCCCAGGTGGAGTCTTTCTCTGATTCGAAAGCAGCTCTGGAGAGGCCTTTAACTGTTTGGTGGTGGGCCTTTCAGAGTCCCGTCTCCCAGAGTAGCCTTGATATTGTTTGACCCTTGTTTTCCAGCCACGCTGTTGAGTGTTGGTGCTTGTAGGCCTTCTAGGGCACTGTGATGATATGGATGAGATGGAGTGAGGCCGACCTAGCACAAGGTCTGGATGGAGGTTGGTTGATGTGATCTCAGCTGGAAAGCAGAGCCTCTGGCCTCAGTCTGCCACCGTCTTCTGTCCATCATCAGTCCGTCCCCCATAGCGGGATCCAGTACCTGGAACCAGGACTGGGTGAGCGGAGTGCAGCAGCTCCGCTGTGGGTCTGTCCAGCCTCTTCCCCATCTTCTCCATTCTCCTCAGTTAGTAGGTAGCTGTAGATTGTGGGTTGTACATTCAGAGATGGTGCAATGAAATGCTGAATGTCTTTAAAACAGCTCAGTTATTTATTCATTTATCTTTTCCCTGAATAAATGACAGCATCAGTGTCGGTATCGGTATCAGCTATCAGCCAAATTGTCGTTTAATATCTAGTATCAACTCACAGTTTTGCAATCAGTGAATCCCTACCCATGATGCAACACAAAGTCCCTCCAGAGAGGGAATGCACTCCTCATGACGAGTAACCTAATCTAGATGAGGGAGTGGCTCTTTAAATATCTTCAAACTTGGAAAATGTCTTCCACACACCATGACACAACAGTGGATTAGTGGCTCTGTGTCTCCAGTGTAATAAGAAGTACTCAGTACCACAACTAGGAACCAGTATTTACAGCAGAACATAAAGAGGGCTGCTTGTGCTGGTGGTTATGAATAAAGACGGTTTCTTTGGAACTGAGCTTGTTAAATACTTCAGACAAATTGTGCCTTTCATGCCAGATTATCATCAGTGAGATGAGTCAACATTAAAGTTGCATTGCACTTTACCTACGTGCCTTTCAAGGTGCACTTAAGGTATGAGGAGCTGAAGCAGCTGCATTAGGAGAGACTAGTAGACTGCAGGGATGTGAATGTTAATGGTCCGTCCGGGTCAGCGGCTCCAACTGACAGAACCTCCTTTATTAAACTGCTGCCTTCATAACCGCTCTGCTGCCGTAACATCAGCTTCACAGATACGCAATGCAACACACAAACTGTGTGCTTCAAACAGCCAAAGTACTGAGATTAAGAAGTGATATCAAGGCAAGGCAAAATCAGATCAATCATAAATTGATAATGTCAAAATGAAGACATTATTTGAGAGAATATTACAGAGAATATAGATAAATATAGAAAGATTAAAAAACATAAAATGCAGAATATTCATATACCGATTTAGGGACAGCTTGATATAAAATAAAGACAATTGATAAATGCAGTTCCAACATTTGAATAATAAGAGAAGAGACCAGGTTCATGTCAGAGGGTTGTGATACAGCAGATACATCTTGTGATACAGCATCACGGTGTGAACAGTGTCTCAGCTGCTGTCTGTCACAATGAAAACCCAAAACAGATGTAACACCAAATGTATTAACCATGAGTACAATACTGTGGACAGAATGTTAAATGAGGGATGATTAGTGACCGTGCAGCACGTCTTGAGGACTGACGTTAGGGGACGGCAGGTATGGTCCGTGGCCAATAGGAGCGATGTTAAAACTGAGCGCGCTCCAGGACGATCACACTTGAAAACATCACTGACGCCTCCTTCCATGGTTACACTCCGACCCCGAGGGCACCGACCAAGCGGCAGTACTCGACGAGTTGGGAGTGACAGTATGTTGGAGAGAGATTTATACCGGAGTGAGCAGTTATAACGTCTCACCATTTGACTGCGCAGCCCCTTGTATGAATGAATGTGTGCTAATGAGATCTACATGGCCTTTACCACATAAACAGAGAGGGAGCACAGGAGGAGAAAAACCTGCAGAGCCTCACACTGACACTAGATGGGTCATAAGATGATGGGAGAGCTCTTAGAGGACAGAAGCCCATCATATTTCTAATGGAGACATAAACATTTCTGCTGTGAAAGTCCCATCAGTTATTTACCAGTATGCATAGAAGCTAAGCACAGTCAATTAAACACAGCTCTCCTGCGACTCTTAAATACTATTGGTATTGAATGTATTCCACCAACCGCTCTTATCAATAGAGTGATACGCGGAGAAGCTCTCTGATCAGTGAACTCACCACTGTTGAACCATCAGGACTTAATGAAGAACTAACCAGACATGTTTTTATAGCCCAAACCAAGCCTTGCTATGCCTGGCTATTCACTATTGCTATTAATACATGATGTGTCATCATTGTCTATGATAGCGGCTTATGTATCCTCTTATTTATATCTTTCTTATCTAACTGAGTGTAGCCCACTCTCCCACTGTAGGCTGATACTTCTCATTAGAGGAGTACCTAGTACCTATTATTTACCTGTTGCTATGATAAAGTCACAAATAGCTATTTCTACATTTACTTTGCATCCATCCATCGGCAACCACTTATCCCATTCAGGGGTCTCGGGGGTCTGGAGCTGATCCCAGCTGGCGTTGGGTGAAGGCGGGTTCACCTTGGACAGGTCTCCAGTCCATCACAGGACACAGAGACAGACAACCATTCACACTCACATTCACACCTATTTAGAGTCATCAGTTAACCTGCATGTCTTTGGACTGTTGGGGGAAACTGGAGACCCCGGAGAAAAGCCAAGCTAACATGGAGGGAACATGCAGACTGCACACAGAAGAGCTGATTTGAGGCAACAGTAATAACCACTGCATTACCGTGCAGCCCCACTTTTACCTCTCTTTTTATTATTACTATATATGATATATGATTGTTTAACCTGCCGACATGCAGCTTATTGTTGCCTCCTCATTTTTCCAACCTCTGCTGAATCAGTTCCCAACTGGAAGAGGTGATTTATGAGGATATGAGTCTCGGATCTGTGTCGAAATGTTAGCGTGTTGCATTTCACATTAGCTAGTAGCAATGGAGATGGTGTTGGGACAGATTTTCCACTGCTGTTGTTTTTCTTTCTTATTGTAAATGAATACCTATGGGCGGTGGGTGAACTCGTCATGGGTGAACTGGTGGATTTGACTCCCTGCGAGCCCGTCTCAGCCCAGGGCTTCTAAAACACTACACAGTGGTTTCTGGAGGATTTGCCCGTTTGCCTGCCCAGCGGTGGAGGCTGTGGGTAACTACTGGGCTCTTCTATTTACTGTCAGACAGAAAACCTCCACGCTTTCATGAACTGATGGTAGGTTGAATCACTCTGTGATATACAGCGGAGCTTCCACAGCGAACATACATCTGTATGAACTTAGAAAGCACTGTCTGATCGTAAACTGAACATCCCTATCTGGCTTCTCAGAACTAGAGGTAAGATCGGGCTTAAAAAATCCAGCCCGACCCGACCCAGGCCCGCGGGTATTAAAGCCCGACCCGGCCCGAGCCCGATCAATTAACTTGATTCGCAGGGCCGAGCCTTTATATTTTATTTGTGAGGACTCAGGAGGAGGAGGAAAGGGAGGGGATGCGTCAGTCAGACCCGGACAGAGCTCTGCTCCGGGAAAAGGGACTGGTTGTGATTTGTGTGATCACATTAGTGACGATGCCTGAGCATCATGATAACAAATTAAAGCCTGTCTTTGTAACGAATTCTCCCAGTTAAACAAGACTGTAAGATGCATATTCAACAAACATTTATATCTTACCATACAGCGCCTTCTCTGTTTTATCCAAATTATTTATTTTATAACAAGTATTCCTTAGTTTAATATCCACACATCGTTTTAGTATACATAATATATAAATATACATTAATTTTAAAAAGTTAGTGAGAGAGAAGCCCGGCCCGAACGTAATAATTGACATTTTAGGCCCGGGCCGGGTCGGGCTCGGACTCGGGCTCGGGCTAAAGATCTTA
>CAMQGK010000238.1:647500-677500 GCA_947000775.1 Pterois miles
GGCCTGGTCTGAGAGCTGAACTCAGAGATATTTCATCCAGCACTTCAAATAAAAGGCTTAAAGAGGAATTAAATTAATTCATTTGACAAAGAAGAGTCTTGCTGATTCATTAAACACGGCTCCACATCACATCCATCCAGTGATGTATGGAAATAATAATTATTGAAGTAAATTATCACATTTTTTGGCTCATGAAGGCATGTAGATATCCTCACACCAAGGATACTTTTGAGTGTTAGAAAGAAAGAAATATGAAGCCTTGGAAATCAGTGACATTTAGGAAAGCAAAAAACTACGAAGGCCAACATGAAAATGTGAATGGCCATCTAGAGCTGCTGCAAGATAAGATAAGAGTTAAGATAAGATGAACCGTTATTTATCCCGGAGGGAAATTCGGGAGTAGAGTAGCGTAGCTCATATTTATCTGGTGTGTAGAGTGTGAGTGAGTGAGTGAGTGTGACGTCTGTCAGACATAGGTGATGGGTTTCCTTTGTTTTTCCTGTTTAATGTGAGCACTTCTTGTTTGATTGTGAAATCCTAATCCTCCCTCTCGTTTCAGCGCACTTCACTTCCTGCCTGCATGCTCCCGCCCCTCTGAATGAATGACTGCACTGACCTACTTTTTGTCTCCACTCACCAGCGTCCGATCGTCTTCCCCCGCCCCTGATTGTGTCTACCTGTTCATAGTTAATTACTCCCCTCACAGGTATTTAAGCTGTGCTCCCCTGCCCTTCTGTGCCAGTTCGCTTTGATCCCTAGTGACAGACTTACCAGCGTACTTCCTAGTGTTTTATTCTTCCATGTACCGAGACCTCTGCTTGTTTTCCGACCCTGAATTTTGCCTGCCAGTCTGGATTTGTCTGCCTTTGAAATCTGCCTTCCCGTGTACCGACCTGTTTCTGGTAATAAAGACCCAGCGTTTTTGCAAACTGCCTGTCTTCAGTGTTGTGCATTTGAGTCCTGTTCTGCCTGCCCAGCCCAGCGCTACAGTACGAACTGGCCAACAATGGACTCAGCCAACTCTGACCAGGTTCAGTCCGCGATCCGCTCTCACAGAGAGCGTCTCCACCAGCATGAGGAGCAGCTCGCCACCGTCCATCAGGGCGTCCAACAACTCGCGGCGCATCAGGAAGGCTTCCGCATGGCGATGGGTGAGCAAGTTAACCAGTTGGGAATTCAAATGAAAGAACTATTAACTCTGATTGAAAGACGCCCGACTCCTCATGCAGATCACCCTCCTGCGCCGGGTTTTCCACTGGCTGAATTAGCGGCCACGCCGCCTACTCCCGTGCCTCCCTCCACGGCGGCGTTTGCTGGCTCGCCACACCTCGCCAAACCTGAACGTTTCACCGGGGACTCTGACAATTGTCGTTCATTTTTGGTTCAATGTGGTCTCCATTTTGAGTTACAGGCAGCCCACTTTCCATCTGAGCGGTCCAAGATTGCTTTCATAATAAATCACCTCTCCGGCAGGGCGGAAGCCTGGGCAACAGCAGAATGGTCACGGAATTCCCCGGTATGTTTTTCGCTCCAACTATTCACTGACACACTGCGAAAAATTTTTGATCATACCACTCCAGGTCGGGAGGCTGCACGCGCGCTGGTTGGTCTTCGTCAGGGGAAGAGACGCGTGGCTGACTACGCGATCGAGTTCCGCACATTGGCAGTAGACAGCGGCTGGAATGACGCCTCCCTGCTCGACACCTTTCTTCATGGCCTCTCCGACTCCGTCAAGGATCAGCTGGCGCCATTGGATCTTCCTCCCGATCCAGACTCGGTCATAGCGTTGGCTATCCGTATTGACAATCGACTATGGGAGAGAGAGAGAGAGAGAGAAAAGGAACGAAAAAGACCTGCAATACCACCTCCAGCCCAGCTGAGGCAACATGGCTTTCCCCGCTCATCGTGGCATCCGTCTTCACCCACTTCCGCCGAGGGTTCATCATCGCCTCCTGCTGCCGCGGAGGAGCCCATGCAAGTGGGGAACACATGGCTGACTCCTGAAGAGCGACAGCGGCGACTGCTGGAGGGCCGGTGCATATACTGCGGCCAACATGGACACTTCCTGGCTAGATGTCCGCTAAAAGGCCCGGCTCGCCAGTGACGGAGAGGACTCTGGTGAGCCACACATCCTCCACTAACCTCTCCTCTCGCCTTCTTATACAGGCCCAGATTATTACACCGTTGCAGACCCTTCACCAACCTGTTCTAGTGGACTCTGGCTCTGACGAAAATTTTATTGACAGGGGACTGCTGGACGTGCTGGGCCTGAGGAGGATTCCACTGGCTGAACCATTGAAAGCTAGTGCACTGGATGGACGCCTTTTGTGTCGGGTTACCCACCGTTCCCAACCGGTAACACTCATAATAGAGGGTAACCATACTGAGACTATGAGCTTTCAAATCTTTGACTCTTCAGTACAACCTCTTATTCTGGGCTTCCCCTGGCTTAAAGCACACAAACCACACATTGATTGGTCAACAGGGAAGGTATTAAGTTGGGGAGAGGGGTGCAAATTAACCTGCTGTAACTCTGTTTCTGCTCCGGTGGGGAGGGAGAGCTCTTCGATCCCCCCAGTGGTAAGGGAAGGAACTCCTCCGATCCTGGAAGACCCAGATCTGACGGGGCTTCCCCCTTGTTATCACGACCTCAAGGAAGTATTTAGTAAGGGTCGGGCCACTTCACTTCCCCCTCACCGTGAGTACGATTGTGCTATTGATCTCCTGCCTGGCACCACTCCCCCCAAGGGGAGATTATATTCTCTTTCAGCTCCTGAACGAATCGCAATGAACGATTACATCGAGGCCTCACTCGCAGCAGGAATCATCCGACCGTCCTCTTCTCCTGCTGGAGCTGGGTTCTTTTTTGTCGAAAAGAAGGACAAGTCTCTCCGCCCGTGCATTGAATACAGAGGGCTAAATAACAACACCATCAAAAACAGGTACCCCCTCCCTTTAATATCCTCTGCTTTTGAGCTCCTGAAAGGAGCTAAAGTCTTCTCAAAGCTAGACCTGAGAAACGCTTATCATTTGGTCAAGATAAGGGAGGGGGACGAATGGAAGACTGCCTTTAACACCCCCAATGGACATTACGAATACCTGGTAATGCCTTTCGGGCTAACTAACGCCCCCGCAGTTTTTCAAGCACTAGTCAATGATGTTCTGCGGGACATGTTGAACGTTTTTGTGTTTGTATATCTTGATGATATATTGATTTTCGCCGCAGATGAGCGCTCCCACGTCCACCATGTCCGCCAGGTCCTCTAGAGGCTGCTGGAAAATCAACTCTTTGTGAAAGCCGAAAAATGTGAATTTCACGTGCCAACAGTTTCCTTCCTGGGCTTCGTGATTTCCCAAGACACAATTCTGATGGACCCCGAAAAGGTCAGGGCGGTAGCAGATTGGCCAACCCCGAACAGTCGAAAGCTCGTTCAGAGGTTTTTGGGGTTCGCTAATTTCTACCGCCGTTTCATTCGCAACGGTAGCAGCATTGCCGCCCCTTTACATGCTCTCACTTCTCCTCAAGTGAGGTTCATTTGGTCCCCTGAGGCCGATGAGGCCTTTAAGAGGCAAAAACATTCTTTTACCTCGGCACCCATGCTCACGCTACCTGATGCTCAACGCCAGTTCATAGTTGAGGTGGATGCCTCTGATTCGGGCCTAAGGGCGGTCCTTTCCCAGCGTTCAGCCAAGGACAACAAATTACACCCTTGTGACTTCCTGTCCCGTAAGCTGTCTTCAGCTGAAAGAAATTATGACGTGGGAAATAGGGAACTGTTGGCCGTGAAAGCAGCCCTGGAGGAGTGGCGACATTGGTTGGAGGGGGCAGAACAGCCATTTCTTGTGTGGACTGACCACAAGAACTTAGAGTATATTAAAACTGCCAAGCATCTCAATGCTAGGCAGGCCAGATGGGCCTTATTTTTCAACAGATTCAACTTTACCCGGTCCTACCGGCCAGGGTCTAAGAATGGCAAACCAGACGCTTTGTCTCGGCTGTTTGACTCAGGTGAAGGGGCCAAGAGCCCGTCCACCATATTGCCGTCCTCCTGTGTTGTTGGGTCTGTCTCCTGGGAGATTGTTAATACTGTTCAGAAGGCCTTGGAGAATGTGGTGACGCCCCCAGGGTGTCCTAATGATAAGTTATTTGTTCCCAAGTCTGTACGTTCGCAGGTGATTCACTGGGCCCACACCACCAAACTCGCCTGCCACCCTGGAACACGTCGTACTATGTTCCTCCTCCACCGGCGGTTCTGGTGGCCGGCTATGGAGAAGGACGTCCACGGGTATGTCTCAGCTTGTGTTATTTGTGCCCAGAACAAACCCTCAAACCAGTCTCCAGCGGGGCTCCTGCAACCTCTACCCATACCCCAACGCCCCTGGTCCGACGTCTCTCTGGACTTTGTCACCGGTTTACCCTTATCAGAAGGTAACACCACCATACTTACTGTAGTTGACAGATTCTCTAAGATGGTGCATTTTATTGCTCTCCCTAAGTTACCCTCCGCCAAGGAAACGGCGGAGGTAATGTTATCTCACGTTTTCCGTCTCCATGGTTTCCCTAGAGATATAGTGTCGGACCGGGGGCCCCAATTCGTTTCCAAATTCTGGAAAGAGTTCTGCTCGTTGCTGGGAGCCTCGGTGAGCCTCTCCTCGGGTCATCATCCCGAGTCTAATGGTCAGACGGAGAGGCTCAACCAGGAGCTGGAGACTGGTCTGAGGTGTTTGGTGGCACAAAACCCTACCTCCTGGAGCAAAAACCTGATCTGGATTGAGTATGCCCACAATACTCTCCCGTCGGCGACATCTGGCCTGTCTCCCTTCCAGTGCGCCTATGGTTATCAGCCTCCTCTTTTTCCAGAAGAGGAGGCTGAATCCAGTGTCCCATCAGCTCAGGCCCTCATCCGCCGCTGTAGGCGCATCTGGAGGGGAGCTCGCCAGATGCTTCAAAGAAGTGCCGCCAGATACAAGAGGTCCGCTGACCGCCACCGAAGACCCGCCCCGGCCTACAAGCCTGGGCAAAAGGTGTGGTTTTCCACCAAGGACCTCCCGTAAACTGGCGCCCAGGTTTGTAGGCCCTTTTCCCATTACAAGAATAATCAATCCAGTTGCTGTAAAGCTTCAGCCATGAGGATCCACCCAACATTCCACGTGGGTCGATTAAAGCCCGCCAAAGAGAGCCCACTGGTCCCTGCCTCCAGACCCCCTCCACCCCCCCGGGTCGTCGACGGGGGCCCAGTTTACACCATCAGGCGGCTTCTGGATGTCAGACGGCGGGGACGTGGCAATCAGTACCTCTTCGACTGGGAGGGCTACGGGCCTGAGGAGAGGTCTTGGGTCCCTTCAAGACACATCATGGACCCAGACCTCATCCGGGACTTCCATCGGAATCGCCCTAGCCCTCCTGGGACTTCTGGAGCCGTCCCTAGAGGGGGGGGTCCTGTGACGTCTGTCAGACATCGGTGATGGGTTTCCTTTGTTTTTCCTGTTTAATGTGAGCACTTCCTGTTTGATTGTAAAATCCTAACCCTCCCTCTCGTTTCAGCGCACTTCACTTCCTGCCTGCATGCTCCCGCTCCTCTGAATGAATGACTTCACTGTCCTACTTTTTGTCTCCACTCACCAGCGTCCGATCGTCTTTCCCCGCCCCTGATTGTGTCCACCTGTTCATAGTTAATCACTCCCCTCACGGGTATTTAAGCTGTGCTCCCCTGCCCTTCTGTGCCAGTTCGTTTTGATCCCTAGTGACAGACTTACCAGCGTACTTCCTAGTGTTTTCTTCTTCCGTGTCCCGAGACCTCTGCTTGTTTTCCGACCCTGAGTTTTGCCTGCCAGTCTGGATTTGTCTGCCTTTGAAATCTGCCTTCCCGTGTACCGACCTGTTTCTGGTAATAAAGACCCAGCGTTTTTGCAAACTGCCTGTCTTCAGTGTTGTGCATTTGAGTCCTGTTCTGCCTGCCCAGCCCGGCGTTACAATGAGTGGTGAAGCCACTTCTATTTCATTTCTGCCAGGAGAAAGTGTTACACACTGGTCCTTTAAAACTTGGTTTTAGGTTGTGACTCGTATCTCAGTGGTCCACAGACGCTGAGGAGGAGATCAAAGTATGAAAAAAGACTAAATGATTGAAATAAGCCATTACCAAATCTCATCATTCATAAAATATTTTTTCTTTCTTTCTCTAAATCCTGATTAAAATGCCTCAACAGCAGCACCTGGTCTGAAGGGAAAGATCAGCCGGTATGTCTGAAGAGGCTGGGAGAGAGGGATGAGCACCCTCCATCCTCCCTTAGGGTGGGACATCTATCAACTCAATGCATTGGATTTTTTCGTGCTTGTCTGTGATTGGCCAAAACACGTCACATGATGCTCCAAAGGGAGGATAACCTCCCATAGCTTCCTCCCAATCGACAACCAGCAGAATATATGATTGACAGCAGGTTGGTCCAATCGTGATGTTTAAATGTCATCTTCAGTCTCGCTGTGTTGTACTGATGGACCAGACAGCAGTTTATTAGAAAATTATTAACAACATGTAAATTGTGAACTATTTCCTGTTTATTTAGGGCTGTTTACTGAGCTGTAGCTAGCTACTGGTGTTAGCTAATTACTAACACTATACCAGTGTTGGCGATTTATCGGTCAGCCCTACAGTTAGTGAGATTAACTTAATGGTTAACTTGTTGTAGCAGCCCTGAAGGACCCGGTGCAGCAGTCAGTCATCGATACCGGGATCCAGTCCTGGAGCGCAGCAGCATGCTGGACCCACTGTGGGTCAGTCCGGACAGGGTCGGGGCTGCCTGAGCTCACTGCTCGGCCTCGCCATCAGCTGTCGGGCTGGATCCCAGTGTGGGCAACAAACTGCTGGATGTTACAGACGGGCTTCTGGTCCCACCTTACAAACATTCCTGAGGCTGCATCTCATGAGCCATTGTTTTACTGCTTAATTCTTCGTAACTAGGGTAGTAATAACAATAATAATGATAATTTTATAGCAGTTATCAAACTGAAGTCCAAAGTTCTTTCCACACTAAAAGACTTAAAGAACAAAAATAAAATAAATGAATCCCATGTATAAATAAAAATGAGAAACATGAGAGCACATATATCAAGAAGCACTGAGTCCACACATAAAATGGAGATGCAGCTTCAAAATAAGAGGAATAACTTCATAAAATGACATGACACCATGGGTTGGTTTTTCCGTCCTATCAAATTACTGCACAACACAATTTCAGCTTCACTTCCACAGAAAGAAAAATCCAACCACCGGCTCCTCAGGGACTCAGATAGACAGAAAATAGACATCAATCTTAACTTCCTGCTTTCTCTCCGGCTTTACGTGAGATCAACTACAGTAGATAAAAGGATGTCAACACTCAAACCCCTCTGTGGGAGAAACCTCTGTCTGTACTACCCAAATCTACCAAGAAATGAATATTCTGCCTGTGTTTTCTAATGAGATTATGAAGTTAGTGAACAATGTATACCAGCACTCTAAAGAAGAGGAGCTACGCTGAAATAAGACTTCAGGCTATTTTAATGAAACTGTAAAAACAACGCTGATGTAATTAAATGCAACACAGATTATGAGAGTTGTAAGTTATTTATGTCGTTCCCTTGAGGATTTACTGAGCTTCAAGGGAATAACTCTCTAAGGCGACACCGGTGAGACAGAAAGAAACTGCTATTTTTGGTTGAAAGCTTCGTATTATGCAGAAATACGAGCGCAGGATTCAGGATGGAGAGACACAAACTGATGGTGAAGAATGATGAATTCCTCGTATTCCCCCACACTAACAGAGTTAATATTAGTAAAGTTTCCTCTCTTCTATTACATTTGACTCAGAGATTTTCCAGAAAGTTGTTTCGGTATTTTCAGAATCTTACTGTAAAACCTCGGTTATACTTCTGAAAGGACGATCACCTGGATATGATGAAACCGACATTTTCAAAACTCCTCAGAGTTCTCAGTTTCCTTTCCTATCTGCGTAGTTACAGCATGTCCACGCCGCCCACGAGGAGCGCCTGCTGAACTGCTGCGTGAAATTCATCGGTTGTTCACACCTGCTGAGTTTGCCTTTCATAATGGTTTACATATATATACATTACAGACCAAAAGTTTGGACACACCTTCTCAGTGTTCTCAGAGTTTTCTTTCTTTTCATGACTATTGACATTGTAGATTCACACTGAAGGCATCAAAACTATGAATCAACACATGTGGAAATATGTACTTAACAAAAAAGTGTGAAACAACTGAAAATACGCTTTATATTGTAGTTTCTTCAAAGTACCTCCTTTTGCTCTGATTACTGCTCCACACACTCTGCATCCTCTTGATGAGCTTCAAGAGGTCGTCACCTGAAATGGTCTCCACTTCACAGGTGAGCCCTGTCAGGTTTAATCAGGGGGATTTCTGACCTTATAAATGGGGTTGGGACCATCAGAAGTCAGGTGGATACACAGCTGATAGTCCTGCTGAATAGACTGTTAGAATTTGGATTATGGCAGAAAAAAGCAGCTCAGTAAAGAAAAACGAGTGGCCATCATTACTTTAAGAAATGAAGGTCAGTCAGTCCCAAAAATTGGGAAAACTTTGAAAGTGTCCCCAAGTGCAGTCGCAAAAACCATCAAGCTCTACAAAGAAAGTGGCTCACATGAGGACCGCCCCAGGAAAGGAAGACCAAGAGTCACCTCTGCTGAGGAGGATCAGTTCATCCGAGTCACCGGCCTCAGAAATGGCAGGTTAACAGCAGCTCAGACTAGAGACCAGGTCAATGCCACACAGAGTTCTAGCAGCAGACACATCTCTAGAACAACTGTTAAGAGGAGACTGTGTGAATCAGGCCTTCATGGTAGAATAGCTGCTAGGAAACCACTGCTAAGGACAGGCAACAAGCAGAGAGACTTGTTTGGGCTAAAGACCACCAGGAATGGACATTAGACCAGTGGAAATCTGGGCTTTGGTCTGATGAGTCCAGATCTGAGATCTTTGGTTCCAACCACCGTGTCTTTGTGGAACCAGAAAAGGTGAATGGATGGACTCTACATGCCTGGTTCCCACCGTGAAGCATGGAGGAGGAGGTGTGATGGTGTGGGGGGGCTTTGCTGGTGACACTGTTGGGGATTTATTCAAACTGAAGGCCTACTGAACCAGCATGGCTACCACAGCATCTAGCAGCAGCATGCTATTCCATCCGGTCTGCGTTTAGTTGGACCATCATTTATTTTCTCAACAGGACAATGACCCCAAACACACCTCCAGGCTGTGTGAGGGCTATTTGACCAAGAAGGAGAGTGATGGGGTGCTGGACCAGATGACCTGGCCTCCACAGTCACCGGACCTGAACCCGATCCAGATGGTTTGGGGTGAGCTGGACCGCAGAGTGAAGGCAAAAGGGCCAACAAGTGCTCAGCATCTCTGGGAACTCCTTCAAGACTGTTGGAGACCATTTCAGGTGACGACCTCTTGAAGCTCATCAAGAGGATGCAGAGTGTGTGGAGCAGTAATCAGAGCAAAAGGAGGTACTTTGAAGAAACTACAATATCAGACATATTTTCACTTGTTTCACACTTTTTTTGTAAGTACATAATTCCACATGTGTTAATTCATAGTTTTGATGCCTTCAGTGTGAATCTACAATTTTCATAGTAATGAAAATAAAGAAAACTCTTTGAATGAGAAGGTGTGTCCAGACTTTTGGTCAGACAGTGAAAGTGCAGTAATGTCGCTGATATGATGTCAATATACTGTCAAACACTCACTTTCACTGTCTATTATTACTGCAAACTGTGACTTGTGGTAAAAACAAGTGAGACCTGAAATCTCTGGAAGTCGGGCAGCGTGGCGGCGTGGCTCAGCGTGGTTCATGTGGGCAGCATGGCAGCGTGGCAGCGTAGCTGCTCTAACCCGTCAACATGGACGCCAAAATAAAAAACAACAGGTTCGCTGCTGTCATGCGCTGCTGACGTTTCCTGTGTGGAGACGTCGTTAGAAAATTAACACGGAGAGACAAAAAGCTGCGACGTCAACTTGGCAGTGCGGACACGCTGAATATGTGGAGCATGAATGTAGCATAATCCTGAAAATAATAATCTAACATTTTTACAAAACGATATTTAGAATAGCCCTGCGATGGACTGGCGACCTGTCCAGGATGAACCCCGCCTTCGCCCAATGCCAGCTGGGATCGGCTCCAGCCCCCCAGGACCCCTAACGGGATAAGTGGTTGACGATGGATGGATGGATATTTAGAATATATATAGGCAGGTATTCAGTAGAGTTCGGTTCATGCCATGGCAGGGCCTCTCAAGGCCTCTCGGCCTCTCAGGGCCTCTCAGGGCTTTTCAGGGCCTTTCAGGGCCTCTCAGGGACTCTCAGGGCCTTTCAGGGCCTTTCAGGGCTTTTCAGGGCCTTTCAGGGCCTCTCAGGGCCTCTCAGGGCTTTTCAGGGCCTTTCAGGGCCTCTCAGGGCCTTTCAGGGCTTTTCAGGGCCTTTCAGGGCCTCTCAGGGCCTTTCAGGGCCTTTCAGGGCCTCTCAGGGCTTTTCAGGGCCTTGCAGGGCCTTTCAGGGCCTCTCAGGGCCTCTCAGGGCTTTTCAGGGCTTTTCAGGGCCTCTCAGGGCCTTTCAGGGCCTCTCAGGGCCTCTAAGGGCCTTTCAGGGCCTCTCAGGGCCTTTCAGGGCTTTTCAGGGCCTCTCAGGGCCTCTCAGGGCTTTTGAGGGCCTCTCAGGGCCTCTCAGGGCCTCTCAGGGCCTTTCAGGGCTTTTCAGGGCTTTTCAGGGCCTCTCAGGGCCTTTCAGGGCCTCTCAGGGCCTTTCAGGGCCTCTCAGGGCCTCTCAGGGCCTTTCAGGGCTTTTCAGGGCTTTTCAGGGCCTCTCAGGGCCTTTCAGGGCCTTTCAGGGCCTCTCAGGGCCTCTCAGGGCCTCTCAGGGCCTTTCAGGGTCTTTCACACCATGACATGGTCCAGCATGTTGAGGCTGAGAGAGATGGCAGACTGGACTCTAGTCTCTCTCCTGGCTGTCAGTTCCTCTTTCCACATGGTTGGATCTGGATTTTTGTCCTCCAGGAGATTCGGCGTCTCCTCTCGTCTCTCTCTTTTGCTTGTTAGTGGGACAGTTAAACTTAATTATGCACCTTGTGATAAAAGCGACACCTTCGGCACAGATGTAGGTTCATATGTTCAGTGACATTGCCTTCAACAGTTATACTGAATTGTATACAGTATTAGGCCTACACACAACATGTAAGACCTGAAAATGAAATAAAAATCTAATAAAATAAATGTTCTATGCCCTGTGTGTAAGTATTGTATTTTGATTGGGTATTGTCCCTGAATCTCAATGACTGGATTACAATCCAGTATCAGTATATTAAAGTTAAAACAGACTGGGTTTAAGAAACACTTAGACTTTTCACACAACTCACACAGAGTCACTCACAGAAAATGCTGATTGGACAAATGGTCAATGAATTATGGCCTACTTCCTGCTAAGCCCCGCCCTTTGTGTAGTTCAAAACACAATGAGATATCAAGAAGCTTCTGATGAACTTGGAGGAATAATGATCCACAGATAATTTGGAAGCAATCAGCAGCTTAGGAGGAGATATCAATGTGTTGGAAAATCTAGAGGAAATCTGGGATGTGCAATTAGATTGTTAAATATTGTGTTTATAGTATGAATTGCGATGAGTAAACTAATATTGAAGTGTGCATATTAACTATACTTATGTCAGCCTGGTTGTTTTTAAATTCAAAACCGGATGAGAGTTGAATATGTTAAATATAATTAGACTTAATGCTTCTAGAGCAGCAACAGTCATAGTTACAACCACAAATATAAACTCAATATAAACTCATCAAATCTCCTGGATACTGGAAACAATCTGACAGATCAATAAAATCAATCAGATTCCTGGGTGAAGTTGAAGCAAGTTACATCAGTGACGTGATGGGTAAGTGAGCAATGTGCGCTAAAAAAATCCTCGTTAAAGGTACAACTGATAACTCTGACAACATTCAGCCAGTAGATGTTGCATTCTCCCTCCTCTGTTCCACTGCATTCCCCTCACAGCTACTAGATGTTATGGTTGAGTGGAGTGACAGACAGTCATGTCAAGTGATGAATCAGTCGGCCGCCCACTTCTGAATCCCCCCAGATGCACATTTCATCATTGTTTCAGGGAACTACAGTGGAAACCAGTGGGGCTCCTGACTTGCTGACCCAAAAGAGGCATGAAGGGAGGAGGATACTGGTCTACATGAGCTACTGGTGCTGTGGTCTCAGCACAGATTCACTTTTGAGGCCTTAAAATTACTTTCCTTTTACCGCCATGATATCAGTGTGCACGCAGCACAAGTATCCTGTGAGAAAAGTCATGTCTTAGGTTTTCTTTTGTTTGCATGCTTGCATGTTCTATGTTTCTCACTTCCTGTTTTATTTTGAAGTTTACTTCCCGTTTCAGTTTAGGTCACTTCACTTCCGGTTTTGCATGCTCCCCGCCCGCACCTTTGCGCACCTCCTCTTGACCCAGTTTTGAACACCATTCACCTGGTTCTGATCGTCTTCTCCCCGCCCTGATTGTGTTCACCTGTGTATAGTTAATCACTCCCCTCACTAGTATATAATGTGTGCTTCCCCTTCCTCCTGTGCCAGTTCGTCTGTTTTCGTAAGTTTCGTACCCGCGTTATTTCCCTTGTGCTCTCGTGTATCTTGCCTGTGTATTGAACTCTGCTTGTTTTTTGACTTAGCCCTTGCCTAGTGATTTGGACACTGTTACTGATTATTGCTCTACCGTGTACCGACCTGTTTTGATTAAAGACGCTGATTTTTGGAAACTGCCCGTGCCTAGAGTCTTGCATCTGAGTCCACTCCTGTTGTGTATCCAGTCGTGACATATCCAGCTGGTTTCTGGTTAGATAGCTGTACTTTTACTCAGGTGTGGCTTTCTGATACTTTATCCACCACTAAGAAACAACCATATAGCAAAATGTTAACTTATTTTGTCTCACAACATTACTGGTCATTGAAAATGGACAGAGCACATCAGGGAATCTGTCTGCTGCACCTGCGTCTGTATCCTTCAAAATGGCTGACCAAGTGCTCCTTCCCCCTGAGAGTATGTGATACTTTAAATTAGGTCTCATGGCAAACATTTGATCTTTCTTTCACCTATTGAAATTTGCTTAAACACAGGTGGCCGGTCGGGATGTGCCTACTGAATATGTGCATCACCACAGTACATAAGGTGGTGCCAGCTCTGTCTGATCATTCCTCTTCCTTTCCAGCGGTCTGTGATTGCCCATCGACTTTAATTTACCAGGACATCCTGCCAGTGATGGCTGCTGTGGTGGGACGTGTTGGTTTTTAACATTTTTTCCAGCTCAGGTGGCCTTTGTTTTGCCTTCACTTTCAGATAACTGGCAATGTGTCCAGGCATCTTGACCCCATCCACTGAAGACGAGGGCTCCGGTGACAGGTATGGTGGACTTTCTCAAGGTGCAGGGCTGCATAGAGGCATCTTGCCCCAGCATTCCTCTTCCCATAAAAGAACCATAGTCTCAGACGTGGGTTACTGATTCTCATCAATGATTTTCACAACACTATGCTTTATCTTGAGTCATATCAGCTGTTCCAGGCCAGCTCCAGAGATGTTATTAAATGAACCCCTGATACGAGGACTGGACGTACCAGTGGGGAATATAACTGAGCATGATGTGGCAGGAATGAGCGGAGTTCCCCTAAAAAACCTGCCACCATTAGAATCCGAACAAAAGGGGTGGTCAGTAGTCAGTCTGTCTCATTTAAATTCTGCTTGTTGCACCAGACTTGGAGCATCTGCATTGAAGTTATTGGGCATCCTGTAACATTTTTAGTATATAGTTGAACAAGTGTTTTAGACTTTTCGGCCCAGGTCTTACATAGTCTGATTCAACACTACTAATCAATGATCATTGGTTGTGTTTGGGGAGTTTATTGTGAAGGGAGGAAGAGCAGCAGTGAAGCAGTGATGATCTGTTATTGAAAAGGGTCCGAACAAGAGAGCCTCCATGTCATTAATTTATCTTCATAACGTTTAGGAGCAACGTAAACCTCGGCTACACAAGCTGAGACTAAAGCTGGCAGTAGGCTCTGTAGTCTGACTGTTAGGTTAGTTTGTCATGTATCTCAGTAGTAAACTAAAGCTGGCAGTAGGCTCTGTAGTCTGACTGTTTAGGTTAGTTTGTCATGTATCTCAGTAGTAAACTAAAGCTGGCAGTAGGCTCTGTAGTCTGACTGTTTAGGTTAGTTTGTCATGTATCTCAGTAGTAAACTAAAGCTGGCAGTAGGCTCTGTAGTCTGACTGTTTAGGTTAGTTTGTCATGTATCTCTAGTAAACTAAAGCTGGCAGTAGGCTCTGTAGTCTGACTGTTAGGTTAGTTTGTCATGTATCTTAGTAGTAAACTAAAGCTGGCAGTAGACTCTGTAGTCTGACTGTTAGGTTAGTTTGTCATGTATCTCAGTAGTAAACTAAAGCTGGCAGTAGGCTCTGTAGTCTGTTTAGGTTAGTTTGTCATGTATCTCAGTAGTAAACTAAAGCTGGCAGTAGGCTCTGTAGTCTGACTGTTAGGTTAGTTTGTCATGTATCTCAGTAGTAAACTAAAGCTGGTAGTAGGCTCTGTAGTCTGACTGTTTAGGTTAGTTTGTCATGTATCTCAGTAGTAAACTAAAGCTGGCAGTAGGCTCTGTAGTCTGACTGTTAGGTTAGTTTGTCATGTATCTCTAGTAAACTAAAGCTGGCAGTAGGCTCTGTAGTCTGACTGTTAGGTTAGTTTGTCATGTATCTTAGTAGTAAACTAAAGCTGGCAGTAGACTCTGTAGTCTGACTGTTAGGTTAGTTTGTCATGTATCTTAGTAGTAAACTAAAGCTGGAGTAGACTCTGTAGTCTGACTGTTAGGTTAGTTTGTATGTATCTTAGTAGTAAACTAAAGCTGGCAGTAGACTCTGTAGTCTGTTTAGGTTAGTTTGTCATGTATCTCAGTAGTAAACTAAAGCTGGCAGTAGACTCTGTAGTCTGTTTAGGTTAGTTTGTCATGTATCTTAGTAGTAAACTAAAGCTGGCAGTAGACTCTGTAGTCTGACTGTTTAGGTTAGTTTGTCATGTATCTCAGTAGTAAACTAAAGCTGGCAGTAGACTCTGTAGTCTGACTGTTAGGTTAGTTTGTCATGTATCTCAGTAGTAAACTAAAGCTGGCAGTAGACTCTGTAGTCTGTTTAGGTTAGTTTGTATGTTTAGTAGTAAACTAAAGCTGTAGTAGACTTGTAGTCTGATGTTAGGTTAGTTTGTATGTTTTAGTAGTAAACTAAAGCTGGAGTAGGCTCTGTAGTCTGTTTAGGTTAGTTTGTATGTATTAGTAGTAAACTAAAGCTGGAGTAGGCTTGTAGTCTGTTTAGGTTAGTTTGTATGTATTTAGTAGTAAACTAAAGCTGGCAGTAGGCTCTGTAGTCTGTTTAGGTTAGTTTGTCATGTATCTCAGTAGTAAACTAAAGCTGGCAGTAGACTCTGTAGTCTGTTTAGGTTAGTTTGTCATGTATCTCAGTAGTAAACTAAAGCTGACTGAGACAAAGCAGCTCCTCCTCTCTACCAACAGGACCTGTAGTGGTTCACATCAGCAGAGGACAGAGGACAGGAGGAAGGACTGATACTGACTGATGTTTGTGTTCTTCAGTCTTTATAAACTTCACTCAGGAATCTGATTGATTTTATTGATCTGTCAGATTGTCTCCAGTCAGATATTAATGAGTTTCTATGGTGACTCTGCTGTTGTCAACATTACTGTTGCTGCTCTAGAAACAACATGTGTCCTAGTTGGATTTAAATTAGGGCTGTCAGTTTAACGCGTTAATTAGATTAATTAATTACGCTGCAAATTAACGCGCTATAAAAATTAACGAATTAATCATGAGTGGCAAGTCAGTCATTTTAAATTTGGCCCATTGAGTGACCCGTAGGCTGCAGTGGCGTCACTTCGTACCTGCGCCACTAGTCAAAAGCAGGGTGACTGACAACAGAGATGGACGCGACACAGGAGAGCGAGGCGAGCCCGCTCGGACCTTTCACTCGGACTCTGACTCGGACTAGGAGCAGCGGGGGCCTCTAGCCCGCTACAAAGCTGAGCCGTGCATTGAATGCATGAGTGTCCACTGGAGTGGTGGCAGCTCACCAGGAGCTGATGAACAGCTGTCCTCTCCTCCTACCTGGCTACCGCTGCCACGTCTGGGCCAGGTGAGAGACTCTTTTCACTGCAGGTAACATCATTGAAAAGAAGAGAGCAGCCTCACACTCACACAATGTAAACAAGCTTGTTTGTCTGAGCAACTGGCTCAAGGACACATAGAGTTGTCTGTTGTCAGTTCCTGTAACGTTAGCTGACCCTTTTAAAGGAAATGCTGTTGGCATCTTGCTATTGATGTTGCCTTATTTAGAGGCATGTTAAACTATTCATTTTGAATTGCTGTATTGAGTCAGCTTTAGTATTCATTTTGATTGAGAGTCTGCTTATGTGCCTATTTGAGACTCAGCCTTATTTTATTTCTGAATTTTATTGATTTTATTTAACTGTATTTGTATTGCATTTTTGAGAAATGCACCTGGCCTAATTGGTTTGCTGATGTGCTTGACCTTTTTTCTTTTGAATTTCATTTATAAAGCACACTTAACCAATAAAAATGTGGATTTCAAATCTTCTCTTCTTGGTGTATTCTATTGATTAGTCATGCACTACGATTTTGTAATGTCCTAGAATTCAAATTCTTTATTTGGGGGCTTTTAGCAGGTATGAGATTAAAATGCGATTAATTAGATTAATTAATTACAAATCCTGTAATTAATTAGATTAATTTTTTTAATCGCCTGACAGCACTAATTTAAATATTTAATTTTAATCTGGTTCTGACTTTAAACCAACTAGGCTGACATCAGTAGAGCTAATATGATGACTTCAGTATCATCATTGCAATATTGAACAATGTTATCACACATGGCAGACTGTCTTCATACTGGCCTCATCAGGCCTAGTAAACGTTACTGTTGTTTAAAAAAGGTCTAATGGTGGCTAACCTGATGCTGCACTTTGTTGATGGCCTGAGTCTTTAATTTGTTTTTTATTTATTAATTTTAAACTTTTTAATAACACAGTGGCACTTTTCATTTTGGTAAGAAGTCATAAGATGGGACAGTGAAGTGTTTCTCAAAGTGCTCTTTCTATCACCTGTGGATGTCTCCAGTCCAGGCTGCAGTCCTCCCCTGCTGAACACAGCCGGAGTCCAGCCCTGCTTTGCCCGAAGCCAGAAAACTGAAACAGCTGCTCATTTGCAGAGGTTGTCATGTAGTATTTTAAAAATCTTAAATCTGAAGCCAGACCTGCATACAAGTGTGTCTGAGTGACATTCAGTGATTCATTAAAATGCTAATGGGTCAGGGTTTTTCTGTATCTGCAGGAAGTAGCCTGACTCCATTAAAAAACCCTGTTCCAGAGAGGAAACAAGCATCCTGCTCAAATACTGCCACATCCTGATCCAGTCATTTCTCAAAAGGTAATTTCCTCCCAGTTGCTAAAGCCAGCGTGGTACCTGGGGAAAGGCAACCTCATTTGAGGGCAGCTCAGTGGTCTTGATTAATTGTTGCAGCAATCTCAGATTCACAGAGCAGGAACAACAAGGCTTATTTTTAGAGCAGCGAGCTGCCAGGAGATTCCTACAGAGCTGCTGGTTTCTCATCAGAATGAAGGTACTCTGAAAGTTCCCCCTTGTCAGGGATCAAATAAATGTTGGGGGGCAGTGATATTCTAATTAATATATACAGTCATAAATATATTATTAATTATTAATAGTCAGTCATAAATATAACTTCCAGACAGTTGGCTTCAGTGTGATGAAAGACTCTGACTCATCAATGTATGTAAATTTGATTCTGTATCTGCACATGGTTTCCTGGTTTTCTTCATGTGGTGTTCTGTAAATAGTTTCAGCTTGCTGCCTTTTATATATAATTAAAAATGTTACTATCATCTTAGCCGAAAGATGCTTTTGGGAAACGAGACCCAGAGAAGTGGAGCCGAGTAATGATGTTGTATCTGCTCAGGATCCAAACTATGTATATTTTTGCAAATGCTCTTAAAAGAAAGTAAAGTAAAGTAAAATACCACAAAGAAAAAAAGAAAAATGAAAAAGAAGAAATGCCGTTGGGTGCCCTGCCTTGTTTTCTGCATTGAGGTAACAAATGAATGAAATAAAGAAAGAAAGAAACAGAGTTTTCACCTCTTTCTCACACTGTTTCATCTGCCCTGAATTTACTAGGCGTGCCTTCACGTTGATCACCTGTCCTTGATTCACCTAGCGTTGGAAAGATACATGAAACATTTTAACATAAAACTGCTAAGAAAAACACTAGATTGAATTACACAGAGATCTCAGTGAGGAATCTCCTCTGCTGGTTCTAAACTGGTTATCTCATTAACTGAGGCTCTGCAGCTAATTAAGCTCTGTGGAGGTGAAGGTGCTGCAGCTGTTTTACCTGGCGGCCCTCTCAGCTGTGATTCTTTGAGGTCTCTGGAAAACAGTTTGTTCTTAAATCAGGTGTGTTGCTGAGAAACCAGCAGCTCAGAGCTCCTTCTGCCATGCAAAGGTTTTCTCAACCTTGTGAGCTCAACAGGGTTGCAGCGTCCTCGCATGAATGTCAAGTAGAGGGTACATGGGATGTTCATTTGAACAGAAGTGCAGGATGTCCCCCAAAGTAGCACGCTGATGCAATTACTCATCTCCAGACAGATAGCAGGCACTGCAGGCAGGACGACCATGTCAGGGGAGCAGCACATGGCCATACTGTATGTATACATGGACACATGTGATGGATGATGTCTCTCAGTCATGATGTGTCACTCCAATTCTGCTGCTATGACAGCCGCCACTCTTCAGATGCTGGAGCTGGCTGTAGGGATTTACTCCATTCAGCCAAGAGTATTAGTGTGGTCCAACACTGATGCTCGACAGTAACGTTGAGCAAACGATGAAAAAATATTCTGTATAAAACTCACTATGTCCTGACAGACGAGCATGACACATATAATCTGTGAGGTGATCATCTACCTCGGCTTCCTCCCTGTGCTCCTCATGGCATTGGCAAGATTTCATTGGAGGAAAACAAGCAATTAGTCTAAGCAGCTGTCGATCAGTGCACACGAAACTGGCGAACTCCAATCAACCGGTCAAACCAGGCAGCGCTGATCAAATATCTTCCAAGATCCTGTTACTGTAATGACTGTTTCTCTCTAATGTTCTCAGAAATTCAGCTGGAAAATGAGAAAGTTTGTGACACGGCGGCCATGTTGAAAACAGTCGAGCCAAAGCCAACGCTACTCACTGGCTGGGTGTTAGGACCAGATTTACCGACTTGGGGGGTGCAGGGACAAAATTAGTCCTCTTGAACCAGGAAAGACACAAGATCAGGTTGTGGTCTGATTCTCCAAGAGCTGTATGCCTCCTTCACGTTGGCCTTCAGGAGGTCCAGGACTTTATTTCCTCTCGTTCACATGTTGAAGTCAGGACAGGAGAGGGGAGGCATGGTGAAAGAAATGGTTCAGCTTGTTCACTCTGGGTCAGCAGCGCATACTGAGCCAACCCAACACGTTCCCATTCATTCGTTCTAATGATAAAATAATAAATAATAATTCTAACACTGCCGCATCGTCACACGCCTTAGCTGCAATTTATTTTCCATCAAAACCACTGTAGTTAGGATTAGGCAATAAAACCATGTAGTTATGTTTAGGACCGAGGTTATTTATGGAGTGGCGTACAGGTAACTTTACTTAATGCTAAACTAACTACCAGTTGGGCAAGTTACTAAGAAATTAATTAATCCTCAGTTTAATAGACTGATGTGGTTAATTAATCCACAGTTTAATAGACTGATGTGGTTAATTAATCCACAGTTTAATAGACTGATACAGTTAATTAATCCTCAGTTTAATAGACTGATGTGGTTAATTAATCCACAGTTTAATAGATTGATACAGTTAATTAATCCACAGTTTAATAGACTGATGTGGTTAATTAATCCACAGTTTAATAGACTGATACAGTTAATTAATCCACAGTTTAATAGACTGATGTGGTTAATTAATCCTCAGTTTAATAGACTGATACGGTTAATTAATCCTCAGTTTAATAGACTGATGTGGTTAATTAATCCACAGTTTAATAGACTGATGTGGTTAATTAATCCACAGTTTAATAGACTGATACAGTTAATTAATCCACAGTTTAATAGACTGATGTGGTTAATTAATCCACAGTTTAATAGACTGATACAGTTAATTAATCCACAGTTTAATAGACTGATGTGGTTAATTAATCCTCAGTTTAATAGACTGATGTGGTTAATTAATCCACAGTTTAATAGACTGATGTGGTTAATTAATCCTCAGTTTAATAGACTGATGTGGTTAATTAATCCTCAGTTTAATAGACTGATACGGTTAATTAATCCTCAGTTTAATAGACTGATGCGGTTAATTAATCCTCAGTTTAATAGACTGATGTGGTTAATTAATCCTCAGTTTAATAGACTGATGTGGTTAATTAATCCTCAGTTTAATAGACTGATGTGGTTAATTAATCCTCAGTTTAATAGACTGATGTGGTTAATTAATCCTCAGTTTAATAGACTGATGTGGTTAATTAATCCTCAGTTTAATAGACTGATACGGTTAATTAATCCACAGTTTAATAGATTGATGTGGTTAATTAATCCTCAGTTTAATAGACTGATGTGGTTAATTAATCCTCAGTTTAATAGATTGATGTGGTTAATTAATCCTCAGTTTAATAGACTGATGTGGTTAATTAATCCTCAGTTTAATAGACTGATGTGGTTAATTAATCCTCAGTTTAATAGACTGATGCGGTTAATTAATCCTCACTTTAATAGACTGATGTGGTTAATTAATCCTCACTTTAATAGACTGATGCGGTTAATTAATCCTCACTTTAATAGACTGATGTGGTTAATTAATCCTCACTTTAATAGACTGATGTGGTTAATTAATCCTCAGTTTAATAGACTGATGTGGTTAATTAATCCTCACTTTAATAGACTGATGTGGTTAATTAATCCTCACTTTAATAGACTGATGTGGTTAATTAATTCTCAGTTTAATAGACTGATGTGGTTAATTAATCCACAGTTTAATAGATTGATGTGGTTAATTAATCCTCAGTTTAATAGACTGATAAAATCCTCAGTTTAATGTAATTCTGTACGTTCCTGTTTGTAAACACACCCGTCCTCCACGGGGGAGAGAGAGAGAGAGAGAGAGCAGAGATGGTTGAGTGAACTATAGAGTGACTGAAGAGAGGGAGCGGTGTTAGTGAGATCAAAGCAGCAAATTGGAGAAATTAGAGGTTATTTTCTGATTGTTTCCCAGCGGTTACGTTTAAAACACAGCTAACTCTGCTGCCAGGCTCTGACTGATTCTTCGCTGCCCTCTCAGCAGAGAGGATCACTGGACCACTGGACCAATCAGAGGAGAGGAGGCCTGGCAGTCACATCAGCAGCAGAGGGTCCTGACAAAGGACAATATTTGACCACCTGGATGGGCTGCTCACCCTGCAGCTGTTACTGGTTGGGGGTTAGACTCCCACATGGGGCCCAAAGGCTGTTTGCAGATGGCCAGAGGCAGCAGGGTCACTGCAGAAAGAGACGCCACCATAGTGATGATTGAGAGGGATTATTTGCAATGTACTGTTTTGATTTAAAAAAGAACAATTAGAGAGGATATTTTAAATATGCAACCTGCTATATGATGAAAATTAGTTGGATCTTACAATGGCTAGTTGCCAGTTATTTTATTTTTCTCATTGCTTCTCACTAAAACAATACATTAACTACCATAATCTATGTTATGAGATTCTGAGTGCAAAATAATTTGTTGTTGTGTGTATTTTTACATGGCAAAGAAGTACAGTACAGAGTTCAAGACGCCATTAACATGATCGTGGATGACAAGTGAAGTGACATGGAGCAGTTAGGAGAAGATGAGGATGAGGAAATGCTTACTGAAGGAAGCACAGATAGTGATGAGGAAGAAGAGGACGAGCCCAACAACACTGGAGACGAACACAGCAACAAAGTGAAAAGGAAAGAGTATATGAGGAAAAACACAGTTTGACCCTGCAGCTGTTTGATTTGATGAAAGGTCTGACTGGACACTGTACAGGTATTCAGTTTGACAGACTTGTAGAGTGTACAGAAACAGGTCAGTCAGCACTGGGTATGCTCGTATGGGCATCATGGGAATGTACATACACTCCTGTATGAGACAAAGCACCGCCCTGTTAGTGATGTGATGTCTCAAGATCAATTTCTGAACAACCTGTAAATGTCCTGTAGGTGTGAATGTGAATGTGAGTGTGAACGGTTGTCTGTCAGCGACCTGTCCAGGATGTGGCCCACCTTCACCCGGTGCCAGCTGGGACCAGCTCCAGCCCCCTCACAGCCCTGAATAGGAAGCGCTTACAGATAATGGATGGACGGATGGATGGACGGACGGATGGATGGACAAACTCCGACAATGCAAAGAAAGATAAAATATGGAAACTGAACAACTTCTGCCTCCAGCAGAATGAGATCACTGGTCTTTGTGAAGCAGCTCGAGCCATAACGGAGAATAAAAACCTGTTAAACCAGGAGTTACCGTTTGCTTCTTTGTTCTCTTTCATCTTAATAAAGGTCATCTTATCTTATCTTATCTATCTACCTTATCTTATTGTAGATTTAAACCAGCGGCTCTGCTGGCGGCTGCTGCCTGGTGTCAGACTCCACTGTTTGTATTAATCAGTGTCTCTTGACTGTGGACACCATTACTATGAATGAGCACCGACAGCCAGCAGCAGAGCTCCTCTCGGTCCCAACGATCACACACCTGAATCTGTGTCAGGTTACTTCTTCAGTCGCAGGTTAAGCATTTAGCTTTGTACAAAGGTAAAACATTTCTCAACAGAGTTCACTATTTAAAAACTACTGGATAAACTGTGGATCACTGTGTATGTTTTCATTGTGTACAGCAAAATGTGAAATTTTACTAAAGCTAACACTGAATGACTGTAAATTACAGTTTTACATTGTGAGACGTCTACACCTAAAAACAAAGGGGACAAGTGAGGCAGGATCCAGAACATCTAGTACTTGTACGGGTCCATGTGGCATTTCAGAGATATATTATAGATACCAAATACATGCATTAGTGAATAGATATAGTTTTGTATTGCATTATTGGAATTGCTTTGTGCCAAAAAGGCAACCAGACTTGCCACTGGTGACACAAAAAATATAACCTGTTCCAGCAAGAATCATAAAATTGTGACTTTAACAATTATACCAACATTTTTGTTCCTGAACTGAAACTGAGACTAAACATACACTTTTCCTGTCAGGTTTCCCAGCAGTGATATTCAGGTTTCCTATCAGTGGTATTCAGGTTTCCTATCAGTGGTATTCAGGTTTCCTATCAGTGGTACTGAGGTTTCCTAGTAGTGGTATTCAGGTTTCCTATCAGTGGTATTCAGGTTTCCTAGCAGTGGTATTCAGGTTTCCTAGCAGTGGTATCCAGGTTTCCCAGCAGTGGTATTCAGGTTTCCTATCAGTGGTATTCAGGTTTCCTATCAGTGGTATTCAGGTTTCCCAGCAGTGGTATTCAGGTTTCCTAGTAGTGGTATTCAGGTTTCCTATCAGTGGTATTCAGGTTTCGTAGTAGTGGTATTCAGGTTTCCTATCAGTGGTATTCAGGTTTCCTAGCAGTGGTATCCAGGTTTCCTAGTAGTGGTATTCAGGTTTCCTAGTACTGGTATTCAGGTTTCCTAGTAGTGGTATTCAGGTTTCCTAGTACTGGTATTCAGGTTTCCTAGTAGTGGTATTCAGGTTTCCTAGTAGTGGTATTCAGGTTTCCTAGTAGTGGTATCCAGGTTTCCTAGTAGTGGTATTCAGGTTTCCTAGTACTGGTATTCAGGTTTCCTAGTAGTGGTATTCAGGTTTCCTAGTACTGGTATTCAGGTTTCCTAGTAGTGGTATTCAGGTTTCCTAGTAGTGGTATTCAGGTTTCCTAGTAGTGGTATTCAGGTTTCCTAGTACTGGTATTCAGGTTTCCTAGTAGTGGTATTCAGGTTTCCTATCAGTGGTATTCAGGTTTCCTATCAGTGGTATTCAGGTTTCCTAGCAGTGGTATTCAGGTTTCCTATCAGTGGTATTCAGGTTTCCTAGTAGTGGTATTCAGGTTTCCTAGTAGTGGTATTCAGGTTTCCTAGTAGTGGTATTCAGGTTTCCTAGTAGTGGTATTCAGGTTTCCTAGCAGTGGTATCCAGGTTTCCTAGCAGTGGTATTCAGGTTTCCTAGTAGTGGTATTCAGGTTTCCTAGTAGTGGTATTCAGGTTTCCTAGTAGTGGTATTCAGGTTTCCTAGCAGTGGTATCCAGGTTTCCTATCAGTGGTATTCAGGTTTCCTAGCAGTGGTATTCAGGTTTCCTAGCAGTGGTATCCAGGTTTCCTAGTAGTGGTATTCAGGTTTCCTATCAGTGGTATTCAGGTTTCCTAGTAGTGGTATCCAGGTTTCCTATCAGTGGTATTCAGGTTTCCTAGTAGTGGTATCCAGGTTTCCTATCAGTGGTATTCAGGTTTCCTAGCAGTGGTATTCAGGTTTCCTAGTAGTGGTATTCAGGTTTCCTAGCAGTGGTATCCAGGTTTCCTATCAGTGGTATTCAGGTTTCCTAGCAGTGGTATCCAGGTTTCCTATCAGTGGTATTCAGGTTTCCTAGCAGTGGTACTAAGGTTTCCTAGTAGAGGTATTCAGGTTTCCTAGCAGTGGTATTCAGGTTTCCTAGCAGTGGTACTAAGGTTTCCTAGCAGTGGTACTAAGGTTTCCTAGTAGTGGTATTCAGGTTTCCTAGCAGTGGTATTCAGGTTTCCTAGTAGAGGTATTTAGGTTTCCTAGCAGTGGTACTGAGGTTTCCTAGCAGTGGTATTCAGGTTTCCTAGCAGTGGTACTAAGGTTTCCTAGCAGTGGTACTAAGGTTTCCTAGTAGTGGTATTCAGGTTTCCTAGCAGTGGTACTAAGGTTTCCTAGTAGAGGTATTCAGGTTTCCTAGCAGTGGTACTGAGGTTTCCTAGCAGTGGTATTCAGGTTTCCTAGTAGAGGTATTCAGGTTTCCTAGCAGTGGTACTGAGGTTTCCTAGCAGTGGTATTCAGGTTTCCTAGCAGTGGTACTAAGGTTTCCTAGCAGTGGTACTAAGGTTTCCTAGTAGAGGTATTCAGGTTTCCTAGCAGTGGTATTCAGGTTTCCTAGCAGTGGTATTTGGTCCAGATTTCCTTTAGGGACAGAGGGCAAACTTTTCTATAACTTTGCTCAGTCATGGAGATCTTTAGCCAGAGTTTTCCTGGAGAGAGCAATGTCAGGGCATTCAGCCGGTCCTGGCACATGGTATTTTTCAGGAAGGTCTTTTACCTTTCTGATTCAGCTGTGGTCATGGAGTAGTGTTCAGGATCCTCCGACCAGGCGTCCTGCAGGTGATTCTCCATGAACAGCTCAGTTTCCAGCTTGCATCTGTCCAGCGTTAGGTAGGTCTCACAGGTGATGTCCAGCGCTGCTTCAGCAGTGTTGAAACGGTCACCTGGTTTATGAAACTGAATCGCTCTGTTGCGTGAGCCAAGATAGTGTAACAGACATAAACATACAAATGCATCAATACCTGTAAGTTAAAAATTATGATATATTTGTCTTTTAGATCCCCCTGCAGCTCTCTTTTCTCTATTGATTTTGCTATTCTGCATAATGGTGGAGAATTACTGCTGACAGTAGTCCTGGCGCCTGGCAGAGTAATACTACTGACAGTAGTCAGACGCCTGGCGGAGAAATACTACTGACAGTAGTCAGGCACCTGGCGGAGTAATACTACTGACAGTAGTCAGACGCCTGGCGGAGAAATACTACTGACAGTAGTCAGGCACCTGGCGGAGTAATACTACTGACAGTAGTCAGACGCCTGGTGGAGAAATACTACTGACAGTAGTCAGGCACCTGGCGGAGTAATACTACTGACAGTAGTCCGACCCAGTCTGGTCCTGACCAGATGAAGGTTTTATGACTTACAGGTCAACAGGTCAAATACTTGGTCTTTCTCTGGCAGAGAAGTGGTGAAACAGACACATTATGGAGGCAGAACAATCTAATTCTAACATTACAGTGGACATGAATTGATGTGTTATGCTTTTCTAACATGTGCTCTAGTGGCAGGAAGTTGTTGACATAAATTCAACCAAAGCAAGTTAAAATAGTTGCTTGTTGTAGATCAAAACCTTCTCTCTTATGCTAATGAGGTCATTACATCTGTCTGCATCAATACCTTACATGTGTATCTTATTCACCAATTTATAGGGATCTTAAACATAAAGTTGGGTGCACACTAATGCCTAGTTTATGTTATATTTGATATATATGTTAATCTATGGTAGGTGAAGTGTATTACACCATTTTATGTTGTGATCCATACATAAATTGATTCATTTTATTACACATGCTCAGAACATATAGATTTCATTTCATCAACTGTTTACAAGTTTCATCTGTATTGTGTAATTGTTTGATTCATTTTAATTCAGTTGATCAGTTTTATTCAGTGGTTGATGTCTTGTGTTTGGTTTGTATTTGAAAGAGATGAAGTCCAGATTTCAAATATGGAAAAATTAATCATATTGAAACTAGTCAATTAGTTTAATCTAACAAAGTAAGTTTACTAAAGAATCAGAATAGTTTTTCAGATGGGAGGAGGATCCTGTTTTCCCGCCAACTAAACGGCGCACCCCCTTTCTCAACTGATAATAAGAAGCTTCAAACATTTAGTCTAAGTGGGTCTTTTTTGGGGCTTCAGGCTCCTCAGGGTGCTTCAGCTCTTAGACCTCTGCATCTCCCCCCTCTATGGGCCCATAAACCACAAGAGGGTTGGGGGGCAACACTCCAAGGACACCAGCTCTCCATCCAGAGGACTCAGGTCCGACACCGCTCACCCAGATGATACCGGCACCCAGTCTACCTGAAAGGAGGCTGTGAACCTCTGGACTTGATCCAGTCCGGCTGAAGAACCGAATGCTGTCCTGCTACGCTGTCTCTCTCTTGTCTGAGCCCTATTTATTTATTATGTCGCCGCTCTGCCCTGATGGCTGAAACAGCTGCTGAAGCCTGAAGCAGCTCCACTGTATCTACGTGCTGGTGAATCCCAGCCATTGAGAAGAGAGACTTAAAGAAAGACTTTAGGTCCAGGATCTTTTGAATCCAGTGACCCATCCAGCTCCGAGGAGGGGGGTCTGAAGAAATGGCTCAGAGATGCCTCACCAGACAAAGACGAAGATGGAAACATGCATCGAGGGGACACGCCAGCCATCCAAAACGAGGGAGTCCGAGGAACCAAAGAGAACCACTGAGGGAGAAAACGACTCAATCTGGGTCGCACCGTTGGATCCAGAAGATCCAGACTGGTCCAGACAGAAGCTGCTGCCGCTCTGCTCCAGACACCACAACCTCCATCTACCATCTACTCAGAGAGGCTGATGTATAGGTGTATCCTCAGAGGAGAAAGAGTCTGATGACTAATGAACCAATTCATAGTCAATTCATAGTCAACTAATAACTCAGTTACAAACTTTACAATTAAAATTAGACCACGTCTAAATGTATAACATGAAACTGATTCACAATCTTCCCTGGTGCTTCTTAAACTCTTAGTTAAATCTTCTTAAAAAAAAAAAAAAAAAAAAAAAAAAAAAATAAAAAGGGGGCGGCAGTAGCTCAGTCTGTAGGGAGTTGGCTTGGGAACCGGAAGGTCACCGGTTCAAGTCCCGACATGGACCAAAAACTGAGTGTGAACTGGTAGCTGGAGAGGTGCCAGTTTACCTCTTGGGCACTGCCGAGGTGCCCCTGAGCAAGGCACCAAACCCCCAACTGCTCGGGGCGCTTGTCTGGAGCAGCCCCCTCACTCTGACATCTCTCCATTACTGCATGTGTGTGTGTGTTTGTGTGCATGTACATGTATAAGTTAAAACAGAGTGTAAATTGAATTTCCCCACTGCGGGACGAATAAAGGTTGATCTTCTTCTTCTTCTTCTTCTTCTTAAATCCAATCAGACAGATATCAGTCACTGAATTGATCTGGTCATCTTTAATTTGTTCGATCCATGAATGTTCATCATTGGTATTTACTGTATTCCTTTAATTATTCTTTATTCGATTCTATCTCTGTTTTATCATTCATTCAATTATATTCTGTTAGTAGTGTAGTTCAGTAGTTAGATCAACACTTCATTTATAAAGAACTTGGTTACTTGATTTTGTGTATATATTTATAAACTATACAAATCTCTGTTCACCAGGCCAAGAACTCCATAGCAACCATGAGATTATGAGACGCAACTGATTAATATCAAATTTAATTATTTTTCCCTGTTTTTATAAAACTGGGTGGAGCCCCGAGTAAATCCTGATATTGAAGTTAACTGAGGGTAATATCTGAAGTTGAATGTTACCCCTTTTTCTTCACATTCTATGATAATTTGTCTTACAATTAATAATTTTGGATTATTAATTGTGAATATGAATCTTGATATTAATTAATGATTAATTGTTAATCTGCTCAATGCAGTAACACTACAACAGGGAGCCAGTGCAGAGAAGCTAATACAGGAGGAACACGATCTCCTGTTCTAGTTCTGGTCCGAACTCATACTGCAGCATTCTGGATTAACTGGAGGGTCTTAGGAGACTCTCTGGAGCAGCCTGATAATACAGACTTGCAGTGATCTAGTCTAGAAGTAAGACACACATGGACTCATTTTTCTGCATTAAGTCAGGATGGGACTGATTTTCACAATGTTACATAAATGAAAGAAGGCAATTCCTGAAGTTTGCTTTAGGTTTTAGATTTAAAGGACATTTCCTGATCAAAGATAACTCCCAGATTTCTTTAAGGCGCATGGTGCTGGAGGCCAGGACAATGCCATCTAGAGTAACTATATCTTTAGATAATTTGCATTGGAGGCCTTTGGGGCCAAGCACAGTAACTTCAGTTCTGTCTGAGTTTAACATCAGGAAAGTGCAGGTCATCCAGGTTTTTGAGTCCTTAAGGCATGCTCGAAGTTTAGCCAACTGCTTGGTTTTGACTGGCTTCATCGATGATATAATTGGGTATCATCTGCATAACAATGACAGTTTATGGAGTGTTTTCTCATAACATTGTCTAAAGGAAGCATATATAAGGTGAATAGAACTGGTCCAAGCACAGAACCATGTGGAACTCCATGACTAACTTTGATGTGTACCGAGGATTCATCATTAACATGCAAACTGAGATCGATCTGATAAAGAGGACTTAAACCAGCTTAGTGTGGTTCCTTTAATGCCAACAACCAGGATGAGATGGTCAGTGGTGTCGAAAGCAGCACAAATATCTAACAAGACAAGTACAGAGAACTCTTTTCTCAGATGCAGTTAGAAGGTCATTTGTGATTTTCACTAGTGCTGTCTGTGCTATGACGCTATAAATCCTGACTGATAATCCTCAAATGAATTATTGTTATGTAGAAAGTCGTTAAAGTCGTAGATCGTAGAGAGAACGTTAAAGATACAGGTCTATGCTTGGCTAACACCTCTGGATCAAGAGTGGGCTACTTTAAAGGGCTGTTGTACAGTGTGTGTTAGTATAGACAGAGTGATCATTTCCAGTAAAGAGGTGCTAAACTTCTAGTTGGGATGGGGTCTACGAGACACGTAGATGGCTGCACCCTCTGGATATTATTTTGATCCGTGAGTAACATTGCTGGATAATTTGCACATGCTTTTTCTTTTGCCTTCATTTGAACAAATGAAATGGCCTGAACAGTTTTTAGGCCTCAACGCCAAAGCCAGGACTCTGGCTCGTAAC
>CAMQGK010000238.1:682500-742500 GCA_947000775.1 Pterois miles
GACCGCCATCGGTGCTGTTCACCTACAGGGTGCCGGCAGAAACTGGACCACTGATGGTCGAAGAAGGAGAGGAGGAAGGTGTGTTCGTAGGGAGAGAGAGAAGAGGTTTAGGTGGTTGTGGTGGTGAACAGCATGATGCTGTAGATACTGCAGCAGCAACAGTTGCAGAGCTCTTAGAGCTCTAAGAGCTGAACCACACTGAAGAGCCTGAAGCCCCAAAAGCCTCAAAAGTACTCTTCACTAGCTGTGTGAAGCTTCTTATCAGCTGAGAAAGGGGTGTGTTTAGTTGGCAGGAGAACAGGATTCTCCTCCCATCTGAAAATCTCTTCTGATTCTTTAGTAATACTTCCTTTGTTACATTAAACTAATTGACTTGTTTCAGTGTGATTAATTCTCCATATCTGAAAACTGGGCTTCATCTCTTTCAAATACATACCAAACACAAGACATCAACCACTGAATAAAACTTGATCAGCTGAATTAAAATGAATCAAACAATTGCGTCACACAGATGAAACTTGTAAACTTGAGTTGATTATCAGGACATTAGTTCTATATGTTATGAGCATGTGTAAGAAAATGAATCAATTTATGTCTGGTTCACAGTCAACATTAAATGGTGTAAAAAAATTCAACTAGATTAAAATATACAGTATATCAAATATAAGATTAACTCGGCATTAGTGTGCACCCAACGTTATGTTTAAGATCACCTATAATATGTGTGTAAGATATATATGTAAAGTTATGGATGCAGCCAAAAATAATGAAACTGATTAATATAGAATAGAATGTCCTTTATTGTGCAATAAATATTAAATAGTAGATACAAGATGTCCACAATGATTTCCTTAGTTTTTTAGTGTTCAGTGCCAGGTTGAGCACCAGGTTGTCAGCTTCTGGACCTCCTCTCTGTTGGCTGTCTCGTCTCCCCTTGAGACCAGTCTGATCACAGATGCCTAACAGCCAGAACTGGAGGCACCGGAACAGGCGGCGGCGGCGTCGCCCGCCAGAACTGGAGGCACCGGAACAGGCGGCGGCTGCGGCGTCGACCCAGGCGGAACTGGAGGCACCGGAACAGGCGGCGGCAGCGTCGACCCAGCCGGAACTGGAGGCACCGTAACAGGCGGCGGCAGCGTCGACCCAGCCGGAACTGGAGGCACCGGAACAGGCGGCGGCTGCGGCGTCGACCCAGCCGGAACTGCGGCGTCGACCCAGCCGGAACTGGAGGCACTGGAACAGGCGGCGGCAGCGTCGACCCAGCCGGAACTGGAGGCACTGGAACAGGCGGCGGCTGCGGCGTCGACCCGGCCAGAACTGGAGGCACTGGAACAGGCGGCAGCTGTGGCGTCGACCCAGCCGGAACTGGAGGCACTGGAACAGGCGGCGGCTGCGGCGTCGACCCGGCCGGTACTGGAGGCACTGGAACAGGCGGCGGCGGCGGCGGCTGCAGCATCGACCTGGCCGGAACTGGAGACCCAGCGGGAACAGGAACAGGAAGTGTCGGCTGGGGTGGCGGAGACCATGCTAGAACAGGAACAAGAAGAGTCGGCTGCAGTGGCAGAGACACAGCCGGAACAGGAACAGGAAGTGTCAGCATTGGTGGCGGACACCCAGCCGGAACAGGAAGCGTCGGCTGCGGTGGTGGAGACCCAGCTGGAACTGGAGGCACTGGAACAGAAGGTGGCTGTGCCATCGATCTAGCCTGAACTGCAGAAACTGGAGCAGGCGGTGGCTGCAGTGTCGACCCAGCCAAAACTGGCACCCACCGGACCCCTGACAGGGCATCTGGGGCTGGAGTCGGCTGGATCTCAGGCAGTATACGTGGTGCTGGAGTCGGCCGGACCTCAGGCAGTATACGTGGTGCTGGAGTCGGCCGGACCTCAGGCAGTATACGTGGTGATGGAGTCGGCTGGATCTCAGGCAGTATACGTGGTGCTGGAGTCGGCCGGACCTCAGGCAGTATACGTGGTGCTGGAGTCGGCCGGACCTCAGGCAGTATACGTGGTGCTGGAGTCGGCTGGACCTCAGGCAGTATACGTGGTGATGGAGTCAGCTGGACCTCAGGCAGTATACGTGGTGATGGAGTCAGCTGGACCTCAGGCAGTATACGTGGTGATGGAGTCGGCTGGACCTCAGGCAGTATACGTGGTGATGGAGTCGGCCGGACCTCAGGCAGTATACGTGGTGATGGAGTCGGCCGGACCTCAGGCAGTATACGTGGTGATGGAGTCAGCCGGACCTCAGGCAGTATACGTGGTGGTGGAGTCAGCCGGACCTCAGGCAGTATACGTGGTGCGGAGTCAGCTAGATACGTGGGTGGAGTCGGCTGGATCTCAGGCAGTATACGTGGTGCTGGAGTCGGCCGGACCTCAGGCAGTATACGTGGTGCTGGAGTCAGCTGGATCTCAGGCAGTATACGTGGTGCTGGAGTCGGCCGGACCTCAGGCAGTATACGTGGTGCTGGAGTCAGCTGGATCTCAGGCAGTATACGTGGTGCTGGAGTCGGCCGGACCTCAGGCAGTATACGTGGTGATGGAGTCGGCCGGACCTCAGGCAGTATACGTGGTGCTGGAGTCGGCCGGACCTCAGGCAGTATACGTGGTGCTGGAGTCAGCTGGACCTCAGGCAGTATACGTGGTGCTGGAGTCAGCTAGTATACGTGGTGATGGAGTCGGCTGGATCTCAGGCAGTATACGTGGTGATGGAGTCAGCTGGATCTCAGGCAGTATACGTGGTGATGGAGTCGGCTGGATCTCAGGCAGTATACGTGGTGATGGAGTCAGCCGGACCTCAGGCAGTATACGTGGTGCTGGAGTCAGCTGGACCTCAGGCAGTATACGTGGTGATGGAGTCGGCTGGATCTCAGGCAGTATACGTGGTGCTGGAGTCAGCTGGATCTCAGGCAGTATACGTGGTGATGGAGTCGGCTGGATCTCAGGCAGTATACGTGGTGATGGAGTTATTTGTTTTTTTTTTTTTGTTTTTTTAGATTAAAAGTTATTTGGATTTTTTTATTTTTTAATGTTTTGTTTAAAGTATATAAATATTATATTTAATATTGTTTAAAGTTTTTTGGAAATTTTGAAAGTATTTTGTTAAAGTTTTTAAGATTTCTCAAAGTTTCGTTTAAAATTATTAGAATTTTTGAGGTATTTTCAAAACGAATTATTTAAAGTAATTTTTTATAGTTATTAGGAGTTTTTGAAATATTTTTTTTTACTTTTTTAGAATTTTTCAAGTCTTGTTAAAAGCATTTAGGATTATGTTGAAGTGGTAAAGTCTTTAGGATCTTTTGAAGTATTTGTTGATGTTTTAAGATTTTTTCTAGTTTTGTTGTTAGTTTTAAAAAATGTTCAGGTTTTATTTAAATTATTTAGGATTTTGTGTTAAAGTGTTAAAGTCTTTAGGATTTTTTTTTAGATTTTTTTAGGAGTTTTTAGAATTTGTTGAAATATTTTATCAATTTTTTAGGATTGTTTCAAGTGTTGTTTGGAGTATTTAGGAAATTATTAAGTATTTTTTAGAGTTATAAGGATTTGTTGAGGTGCTTTACTCAGGGCCCGGGATAATAGATTTTTTTGGATTTGTTTCTGGTATTGTCTGTTGATATTTTGAAGTTTTTATCAAATTTTTAAGATTGTTTCTAGCATTGTTTTAAAGTTTTAGGATATTATCAAGTATTGTTTAAAGTCTTTTGGATTTTTTCAAGTATTTAGGATATTTTGAAGTATTTTATTACGTTTTTTAAAAAAAAATTCTCGTGTTACCTGTTGACATATTGAAGTTTTGTTTAGAGTTTTTAGGATTTATTGAAGTATTTTTCTTATTATTATTTTATTAAGTTTTAAGGATATTTTGAAGTATCTTATTAAGTTTTTAAGATATTTTCAAGTATTTTATTAAGTTTTTTGGATTTGTTTCAAGTGCTGTTAGAGATTTTAGAATTTGTTTGAAGTATTTTACTAAGTTTTAAGATTATTTCTAGTATTGTTTAAAGTTTTTAGGATATTATCAAGTATTGTTTAAAGTCTTTCGAATTTTCTTAAATATTTAGGATATTTTGAATTATTTTATTAATTTTTTAGGATTTTTTTTTTCTCATGTTACCTGTTGATATATTGAAATAATGTTTTCAGTATTTTGTATTTTTTTGAAGTGTTAAAGTCTTTAGTATTTTTAAGTTTTGTTTAGAGTTTTTAGGATTTATTGAAGTATTTTATGAAGTTGGCAGTATATTTTTGAAGTATTGTATTACATTTTTTTATTTTTTTAAAGTGTTGGATAAAGATTTTAGTATTTTTATCAAGTTTTGTTTAGAGTTTCTAGGATTTATTGAAGTACTTTTATTGTTATTATTTTATTAAGTTTTAAGGATATTTTGAAGTATTTTGTTAAGTTTTTTTTTATTTTTTTTCTCGTGTTACCTGTTGATATATTGAAGTTTTGTTTTAAATATTTAGTATTTTGAAGTGTTAAAGTCTTTAGTATTTTTATCAAGTTTTGTTTAGAGTTTTTAGGATTTATTGAAGTATTTCATGAAGTTTGTAGTATATTTTGAAGTATTGTATTACGTTTTTTTAATTTTTTTAAACTGTTGGATAGAGATTTTAGTATTTTTATCAAGTTTTGATTTATTTATTTTAGAGATTTTAGGATTTTTTGAAGTATTCTATTAAGTTTTAATATTTTTTCTAGTATCTAGTTTCTAGTATCTAGGATATTATCAAGTATTGTTTCAAGTATTTAGGATTTTTTGACGTTTTAAGGATATATTGAAGTATTTCATTAAGCTTTTTGGATTTTTTTTTCTTGTGCTACCTGTTGATATATTGAAGTTTTGTTTTAAGTATTTAGGATTTTTTTGAAGTGTCTTTAGTATTTTTATCAAGTTTTGTTTAGAGTTTTTACTGTATTTTATTGAATTTGTAGTATATTTTGAAGTATTCTATTAAGTTTTTTGGATTTGTTTCAAGTGCTGTTAGCTTTTAGGATTTTTTTGAAGTATTTTATTAAGTTTTAAGATTTTTTCTTGTATTGTTTAAAGTTTTTTGGATATTTTCAAGTTTTGTTGAAAGTTTTTAGGATTTTTATCAAGTGTTGTTTAGAGTTTTAAGGATTTGTTAAGAATTTCATTGAGTTTTTAGGATACTTTTTAGTATTTTATTAAGTTTGTTGGATTTTTTCCAAGTGTTTAGAGTTTTTATGATTTTTTGAAGTATTTTATTCAATATTTAAAATATTCTGAAGTATTTTATTAAGTTTTTAAGATTGTTTCAAGTGTTTTTTAGAGTTTTCAGGGTTTTTTGAAGTACTTTATTAAGTTTTTGGAGTTTTTCAAGTTTTGTTTAAAGTATTTAGGCGTTTTTAAAGTATTTTATTAAGTTTTTGGGATTGTTTCAAGTATTGTTTAGAGTTTTTTGGATTATTTGAAGTATTTTTTAAGCTTTAAGGTTTTTTTCTAGTATTGTTTAAAGTTTGGAAGTATTTAGGATTTTTTTGAAGTGTTAAAGTTTTTTTTATTTTTTTCAAGTGTTTAGAGTTTTTAGGATTTTTCAAAGTATTTTGTCATGACTTAGGATTTTTTCTAGTATTGTTTAAAATACTTAAGATTTTTTTTTGAAGTGTTAAAGTCTTGTTTTTTTTTAGTTTTTAGAATTTATTGAAGTAATTTATTTTTATTTTTAAGTTTTTAGGATAGTTTGAAGTATTTTATTAAGATTTGTGATTTTTATCAAGTTTTGTTTAGTGTTTTTAGGATTTCTGGAAGTATTTTTAATGTTTTAGGATTTTTTTCTAGTTTTGTTTAAAGTTTTTAGGATATTTTCAAGTTTTGTTTGAAGTATTTAGAACTTTTTTGAAGTGTTAAAGTCTTTAGGATTTTTCACATGATTTAAAGTTTAGGATTTTTTGAAATTTTGTTTGAAGTTTTTAGGAATTTTTGGAAGTTTTTTTTAAGTTTGTAGGATTTTTTTTACAGTATTAAAAGCCTTGGTTAATTGGTCAATGGACTTGCAGTTAAAAAGTGCCTTTCTAATTTTCCAACCACTAAAAGCTGTTTAAATTGCACGTCAACATTCATCTGGTGAGGAGGGCTGGGTCTGTGGTTGGATGTGAGCTGGACAGTCTGGAGGTGGTGGCAGAGGGGAGGACCAGGAGGAGAACCCCTCCCACCCCCTCTATGACCAACTGGTCCAGATGAGGAGTCCATTCAGCCAGAGACCGATCCCCCCTCGGCCCACTACAAACCGTCTGGGTCGGTCCTTTCTGTTGGTGGCCATCAGGCTCCAGAACCAAGGTCTGAACCAGAACCAAGGTCTGAACCAGAACCAAGGTCTGACCCCCATGTGACTCTGATCATCCGTATTTATTCCAAATGTATATAATTACATATAATTATATAATTACATACATATGCTCTGCATATAGAATACTCACCAGCTGCTGCACTTTACTGATTACTGTTACTGATTTATTTTATTGTCAATTCTCTTCATTGAACCTTCTCTTTTAATTTTTACTAGACTGTATTCATCTGTAATGTTGTTGATGCTGCTATGACACCCAATTTCCCTCCGGGGATTAATAAAGGTTCATCTCATCTTATCTTATCTTATCCCTCTTCATGAAAAGAGCGTTTTGTGATATTCACAACCTCGTATGTGTAAAGTTTCTGGAAGCTATGAATTCACAAGTTATGACATGTTTGTTGACATTGTCAGAAATGGCAGAGGCCATGGAAGTAAATTTTTCAGTCCATAATAAATGAATTAATTGTAATTTAAGTCATACATTGTTTTTTGTAATTTTAAGTCTCAGAAAAATGTTGATGCTCCCAAACGGCCTCATTTTGTTCCTCTGTCATTTACTGCGTTATGTTGCCCACTTGCTAGCTTGCTAACTTGTTGGCCTCTGTGGCTTCCAGACACCTACAGTAACGTTAATATTGCCATTGATTAGAAGCTATTCTCAGAACGTAACCATTTGAACACCAAGCATATTGTGAATACAACCTCCCAAGATGTAAACTCTACCTCACAAATTCAATTGAAGGCACCATATGAGATTAGACTTCTAGCACACACCTTGAGAGAACAGGATCATTTGTACGCACAGTGTAAAAAGCTAGCAAGCTATCTTACCTCAGGAGATAAGCAAATCCTACCACCATTTCACAATGTATAAACATCCTTCTTCAAGCTTGTTCAACAAAAGCTGAACCTAGTTTCAACTGTTAAGTTGGTAACATTTAAAGTTTTTCACCCACCGTGTAAGTTCACAAACATAATAGGTAGGTTAACAGGAGTACAGGTTAGCCTACTTACCGCTGGGTGTTGTACCAGTAACTCACAAGTTGGGTGAAAACATTAAAGTGGCGGTTTCCTACCTTACTGGGACCCAGACGAGTCATTTCGGAGTACCTGTTATCACCGTGTGTCCCCATCAAAGCAGCTGAACATGAATCCTGCAAAAGCATCCGTTTAAAAGCCAGATCCAGTCCAGTCCTCCAGCTGTTGTCCTGTGCTGTGCTGAGGTGTCTTCTGGTCTGTGTCTCTCTTGAGGACACCCAGAAGAACGCAGCAGGACCTCTACGCCCCAGTTCCAGACACGATAACGGCGCTGCTCAGACGCGCTGGCGGTTACAACAGACGTACGTAAATACGCAGTGCGTCTGTATCGCGCATGCGCAGTAGTAATGAGGCTGCACTGCTGTGTTCCTATTGGCTGAGCTTCAGCGAGTGCAGTCCCAGCAAGAGTCGTTCATCCCAACATGGTGGCCGACGGTGGTACTGCAGCTCCTGTCTTTTCTCATCGACGTACATTGTGAAAGATGCTGTGAGACGCTTCTCCCATTAAAGTGGTAAAACACACTAATAGCCGAATCCAGAATCATTTCTTTCCTCCTTTTATGTCGATGGAGACCCAGACCGTGACGACAGCACAAGCCGTGACGGTCTGGACCCCGTGACTGAGGGCCCAGTAAGAAGATCCAGGTTTCCAGACCCGGAAGTCTACCCGTTGACTTTATGTGCCACTTAGCAGCTTTCCTCAGAATATATGGGGCAAACTTTTTTGGCATCTGTTATGCATCTGTGTAGCGTTATTGCATTGATCAGATGAACAATTAATTAATATCAAAATTCATATTCACAATTAATAATCCCACATTATTAATTGTAAGACAAATTTTTAAAAAATATGAAGGAAAGGGGTAACATTCATCTTTAGATATTACCCTCAGTTAACTTCAATATCAGGATTTAAACAGGGCACCACCCAGTTTTATAAAAACAGGGAAAAATAATTAAATTTGATATTAATCAATTGCATCTCATAATCTCATGGTTGCTACGGAGTTCTTGGCCTGGTGAACAGAGATTTGAATAATTTATATATATATATATATATATATATATATATATATATATATATATATATATATATTGTGTGTGTGTGTGTGTGTGTGTGTGTGTGTGTGTGTGTGTGTGTGTGTAATGTATATACACCACAAAATCAAGTAACCAAGGTCTTTATAAATGAAGTGTTTATTTGAGTAACTACTGGACTACACTACTAACAATATAATTGAATGAATGATAAAACAATAATAAAATCAAATAAAGAATAATTAAAGGAATACAGCACGTACAAATGATGAACATTCATGGATCGAACAAATTAAAGATGACCAGATCAATTCAGTGACTGATATCTCTCTGATTGGATTTAACGAAGAGTTTAAGAAGCAGCAGGAAGACTGAGGATCAGTTTCAGGTTATAAATGTAGACCTGGTGTAATTCATGTTCAGAGTTTGAGGATAGATTCTCTAATTCTTGCTGTGTCTGATATTAATGGTAAAGTTTGTAACTTAGTTATTAGTTGACTATGACTTGGTTCATCAGTCTAGTCATCAGACTCTTTCTCCTCTGAAGATACACCTATACATCAGCCTCTCTGAGTAGATGGTAGATGGAGGTTGTGCTGTCTGGAGCAGAGTGGCAGCAGCTTCTGTCTGGACCAGTCTGGATCTTCTGGATCCAACGGTGTGACCCAGATTGAGTCGTTTCTGACTGACATCTGACTGACAGCTGACTGACATCTGACTGACATCTGACTGACAGCTGACTGACAATTGACTGACATCTGACTGACATCTGACTGAGAGCTGACTGACATCTGACTGACATCTGACTGACAGCTGACTGACAGCTGACTGACATCTGACTGAGAGCTGACTGACATCTGACTGACAGCTGACTGACATCTGACTGACAGCTGACTGACAGCTGATTGACATCTGACTGACATCTGACTGACAGCTGACTGACATCTGACTGACATCTGACTGACATCTGACTGAGAGCTGACTGACAGCTGACTGACATCTGACTGACATCTGACTGAGAGCTGACTGACATCTGACTAACAGCTGACTGACATCTGACTGACATCTGACTGACATCTGACTGAGAGCTGACTGACATCTGACTGAGAGCTGACTGACATCTGACTGACATCTGACTGAGAGCTGACTGACATCTGACTGACAGCTGACTGACATCTGACTGACATCTGACTGAGAGCTGACTGACATCTGACTGACATCTGACTGAGAGCTGACTGACAGCTGACTGAGAGCTGACTGACATCTGACTGAGAGCTGACTGACAGCTGACTGACAGCTGACTGACAGCTGACTGAGAGCTGACTGACAGCTGACTGAGAGCTGACTGACATCTGACTGAGAGCTGACTGACAGCTGACTGACATCTGACTGAGAGCTGACTGACAGCTGACTGACATCTGACTGAGAGCTGACTGACAGCTGACTGAGAGCTGACTGAGAGCTGACTGACATCTGACTGACATCTGACTGACAGCTGACTGACAGCTGACTGACAGCTGACTGACATCTGACTGACATCTGACTGACAGCTGACTGACAGCTGACTGAGAGCTGACTGAGAGCTGACTGACATCTGACTGACAGCTGACTGACAGCTGACTGACAGCTGACTGACAGCTGACTGAGAGCTGACTGACATCTGACTGAGAGCTGACTGACAGCTGACTGACAGCTGACTGACAGCTGACTGAGAGCTGACTGACATCTGACTGAGAGCTGACTGACAGCTGACTGAGAGCTGACTGACATCTGACTGAGAGCTGACTGACAGCTGACTGACAGCTGACTGACATCTGACTGACATCTGACTGACATCTGACTGACAGCTGACTGACAGCTGACTGACATCTGACTGACAGCTGACTGACAGCTGACTGACAGCTGACTGACAGCTGACTGAGAGCTGACTGACAGCTGACTGAGAGCTGACTGACATCTGACTGAGAGCTGACTGACAGCTGACTGACATCTGACTGAGAGCTGACTGACAGCTGACTGACATCTGACTGAGAGCTGACTGACAGCTGACTGAGAGCTGACTGAGAGCTGACTGACATCTGACTGACATCTGACTGACAGCTGACTGACAGCTGACTGACAGCTGACTGACATCTGACTGACATCTGACTGACAGCTGACTGACAGCTGACTGAGAGCTGACTGAGAGCTGACTGACATCTGACTGACAGCTGACTGACAGCTGACTGACAGCTGACTGACAGCTGACTGAGAGCTGACTGACATCTGACTGAGAGCTGACTGACAGCTGACTGACAGCTGACTGACAGCTGACTGAGAGCTGACTGACATCTGACTGAGAGCTGACTGACAGCTGACTGAGAGCTGACTGACATCTGACTGAGAGCTGACTGACAGCTGACTGACAGCTGACTGACATCTGACTGACATCTGACTGACATCTGACTGACAGCTGACTGACAGCTGACTGACATCTGACTGACAGCTGACTGACAGCTGACTGAGAGCTGACTGACATCTGACTGAGAGCTGACTGACAGCTGACTGACAGCTGACTGACAGCTGACTGACATCTGACTGACATCTGACTGACAGCTGACTGACATCTGACTGACAGCTGACTGACAGCTGACTGACAGCTGACTGAGAGCTGACTGACAGCTGACTGACAGCTGACTGACAGCTGACTGACATCTGACTGACAGCTGACTGACAGCTGAATCATCTTAGATATAATCAAACAGTTGTAAACGGTCTGACGTTGAGTGAACTAGCAGCGATGGAAGGAAGCGACTGAGCTTATCTTTCTTCAGTGCTGGTAACGGCCAGGACACACGGTGGACGCCAGCAGCTGAGGACCAGCAGTGTACCTGCTCTCAGCCGTTTCTCTCTACAGAGCCGGACTTTCATAATGGACATTTCATTTCATTAGAAATATCATCTATATTTATCGCAAACAGAAAAAGCTTAACAAGCGTGTTCTCATTTGTAATAATTCATAATTAAAGGCTGTTGCTCTATTCATGTTGTGTTTAAAATAAATATCAACTTGTTTCATGTCTGTGACATATTCTACAGATATATACAATATATATATATATATATATATATATATATATATATATATATATATATATATATATACAGTACAGACCAAAAGTCTGGACACACCTTCTCATTCAAAGAGTTTTCTTTATTTTCATGACTATGAAAATTGTAGATTCACAATTATAAGACTACCGGTATATAAATATATCTACTCTTGATCATTTTACAAAATTGCCTCTGCATTTGATTATTATTAGTTTTAGTAATAATTTATTTAGTAACTAGCTCTGAAGACAAAAAGTGAGTAAAACAATTCCCTAAATATGTTTAGAACTACAAATGAACTTTCTTCTGTCAGTTCTGTTTTTTTTTTTTTTTAATACCACAGTTCAACCCTCCTCCTTTATCCGGGCTTGGGACCAGCAAAAGTGGCCCAAAGGGGACACTCTGGCAGAGTAACTGCTTTTTTTTCTCCTATATTTTTAAATTCAGGGTTTGATTCCCCAAATTTTACATTTCCATCAGCCAGCGGCGGCTTTGTGCAGGCGGGACTGATTCAGTCTGGATGCGGAGGGTGAACAGAGACTGCAGCTAGGAGGGTCTGCTGACGAGGACCGGGCCCCCTATGAGAGCTCTGGGACCGGGGAGGGTCCACGGCAGCACCCGCTGCTCACTGAGAAGAACGATACCTGCTTTCATGAGAGTCTCCAAAAGTCTCCAGTAACACCAGCAAAACTCGTTAGATCTGTCGCTAATTTCTTATTGAAAGACTCGCTCGAGGGGTCTGAAAACTGGCTAAATATAGCGACTAAGTCGCTAAATTGGCAACACAGCGCTGCTGCTGGAAACCGCTGAGACTGAGACGCTACAGTGCGCATGTCAAAAAATCGAGATGCATTGTGGGACAGTTTAAGGACACTACCTCTGTGAAGCGGCATAGAATTGAATGATATGCACTCCATATTCTTTGCAAGCCCTCGCCGGCCACATAAAGTGAGGTGGCGGGCCGGATTTGGCCCGCGGGCCTTGAGTTTGACACATGTGATATACAGTATATGAACCTGAAAACATGTGACCTTTAGGTTTATTAATGCAGCTTTACATTATACAGAACACGGTGTAAATAATAACACCGTCAGTGAAACCGGTAAACAACCTAAACAATCTTTTACGTCATGACGATGTCTTCCACTGTATATTTCATGTCCACTTTATCATATCACCTACAGCTGGCTCTTGAAAACTTATATCGTAACGTATATCTATATATCAAGTATGCATGAGGGTCACACATTCCCACCATATGTTGCTCTGTTATAAACACCAGTTCATGTGTAAGAAATGGTGTATGCGTGGCTTTTGTGCACATACATTATTTATGCATCTGGCCCCAGGTATGTCGAATGTGAAATCAATCAATCAATCAATCAAAGTTTATTTATATAGCGCTTTAAAAAAGCCTACAGGCTCCCAAAGTGCTTTACAATAAAACGATACATAGGAACACAGCATAAAAACAAAAACATAAACACAAACATAAAAACTGAATAAGAAAGTGCTTCAGTGCTGCAGAGTGATAAAGGCCTTTTAAAAGTACATAAAATGTGAATCAACAAGAAATAAATACGTATAAAATAAAAATAAATACAAGACAAGGCTGCCCTAGTCGGTGTTGAACGCCTGTCTAAAAAAGTGGGTTTTCAGCTTTGATTTAAAAAGGCCGACTTCAGTAGTGGTACGAATATCAGGGGGCAGTTTGTTCCACAGTCTGGGAGCAGCGACGGAGAACGAGCGTTCACCCCAGTGTTTGTATTTTGCCCTGGGAACGTCTAACAGGAGCTGTCCTGAGGAACGCAGGGCCCTGCCGTGATTACGGACAGTTAAAAGCTCCGACAGGTACGACGGAGCGAGGCCGTTAATGGCATTAAAAACAAATACTAAAATTTTAAAATCAATTCTAAAACGAACTGGGAGCCAGTGGAGTGACGACAGCACCGGGGTGATGTGTTCACGTCTGGGTGTGTCTGGGTTAAAAACCGGGCAGCAGCGTTCTGGACTAGCTGCAGACGCGAGATTGAGGACTGGCTGAGGCCGACGTAAAGGGCGTTGCAGTGGTCCAGTCTTGTGCTAATGAAAGCGTGGATCGCTTTCTCAAGGTCCCGCTGACTTAAAAAAGGCTTCACTTTAGCCAAAAGACGGAGCTGAAAGAAGCTCGTCCTAATGACAGAGCTGATCTGTTTGTCGAATTTGAGCCCACTGTCGAAAGTGACCCCAAGATTTTTGACAACCGGTTTAAAAAAAAAAACTCACATTAAGTTTTTTTTACTAGTTGTAATTAAATATGTGTCTCTAATGTTTTTTCTGTACGCACAAATATAAAAACACCAGTTTGTGGGTTTAGGGCGAGTTTGTGCGGATGCTGTTCCAGTTGTTGATTATCTGCACACACAAATATTTCAGAGTTCAGTCGAGTCATTTTATGAATTATCATAGTATGAAGAAGAAAATGAGTCACTCTCCACCTCTCCAAACTACATACATTTTTCTTTTGGTATGACGGTGAATAAGTCGGGCCCTGTGATGGACTGGAAACCTGTCCAGGTGAACCCACCTTCGCCCAATGCCAGCTGGGATCAGCTCCAGCCCCCCGAGACCCCTAATGATGGATGGATGGATGGATGGATGGATGGATGGATGGATGGATGGATGGATGGATAAGTCGGTAACTGTGGGGAAGCCGTCCTCAGCAGCAGAACACCAGATGGCTTTATGGTTTTTTTTTTTAGTCCGGACAGAAATTGTAAAAATCGACTCTTTACAACTGAAACTGCTGAAATATTAATGGCTCTGCATTATTTTGATGCTCCTATGTTTTATTCATCCCCAAGGAGTAAAATCCAACTAAAAGCAAATAAAAGGCATTTCAAGTCAAACAAGTACCATTTCTAAGTTAAGAAAAATGTATAAATGTATTAATAAAAGAAAAGATGCTGATGCTGAAGACTGAAAATAAATCAACCGTCCATTTGCAGCGTGGAGCAGTTCAATCATTCAGCTGAGTGAGGAGCGAAGGACACAACTTTCTTACCCTACTGGCTGAAACATACGACAATATTTTTCCTGGAAATTCAGTTCAAAAATGGGGGGTGTATTATACTGAGACTGAGGACGAGACCTGTACGTGCTCACAGCGACCGATTTGTGGAAGGATTGTCCATCTGTTTGTATCATAGGTCATATAGGATGGATGGTGGAAAGAGTCCCATGTTTATGACGTTGAGGTTTGTTGTCACGGTGACGCTGATAAGCAGCAGCTATGATGTATGAATTAGAGAGCTGGGCATTGTAGTGAAATAAGGCCTGAGGGGGTTATTTTCACAACAATGACCCATTAGCTGTACATTACCCTGCGTATTACTGAAACGACTGGGTTTACAGGCGTGAACAGGACTCTAATGCATGACTCAGAGCAGATGGTTTTCATCCATCGTCAACCGCTTTTCCCGTTGGGGGTCGCGGGTGGGCTGGAGCCGATCCCAGCTGGCATTGGGCAAAGGCGGGGTTCACCCTGGACATCTATACTGATGTCAAAAAGTGTTCGTACACAGGCAGCCAATAATCTCAGGCAAACAAATCCAAATCAGCAGCAAGGCAGGGTCATGAAACAGGCAGAGTATCAGAAAACACCAGAAGTACACGAGGAAAAACGGCTGGGACGCCATCACACGAGGACCAAAGACAAACTGACAACATGAGGACGGAGGACACTCAGTATATACTGGTGAGGGACTGAATAACCAGACACAGGTGGACACAGTCAGGGGCGGGGCTACAACCAGACACAGGTGGACACAGTCAGGGGCGGGGCTACAACCAGACAGAGGTGGACAGTCAGGGGCGGGGCTACAACCAGACACAGGTGGACAGTCAGGGGCGGGGCTACAACCAGACACAGGTGGACAGTCAGGGGCGGGGCTACAACCAGACACAGGTGGACACAGTCAGGGGCGGGGCTACAACCAGACAGAGGTGGACACAGTCAGGGGCGGGGCTACAACCAGACATAGGTGGACACAGTCAGGGGCGGGGCTACAACCAGACAGAGGTGGACAGTCAGGGGCGGGGCTACAACCAGACACAGGTGGACAGTCAGGGGCGGGGCTACAACCAGACACAGGTGGACACAGTCAGGGGCGGGGCTACAACCAGACACAGGTGGGCACAGTCAGGGGCGGGGCTACAACCAGACATAGGTGGACACAGTCAGGGGCGGGGCTACAACCAGACACAGGTGGACAGTCAGGGGCGGGGCTACAACCAGACACAGGTGGACACAGTCAGGGGCGGGGCTACAACCAGACACAGGTGGACACAGTCAGGGGCGGGGCTACAACCAGACACAGGTGGACAGTCAGGGGCGGGGCTACAACCAGACACAGGTGGACAGTCAGGGGCGGGGCTACAACCAGACACAGGTGGACAGTCAGGGGCGGGGCTACAACCAGACACAGGTGGACACAGTCAGGGGCGGGGCTACAACCAAACACAGGTGGACAGTCAGGGGCGGGGCTACAACCAGACACAGGTGGACAGTCAGGGGCGGGGCTACAACCAGACACAGGTGGACAGTCAGGGGCGGGGCTACAACCAGACACAGGTGGACGCAGTCAGGGGCAGGGCTACAATCAGACACAGGTGAGATGGTGAAAAGTAGGTCAGGGGGCGGGGAGACACACAAGGGCAGGAAGTGCAGTGAATCTGAAACGAGAGGGAGGGTTAGTAATTTTAAAGTAAAACAGGAAGTGAACAATAATGAAAATGAAAAGACAACAACAAACATAACCTAAGAGTTGACGGGCGTAACAATTACATGGATTACTTACTCAAGAAATCAATAATTAGATACCAAACCGGTCAGCCACAGTCCAACATCAGCACTGTGTCCATCGTAACAGCCTGCTATACAACGGTCTGCTATAGTAGAACGCTGGGATTGACCAATCAGGGTCAAGCGTTCAACGAAGTGTTGCAGCAGTCATCCACATGTGTAGCCTGCTTAAAGAAGGTCTGCTTCGTCAGCATATAATAACATTAGCTAGCTAGCTAGCTACCTGATGTTAGCTTTATGCAGCAAAAGCATAAATGCTGTGAACGTTCTGGTGTTTGTTTCATGTCAGTGCATGACATAACTCCAGTTAATTGCTTTTAACCACAGACTGTCACATGCGGTGCATCAATAATGCCAACTATCTCGCTAGCCCGCTAGCTACTTACCACTGAAGTCAATGGAGCCAAGGTAGCGTCTGTTAGCATGACTTGAGTTTAGTTAGCATTGTTATGTGGCTGTTTTCAGTAGGTAACAATTCCAATAGCTGGATAGGATACGTGTTGGTTGTCATCTGTATGGTCTTAGAAATTATATGTATTAGACAAATAATTACATTTTGACGTCAAAGCCGTGCTAACACTTCCTTCTTTTGGCAAATGGTCTGCCATGTTGTTTTTATTCGGGATCACCACGATCCAACCTGCCGGTGTTTTGAAATACTGGGACAAAGTCAGTGAGATCATTTTGATCCTTGGCTGAGAAAAGGGAGATTTTATATTCATTATTTCATCATTTGATAACATTTCTGAGTGGCAATCTACTGAGCTTACCTGCCACAGTGGCAGGAAACGAAAAACCTTCATTTCAAGACGCTGTTCTGAGTCCCTTTCTGTGTCTTCCTCCGACGGCGACGAGGCCTACCGGTAATCGGTTGCTCACTTCAGCCAGTCGCCTCCTCCTCAGCCTCACCAAGGTGAAGAAGCTCATCTTTAAAAACTCACCACCCTTCACCACCCCACTTCTCAACAGTCCTCCCCATCACGTTTCAACCATGTTAGCAATGAAAATCAACATCATGTCTAAGCATGCTTTGCAGGGACTGGGTACTGTATACTGTACTGTATAGGAAATAGAAGGGGCCACGACTAGACCCCTGGGGTACTTCACAACAGAGAGGAGCATTAGAGGAGGATCACACCACTCAGTTAATCAGATAGCTGATTGATGATTGATTTTTTTTGTTTTTTAATGTGACTGTTGTCATAAATTGTGGGGAGACATTTTTTCTAAACTCTAAACCTGGCAGCTGAGAAATGGGTCTAAACTGACTGAAAACCAAAAGACAGAGCTTCTTTAAGGGGATTAACAGTGCAATGTTTGACAATGCAAGTACACTGAGTGCATTTAATGATGGCTAAAGTATCTGGACCAGTTGAAAATACATGTTGTTGGAAATTGTCAAATCGTCTGAAAGGCAGCTTTTAAAGAAACAAGAGAAATTCAGTGTGAATGGCAGGTAGAGGAAGACTTCATTTAGTGCAGAAGATGGGCTAGTTTGTTAAAAGTAGGAGCTTCTTTGATCGCACACTGATCAGATGTGATAGATATCAGATCGTTAAGAGAAGGGAGGGAATCAGTGTTCATACTGCCTTTTCCATCCACTCTCCTTTCCTCACATCTTCATTCAACCACAGCAGAGAGGAAGATTTGACTTTTTGTATTTAGCAGGAGCTACAAATCTAAAATATTCGAGCAAGCACTACTGAGGCTCGGTGAGGCCCCGGAGGTCAGGGGCCCGAAATGTGTTTGAGGCAGTAAAAGCTGGACGCAAACAGAGAACAGAGCGAGTTTAGGGGGAGAGAGGAGTGGGGCATTGCTTTATGATCGTAGATGGCAAAATCAGCCAACTCTTAACTGTAGGAGAGCACCAGGACAAGTGTATTTCCTTAGTAACGGCTGGGCCGATTGACACGTTGAGTTACATTAACAGAGTCTAAACGTTTGATAACACGGATATTAAAATCACCAAGAAGAAGAGCTCTGTCGTACTGTAACACACTGGCTGATGAAACGTCTGACGATTCCTGAATAAAACCGTAACTAAGTTTAACTAAGGTGTGTAGCTGAAAACACATAAAATCGGTAATTTATCCCTAAAAACTACCAAAAGAAAGGACCAAGCAAAGCTGAGAAACAACTAAAACCATTACTGTGTAAGACCAAAAAAAGACCAGAAAAATGAAAATGAGAGGGACACATTCAGCAGTATTAATCCAAGATAATGGTCATGATAACATCCTAGCAGATAAGACTCATGATTAAGGGATCTTACATTAAGGAGACAGAAGAGAGCTATTTAAGTGGCTTTAACTGTGATGACATTGTTTCTGTGAGGACATGCTGTCTTGCATTGGGCCTAACAGTAATGATGGCATTAGAACTTAACATTAACAGTGTATTAACATGTGAAAGTAAAACATTAAAGGTTCAAGATATTTCCGTCCTCTCTCACCTGCCTAAGAATCATCAAAATCTGCACTGCTCAGTCAGCTGATGTGTTTCAGACCGTCCTGACAGCAGATCTGAGCTAAGTAAAGATGGAAACGATCTAAGATAAAGACTCCGTCTATCTGCCCTGACACTAAGAGAAAGATCACCATCCACCATTTCTCCACTGTGGGACTAATAAAGGAATATCTTATCTTATCTTATCTTATCTTATCCACTGCTGCTGTGTGGATTGGCCGCTGTGACAGTGGGACACTGCCCCCGTGTGGACACATGGGTGACATGCAGGTTGTGATGGTTCAGTACATCGTCTGGCTTATAATTCTGAATTGATCCGAAGGTCTAATTGATTACTTTTAAGGCCTTTCATGACCTGGTTTCTCACCTTTCCTGGCCTTTCATTATGAGCCTGAATGCACTTTGACATCCTCATCTTGCATTTGGTTTTTTAGTTTGATAGTTAGTGGGGTTTTTTTGGCATTTTGCCTTCACTTGATGGCAATAGTGGTTCTCAGGAAAGGGAGAGAGAGGATGAATTTGGATCCAAACCTGGGCCACTGCAGTAAGGACCTAGTCTCAGTAGTGTTTCAGCTTTATTTAAAAATAGCCTTTACAACTGACAGAAATAAAACAAATGTAACAGCAGGGGTCAAGAAGTCATAGACTTATACAGTGGACCCCAGTTTAGGAACAAAAACAGAAATGGACATTGAACCACTTCCATGTAAATTTACAGTGAAATTGAAAGTGACCTACCATAATATTAACCTGTTTAATTTAATCCACACAGGACACAATCACTTCAAGGTTCTTGCAGCTTTTGTCCAGTTATGTTATTGCCAGGCTTTGCAGCAAATGGCCTTTTCATATAAAGAATGAAGCAATGCAAAATATAAATGAATGTACAAAAAATACAAAAAGGTGTAGATAAATATGGCAAAATACAACAAAAAACAGAAAAATACAAAGAAATACGACGGTGGCGTTTCCTGCTGCTCCACGTTGAACTCTACACCATCAAATACGCATCTTCGCCATATAAATGGAAACACAGCACTCAGCGACAGCTTCTCCAAATCCCGACGGCCACATCGGCAGTGCTGACAGACCAACGGATACGTACTGCTTTTACATCGTTCTTTCAGTAATCATAACCAGATATCTGTACTACTACGCTTCTGTACTACTTTACATGCCAGGTGTCACCCCTGTCCACTCGGTACATCTCCAGTACGTTTGCACGGCTTGTAAACCAGGAAGTAGGACCATAATGCACCTGGCAGAGGAGGCCAAAGTCTGCAGCTGCCTGTGACAGCCCACTGATTCACATCTATGTGGGTCAACAGCGTCACATTCATAATGAAATAAAGAAAATTCAGCTTAGAGATATTAAACTATAAACACTCATACCACCCGGTCACATAATGCTTATACTGTATATTCCTGTGTGAGCGGTGCATTGTGGGAGTCATACTGCTTGCTTGCATGATCCCAACAGTCGAGTGTTTCTTTTCACAGGTATTTACTGATTACCGCTGAGAATCTTGGGAAATTAAAGCGACGGTTTGGACACACTGCATGCTGACGGCTGCCTCGCTGAACTGCTGCCTCGCTGAACTGCTGCCCCCCTGAACTGCTCCCCCCCTGAACGCTGAACGGCTGCCTCGCTGAACTGCTGCCTCGCTGAACTACTGCGTGACTCACACCAGCTGCTGTCAGCCCTTTCTTTCTTTCTACATAGAGTTTGCCTTTCACAATAATCATTTCAATTCATTTGTATTTCTTTTAGACAGAGAAAGGTTAAAAAGTGTGTGGTATAATATCATTAATATCATGTAATATCATGTAATATCATTAATATCATGTAATATCATTAATATCATTAATATCATGTAATATCATGTAATATCATTAATATCATGTAATATCATGTAATATCATTCATATCATTAATATCATGTAATATCATTAATATCATGTAATATCATGTAATATCATTAATATCATGTAATATCATGTAATATCGTTAATATCATGTAATATCATTAATATCATTAATATCATGTAATATCATTAATATCATTAATATCATGTAATATCATTAATATCATGTAATATCATTAATATCATTAATATCATTAATATCATTAATATCATTAATATCATGTAATATCATGTAATGTTATTAATATCATGTAATATCGTGTAATATCATGTAATATCATTGATATCATGTAATATCATGTAATATCATTAATATCATTAATATCATGTAATATCATGTAATATCATTAATATCATGTAATATCATGTAATATCATCTAATATCATTAATATCATGTAATATCATGTAATATCATTAATATCATGTAATATCGTGTAATATCATGTAATATCAATAATATCATTAATATCATGTAATATCATTAATATCATGTAATATCATGTAATATCAATAATATGTTAATATCATGTAATATCATTAATATCATGTAATATCATTAATATCATGTAATATCATGTAATATCAATAATATGTTAATATCATGTAATATCATTAATATCATGTAATATCATGTAATATCATTAATATATTAATATCATGTAATATCATTAGTATCGTGTAATATCATGTAATATTGTGTAATATCATTAATATCATGTAATGTCATTAATATGATGTAATATCATGTAATATCATGTAATATCATTAATATCATTAATATCATGTAATATCATTAATATCATTAATATCATGAAATATCATTAATATCAATAATATAATCTAATATCATGTAATATCATATAATATCATTAATATCATGTAATATCATGTAATATCATTAATATCATTAATATCATGTAATATCATGTAATATCATTCATATCGTGTAATATCATGTAATATTGTGTAATCTCATTAATATCATTAATATCATTAATATCATGTAATATCATTAATATCATGTAATATCATTCATATCGTGTAATATCATGTAATATTGTGTAATCTCATTAATATCATTAATATCATGTAATATCATTAATATTATGTAATATCATTAATATCAATAATATCATGTAATATCATTAATATCATGTAATATCATGTAATATCATTAATATCATTAATATCATGTAATATCATTAATATCATGTAATATCATGTAATATCATTAATATCATGTAATATCATGTAATATCATTATATCATTAATATGTAATATCATGTAATATCATGTAATATCATGAAATATCATGTAATATCATTAATATCATGTAATATCATGTAATATCATTAATATCATGTAATATCATGAAATATCATTAATATCATGAAATATCATGTAATATCGTGTAATATCATTAATATCATGTAATATCATTAATATCATGAAATATCATGTAATATCGTGTAATATCATTAATATCATGTAATATCATGTAATATTATTAATATCATGTAATATTGTGTAATATCATTAATATCATGAAATATCATTAATATCATGAAATATCATGTAATATCAGTAATATCATTAATATCATTAATATCATGTAATATCATGTAATATCATTAATATCATGTAATATCATGTAATATCATGTAATATCATTAATATCATGTAATATCATGTAATATCATTAATATCATGTAATATCATTAATGTCATGTAATATCGTGTAATATCATGTAATATCGTGTAATATCATGTAATATCATTAATATCGTGTAATATCATGTAATATCATGTAATATCATTAATGTCATGTAATATCGTGTAATATCATGTAATATCGTGTAATATCATGTAATATCATGTAATATCGTGTAATATCATTAATATTGTGTAATATCATGTAATATTGTGTGATATCATTAATATCATTAATATCATGTAATATCATTAATATCATTTATATCATGTAATATCATTAATATCATGTAATATCATGTACTATCATTATATCATTAATATCATGTAATATCATGTAATATCATGTAATATCATTAATATCATGTAATATCATGTAATATCATGAAATATCATGTAATATCGTGTAATATCATTAATATCATGTAATATCATGTAATATCATGTAATATCATTAATATCATGTAACATCATGAAATATCATTAATATCATGAAATATCATGTAATATCGTGTAATATCATTAATATCATGTAATATCATTAATATCATGAAATATCATGTAATATCGTGTAATATCATTAATATCATGTAATATGTAATATTATTAATATCATGTAATATTGTGTAATATCATTAATATCATGAAATATCATTAATATCATGAAATATCATGTAATATTATTAATATCATGTAATATCATTAATATCATTAATATCATTAATATCATGTAATATCATGTAATATCATTAATATCATGTAATATTGTGTAATATCATGTAATATCATGTAATAGCATGATATCATTAATATCATGTAATATCATTAATGTCATGTAATATCGTGTAATATCATGTAATATCGTGTAATATCATGTAATATCATTAATATCGTGTAATATCATGTAATATCATTAATATCATGTAATATCGTGTAATATCATGTAATATCGTGTAATATCATGTAATATCGTATAATATCATGTAATATCATGTAATATCGTGTAATATCATGTAATATCGTATAATATCATGTAATATCGTGTAATATCATGTAATATCGTATAATATCATGTAATATCATTAATGTCATGTAATATCGTGTAATATTGTGTAATATCATTAATATCATGTAATATCGTGTAATATCATGTAATATCATGTAATATCATGTAATATCGTGTAATATCATGTAATATCGTGTAATATCATGTAATATTGTGTAATATCATGTAATATCATGTAATATGGTATAATATCATGTAATATCGTGTAATATTATGTAATATGGTATAATGTCATGTAATATCGTGTAATATCATGTAATATCGTGTAATATCATGTAATATCATTAATATCATGTAATATCGTATAATATCATGTAATATCGTATAATATCATGTAATATCGTGTAATATCATGTAATATCATTAATGTCATGTAATATCGTGTAATATCATGTAATATCATTAATGTCATGTAATATCGTGTAATATCATGTAATATGGTATAATGTCATGTAATATCGTGTAATATCATGTAATATCATTAATGTCATGTAATATCGTATAATATCATGTAATATCGTGTAATATCATGTAATATCATGTAATATCGTATAATATCATGTAATATCGTGTAATATCATGTAATATCATTAATGTCATGTAATATCGTGTAATATCATGTAATATCATTAATATCATGTAATATCGTGTAATATATGTAATATGTATAATATCATGTAATATCTAATATCATGTAATATCGTATAATATCATGTAATATCGTGTAATATCATGTAATATCATTAATGTCATGTAATATCGGTAATATCATGTAATATTATTAATGTCATGTAATATCGTGTAATATCATGTAATATCGTATAATATCATGTAATATCGTGTAATATCATGTAATATCATTAATGTCATGTAATATCGTGTAATATCATGTAATATTATTAATGTCATGTCATATCGTGTAATATCATGTAATATCGTGTAATATCATGTAATATCATTAATATCATGTAATATCGTGTAATATCATGTAATATGGTATAATGTCATGTAATATCGTGTAATATCATGTAATATCGTGTAATATCATGTAATATCATTAATATCATGTAATATCATGTAATATCATGTAATATCATTAATATCATGTAATATCGTGTAATATCATGTAATATCATTAATATCATGTAATATCGTGTAATATCATGTAATATGGTATAATGTCATGTAATATCGTGTAATATCATGTAATATCGTGTAATATCATGTAATATCATTAATATCATGTAATATCATGTAATATCATTAATATCATGTAATATAGTGTAATATCATGTAATATCATTAATATCATGTAATATCGTGTAATATCATGGTTCAGTTTGCTAGACTGCCTCCCCAGCCCCACCTCAGTCCAGATCTGGTAAAACCTGAATGTGTTTCAGATCGGTCACGTCTAAAGTCCTTATTTAGTGACTGAAATGTGACTCCACCTCCAGCTCTGGCTGGTTGATATGCAGTCTCTTTTTACATCCTGGTTTGTGGTCTTCTGTGAGACACAACGCTCCCTGAACTCACTTCCTGTCATGTGGTGTCGTCTCTCCATCCAGATCGCTTTCAGCACAGCTGCCAACCACACGCCTTCCTGTTACTGGTACGTTGGCTCTTATAACAAAACTGTTTTTTACTCTTATACGTCACTTTTTATTTTTGATATTTTAGTGACTGTCGGTCTCACGATTTAAATGAAACGCTGGTGATATTGTGCTTCACAGGAAGTCTGATGAAGGACAAAGAAAACTGTATTTTATAGCACCAAACCTTTTGTGAAGAATTATATTTTACTTCTTACTGTCGTCGTAGTCACAGAAGTGAGACGATGCTTTAATATGAAAAAATCTTTATCTTAATCTTTAATCTTTATAGCAGCACCACTGGTGAACTCATATTAAAACGAGGAAGACAAGCTTCTTGTTTTCTGAGGGGAAGTTGACGAATCAGCTGCAGACAGACACGTTAGATAACTTCCAACAAAATGTATTTTCAGTTGGATTTCATTAATTATACGATGAATGTCACTTTAACTCATGTCGTCTACGTTATATCACCCATAAAATGTGCTGCTGACGGGCAGAAATATCCGCGGTGGTCTTTGGTGGTCTTTGGTGGTCTTTGGTGGCTCTGCTGTCTGGTTTCACACTAATCACCTGTTTGTATCAGTGAGCAGAACAGGATGTAGTTAATCAATCGCTTCAGTTAGTTCAGTTAATAAAAGGTCTTTTTTACTGTGTGGGCTCCACCTTTTCATGAACACCAGACTCAACATGTCCCCAATTTCACGATCAATTCTGAGCTAATCACCTTTCGCTCTCCTGATGATGACGGCAGCAGGTATCTAAATAATAATAATATATTTGTTACAAGCTCTATATATTTATTTATTTATAGATAATTAGTGTGAATGCTGAACAACAGCACAGACAGTCACAGTATTGTTAACCAAATCTTTATTCGTCGTCTTTATCATCTATTTCTTGTTTCTTATCTTATCTTATCTTATCTTATTTCTTGTACGTTTTTGGGCTCTAACTAGTTCTGCATACTTTAAGCTGCAGAAACCATTCAAATATTAAAATATTCATCTAATGACATTCCTGCTTACATACACAGGAGGTTTGTTTCTGCCGGCGTATATCTGTCTGTTTGTCTGTCTGTCTGTCTGTCTGTCTGTCTGTCTGTCTGTCTGTCTGTCTGTCTGTCTGTTTGTCTGTCTGTCTGTCTGTCTGTTTGTCTGTCTGTCTGTCTGTCTGTCTGTCTGTCTGTCTGTCTGTCTGTCTGTCTGTCTGTCTGTCTGTTTGTCTGTCTGTCTGTTTGTCTGTCTGTGTCTGTCTGTCTGTCTGTCTGTCTGTCTTTTGTCTGTCTGTCTGTCTGTCTGTCTGTCTGTCTGTTTGTCTGTCTGTCTGTCTGTTGTCTGTCTGTCTGTCTGTCTGTCTGTTTGTCTGTCTGTCTGTCTGTCTGTCTGTCTGTCTGTTTGTCTGTCTGTCTGTTTGTCTGTCTGTCTTTTGTCTGTCTGTCTGTCTGTCTGTCTGTCTGTCTGTCTGTTTGTTTGTTTGTTTGTTTGTTTGTTTGTCTGTGTTCAAGATAACTCAAGAACTTATGGACGGATTTTGATGAAATTTTCAGGGTGTGTTGAAAATATGAAAAGGAAGAACTGATTTGATTTTGGGGGTGATCCAGAGGAAATCCTGGATTCTGGATCACTTTGAAATTATCGTTAACATTGGGGTAAATCGGACCCAAAGAATTGTTTTTCAATATCTCTGGTAATTGTTGCCCAAAGCTCATGAAATCTGACTCAGGGATTTACAATGTGGACTTCTATCAAATCCCAAAGACTGATCCAGATCTGATCCAGATCTGATCCAGATGACTCTTGCATTTTGGCCTACTGTGCATTTAATATTAGAGGTAGAGATTTCTAACAAGGCATCGTGTAGCTGAGACAATTCAGCATCTGAAGTCTGCCAACGAATCTGATCCAGCTTTAATACTTGAGGAGACGGATCCAGAAGAAACCGCCGGGGGGAAACTATGGTGCTTGGTGGAGGTCTGCACTCTCCCAGTGAATTTCTAGTTTCTACTTTTTTCCAACATTTTTGTAAACTGGAGTTCTGTGGACCAGGTTTAACTGACCTGAGGAAACAGCCACAGAACAAACTGTCCTCCCAACATCTGTGACCATCAGCACCGTGTGGACTCGCTGTCCTGCACATTGATAAGGATGTTGCATCCAACATGAGTTACACAGACGCTCCAGCTGAGCTGAATCTGAGGTGACTTTTACGTAGTATATTCTTTTTATCCTGTGGTGAGTCTGTCTCGCATATCTACTCACTGTGACAGGATTTCTCACAGCGTTGCCACACGACAAATATGTCGGCATTTCCTTGTAGTGATGCTCTACTGCCGCCCTCTTCTACGGACTGTGGTCCCTTTGTTTTCCCCACAGAAGCTTCGGTATGACTAGGTATGAAATATTCTTTATGACTACAATCTAAAACATGGGTGGATCAGTACCAAGGAGTCCAGCGGTCTCTGTCCATGAGTGTCCAAGTGGCAGGTACAGGTGAGTCCACGGACAGCAGGTCTCAGTGCAGCTAACTGCCCATAGCTCGTGATAAAAATACAACAAGATATCCGTCAGGGTGATCAGCTACCGAATCAGTCTTCAGGTGTAACAGCTCATTTTCTAGCAAACAACGATATGTTTTGGATGGGAGAAAACTTGCTGAAAATATATTACAACAGAAAGGAGTCCAACACGGGGACCCCACGACGTCAGATAGCTAACGAGTAGCATGCGTCGGTTCAAATTAAATCCACTACAATTCAGACAGACTGATAAAAGTCAGTCCAGGAATACTGACGCAGTCCGCATGCCAACAACTGAGGCAGGAGGCCAAGTTGGAACCAGCTAGCAGGATCCCAGTTTTACCGCTGAATCAGCAGCAGCACTGACAGCGTCAGCTAGCCGTTGACTTCCATCTGCATATTATTATTATTATTATTATTCGTGACTCTGGACCCTGACTCTGGACCCTGACCCTGACTCTGGACCCTGACCCTGACTCTGGACCCTGACTCTGGACCCTGACCCTGCTCTGGACCCTGACCCTGGACCCTAACCCTGACTCTGGACCCTGACCCTGACTCTGGACCCTGACCCTGGACCCTGACCCTGACTCTGGACCCTGACCCTGACTCTGGACCCTGACCCTGGACCCTAACCCTGACTCTGGACCCTGACTCTGGACCCTGACCCTGACTCTGGACCCTGACCCTGGACCCTGACCCTGAGTCTGGACCCTGACCCTGACCCTGGACCCTGACCGTGGACCCTAACCCTGACTCTGGACCCTGACTCTGGACCCTGACTCTGGACCCTGACCCTGACTCTGGACCCTGACCCTGGACCCTGACCCTGACTCTGGACCCTGACCCTGACTCTGGACCCCGACCCTGGACCCTGACCCTGACTCTGGACCCTGACCCTGGACCCTAACCCTGACTCTGGACCCTGACCCTGACTCTGGACCCTGACCCTGGACCCTGACCCTGAGTCTGGACCCTGACCCTGACTCTGGACCCTGACCCTGACTCTGGACCCTGACCCTGACTCTGGACCCTGACCCTGACTCTGGACCCTGACTCTGGACCCTAACCCTGACTATGGACCCTGACCCTGGACACTGACTCTGGACCCTAACCCTGACTCTGGACCCTGACTCTGGACCCTAACCCTGACTCTGGACCCTGACCCTGGACCCTGACTCTGAACCCTAACCCTGACTCTGGACCCTGACCCTGGACACTGACTCTGGACCCTAACCCTGACTCTGGACCCTGACTCTGGACCCTGACTCTGGACCCTAACCCTGACTCTGGACCCTGACCCTGGACACTGACTCTGGACCCTAACCCTGACTCTGGACCCTGACTCTGGACCCTGACTCTGGACACGAGGTTCACTCTGCTGCAACAGCAGTCACCACACCTGTGACCTGATGACACACTCGTGACACGATGACACACCTGTCGAGAATCAGGGAAGGACGTGTGTCTCACACACACGCTTAAACGCTCACACACACGCACACACACACATGCACACACGCTCAAACACACACGCACACACACACACACGCACACACACGCACACACGCTCAAACACACACACACACACACACACACACACGCACACACACACGCACACATGCTCAAACACACACACACACACACACACACACACACGCTCAAACACACACACACACACGCACACACACACGCTCAAACACACACACACACACACACCTAGGAACAGGAAGTTACAGCTGTTCTTTGATGGTCAAACCCAAATACATGAGAACAGGCTGAAGTTTGGTTTATTATTTTTATTACTTAGAAATATTCATTTTCTTCTGGGAAACTGTTCTGTTTTGTACATTTAAAAGTTACGTAGTTTCCCTTTAATGTGTCTTTTAGTTCAGTTCAGATCTGAACTGGGCTGCGTTTCATGTAGACTGACTTACAAACACAACAGATTCTTATTAGTCCATTAGTCCATGTCTCCAGACCAGATCACAGGACCAGATCACAGGACCAGATCACAGATGCTGTACCTCCTGCTTTCTTAGAAGAGCCTTTTCAGCCGGAGTCACAACGTGGAAATGTCCTGATGACACCAGTCCTCATAGTTCCTGTTCACCATGTATGGTGCTGACAGCGTTAACAGGAAACCATGTCAGTAATCCACCGGATGGCCTGAGCTCTGACAGCGGCTGGCGGTTACACATATCAGCACAATGTCAGCCATTTCCATAGTCAGTCTATGATATCAGCATTAATATATCATCAACTATTGTCTATGTAAAGTTATAGAGGAGTAATATTTACCTCAGTCTATGATATCAGCATTAATATATCATCAACTATTGTTATGAAAGTATAGAGGAGAATATTACCTCAGTAAACATTAATATATCATCAATATATCATCATATCATATATCAAGTTATAGGGGAGTATACATATAATACTGTATATCCATGACCACCATGCATGCATCCATGTCCATTGACTTTCAGTATAAAGCCTTATTGTCCAGTGATCTTTGAGCATTGAAGCATTCACTTACAGACTTGTGTTTCTAGCTTGAACTCCTCCTCTGAATTTTGTCAAGCATAATAATAACAACCATTTCATAATACGACCGACTGCACGACAGCAGCCGTTGGCGCTAACCTGCCACTGCTCTGCTTCACTTCCTGCATGCTGACAGCGAATGAAAGCGTTTCATTATGAGCCGGAGCTGGTGGTCTTTATATCCACATCATGTTGATGACTTCAGGTGTGAAGTCTTGACTTGTATTCCTCCTCTGATTCTTTCTTTTCTTCTTCTTTTTTCATTTTATTTCTATTTAGTGTCAAATCATAGGAGAACTTTTCTCAAGACACGTTGTAGATAGAGCAGGTCTAGACCAGGACCCAACAAGAAATTAACCGTGACCATAGACCACGGTAGGACCGACCCTGGGTGGGCAGAACGAGAACCAGACCAGGCTGTGGGTGGGCGAGAGGGAGAGAGAGAGAGAGAGGCTAATAACTAATAATAGGACTAGTAAATGCCTTGATCCATTGAAAATCCATAAAAATATTACCATATTCAAAGCCATTGATTAAGTATTAATTAACCCCAAATCTGTGGTCGATACTTATCAAGTCCAACAAGGCCAAGAAAGTTTACACATTAAGTGAAAAATTCAGCAAGTAAATAAGTAAATCAGCATAAAAAATGAACTACCAAATGATTCCTACTCTATCGGTTGCTGTTTCTGTCATCAGGAAATGGAGATGTGTTTGCTGTTTCTTCTGCTCCTGCTGACGGGTAGAAATGGTAAGTTTTAAAATGTTAACATTACATACTTTATTTGAAAATAAATCATAAATAACTGTAATGTCAAACACGTCACTCGTACAAGCAGTTGGTCTTTCATCCTGTTATCTGAGGCCCAGCTTGGTCAGTGTCGACACCGATGAATGTTCAGAAGTGATCAATCAATCAGTCACATTATAGCCTCAAACAAACGGCCTCCAGCTCACAGGCTCGTCACTGTGAGTTAGCACAAGTTATTATGGACTTTGCATTGATTGTAATTGTGAATAAAAAATATTGTATTTTAATGAGAATTTTCTGAACTAATGAGGTGATTCCTGCTAATGTTTTGTTTTGTTTCATAATTTCATATCAATTTAAAGATTCTACAGGTATTGATCTGCCCACCCTACATAATGCATTTCAATTCAATGCGAGATTGACATTTTTTAATTATTTGTTCACAGCACATTATTTCAATGTTATAATTTGCGCTGATATTGCAATCTCTTGAGACTCTGTTGTGTTGTTGACTGAGTTTGTGTTTGTCTTTGCAGGAGTGTGTCAACAAGAGGAAGTTTGCTCCAAGTCGGTGATCAACTCCTGTGGTGACTGCATCAGATCTGGGCCATACTGTGTGTGGTGCCAACAGCTGGTGAGAACCAGAGTAGCCTCTGTGACCTCCATGCTGTCCCCCTTTACACCAGACTCTTAGACTGGGGTGGACTCCACTACTCTTATCTGTTTTAATTACTAACATTACAGTAGCTTACAGTTTCCATCCATCCATCATCAACCTCTTATCCCGTTACGGGTCGCGGGGGGGCTGGAGCCGATCCCAGCTGGCATTGGGCGAAGGCGGGTTCACCTGGACAGGTCTCCAGTCCATCACAGGACACATAGAGACAGACAACATAGAGACAGACAACATAGAGACAGACAGCATAGAGACAGACAACATATAGAGAGACAACCATTCACGCTCACATCCACACCTACGGGCAAGTTAGAGTCATCAATTAACCTAAACAGCATGTTTTTGGACTGTGGGAGGAAGCCGGAGTACCCGGAGAAAACCCACGCTGACACAGGGAGAACATGCAAACTCCACACAGAAGACAGTCTGACATTCAGTCTTCAATCAAAGCCTTTATAACTCTGCCCCTGAAGTTTCTCCTCAAGTGTTTGACAACAGATATTATAGTACAGATATGAAATTGTTGAGACAGTGGCATTATTCGAATACCGGCTTTTACTTGAGTTTTTATAGTATACTGTAGTTAGCTAAAAAAAGTATATATGCAAGGGACTGAACAAAAATATAAATGCAACACTTTTTTTGATCCAATTTTTTATGAACTGAAGTCAAAGATCTGAGACTGTTTCTACGTCCACTAAAGGCCTATTTATCTCAAATATTGATCACTAATTTGTCTAAATCTGTTAGTGAGCACTTCTCCTTTGCTGAAATAATCCATCCACCTCTCAGGTGGCAGATCAAGATGCTGATCAGACAGCAGGATTATTGACAGGTGGTGTTGAGGGAGCGTTCAGTCGGCCGCTGACTGCAGGAATGTCCACCAGAGCTGCTGCCCGTCAACTGAATGTTCATTTCTCACCATAAGCCGTCTTCAAAGGTGTTTCAGAGAATTTAGCAGTACATCCGACCGGCCTCACAACCACAGACCACCTGTAACCACACCAGCCCAGGACCTCCACATCCAGCATCTTCACCTGCAGGATGGTCTGAGACCAGCCACCCGGACAGCTGATGCAGCAAGCGGTTTGCACAACCAAAGAATTTCTGCACAAACTGGGAAGCTTGGCTGCATGCTCGTCGTCCTCACCGGGTCTTGATCTGACTGCAGTTCATCAAATGTTCACCTTCGGTGGCGTCTGGTACTTTGGAGAGGTGTTGTCTTCACGGATGAATCCTGGTTTTCACTGTACAGGGCAGATGGCAGACAGCGGGTATGGCCTCATGTGGGTGAGCGGTCTGCTGATGTCAGCGGTGTGAATGGTGGTCCATGGTGGTGGTGGGTTATGGTCTGGGCAGGCCTATGTTATGGACAACCAACACAGGTACATTTTATTGATGGCATTTTGAATGCAGAGACACCGTGACGAGATCCTGAGGCCCATTGTCGTCCGTTCATCCACCTCCATCACCTCATGTTGCAGCAGGATAATCCACGGCCCCATGTTGAAGGATCTGGACTTAGTTCTGGCCCCATGTTGAAGGATCTGGACTCAGTTCTGGCCCCATGTTGAAGGATATGAACTCAGTTCTGGCCCCATGTTGAAGGATCTGGACTCAGTTCTGGCCCCATGTTGAAGGATCTGAACTCAGTTCTGGCCCCATGTTGAAGGATCTGGACTCAGTTCTGGCCCCTGGACTCAGTTCTGGCCCCATGTTGAAGGATCTGGACTCAGTTCTGGCCCCATGTTGAAGGATCTGGACTCAGTTCTGGCCTCATGTTGAAGGATCTGGACTCAGTTCTGACCCCCATGTTGAAGGATCTGGACTCAGTTCTGGCCCCTGGACTCAGTTCTGGCCCCATGTTGAAGGATCTGGACTCAGTTCTGGCCCCTGGACTCAGTTCTGGCCCCATGTTGAAGGATCTGGACTCAGTTCTGGACATGTCACCATTGATCATGTCTGGGATGCTCTGGATCGGCGTATACGACGGTGTGGTCCACTTCCTGCCGATATCCAGCAGCTTCACAGCCATTGAAGAGGAGTGGACCAACATTCAACAGGCCACAATCAATAACCTGATCAGCTCTATGTGGAGGAGATGTGTTGGACTGTGTGAGGTTCATGGTGGTCACACCAGATCCTGACTGGTTCTCTGACCCCCGTTCAGGACTAATACTGTAAATGTCTCAGAGAAAACTGCACATTTTAGAGGGGACTTTTATTGTGACAGTCTAAGGCTCACCTGTCAATAACCCTGCTGTCTGATCAGCATCTTGATCTGCCACCTGAGAGGTGGATGGATTATTTCAGCAAAGTGCTCACTAACAGATTTAGACACATTAGTGATCAATATCTGAGAGAAATAGTAATCTTTGACTTCAGCTCATACATGGGAGCAAAAACAAAATTGTTGCGTTCATATTTTCGTTCAGGATAGTAACAACATTATTAGACAGATGAAAATAAACTTTGTGTATCTTGAGTATAAAAGACAATTTTTATCTTTTTCATGTTTTTACATTCCCTTTGTGCAGGATTTCACCAAAGCAGGGGAGCAGGAAGCAGTACGCTGTGACACCGAAACTAAGCTGATAGGAAGAGGCTGCAAGAGGGAAGAAATCATCTCCCCAAAAAACAATTTAACCATTTTAAAGAAAGCTCCTCTGTCCGAGTCATTCAGCCAAGAGGAGCAGCAGCCTGTCCAGCTCAGTCCACAGAAGATTAGTCTGAAACTGCGACCTGGTTAGTGGAATCAGTTAATTCCAGATGAGAGTAAAACCAGAGCAGTTAATGGATTAACTGGATGTTACCTGGATCATCTACTATCATGGCAAAATTTTATTTTTGTATCTTTTTTGTCATCGGCTTGTTTCTCTCTGTGTTTCCAGGGCTTCCTACCACATTCAGTGTTTCCTTTAAAAGAGTTCAGGGTTATCCAGTTGATCTCTACTACCTGATGGACCTGTCTTACTCCATGAAAGATGACCTGGAATTTGTCAAAAAACTGGGACAACGTCTTTTTGCAGCACTGAATAAAATCACTGAACATGCTCAAATAGGTAATAAGATTCCAGTCTTAATATGGAAACTTGACTTTGTCCAAAATACTAATATTTATTGTTTGATAACACTTTAGAATGCAGCTACAACTTAAAGTGCAATTATCTTGTACATATGACTTATCAATAAATACAAATTGGGAGAAATACTGTTAGTACAAGGAAAGGTGAAAAGAGGTTTGTTTTTTAGGAGGAGCTTAACATCTGTAGATTACATTTCAAATATTTTTTAAACTAATAGAGTTGAACAAAGATCGTGACAAAGTCTTGGTATTTGATGCCCTGGGATTGCGAACAGGCTCGGTCTTCATACACAGCCAGCATATCCTCACTCCTCGACGGAGCTTGAAGCTGATGTAAGTAGCTGAGAATCAACCACTCCTATAACTTGTCCGGTGGTCATTTTGCTGGCCTTTCCTGTCCCCCCCGGAAGCCGGCTACATGGTAGAGGACAAAGACCAGAATGGGTCTGCCTGTCCTCCAAACAAATCACTAGAAACATGTAGTGCTTGGGGTAGTGATGCATCATGATGTGTGACTGGTCGGGGTCTGCAGCTCCAGAGGTCATACAGCCAGGAAGCTTAGATTTGAGGATTCCCGCACTTCTGTCTGCAGGACTGCCTTAGTCACTGTTCAGTTTTCCAGCATGTCTTATCCTCACTCACTTTTTCTCTCATTTCCAAGTGCTGCCAAAGTTTGGCAAGCAGAGGGTTGCATCAAATTCAACTGCTTGCTCAGCCAGCCGTACTTGTTCTAGCTCCCCCTTGAGGGGGGCTTCCAGCTCTGCAAAACCCATCACGTTTTTCTGCTCCTCCTCGAAAAGTGTTGCTCTGTCAGACAGAGTCTGAAATGGTTGGCAAACTGTCACTGAGCCATCAGGAATGCATCCATATCCCGACAGTGTAATAGGTCAAGGTGCATGCAGCTTGTCCCCATACATTTAAAGATTACTCCCCAAAGCATCTCCGTCCTCTGCCCACTTTGATTGTGACAAGGCAGAAGTAATCTACGTCAGACGAAAATGGTTGCTGGTTCAGATGGAGCCATGAGATGGTGTAACTCTGCCATCTGAGGGATCACAGGGTTTGCTCACCACCTGTTCTGGTGTTGCTATCATATCCTTCCTCTTTACCACTGATGTATAGGGACATAGGATATTCAATGTTTTGGATCCAGAATGAAAGGGCGCCGGGGCCTGGATCTAGATTCTCCACTCTGCAGAGTAATCCTCCAACTCTCACGAGTACAACAGCTTCACCATACCCAGGCACAAGAGAGAGTAAGCGACTTTGCTTGGGATAGGATTGCCAGTAGAGAGTGCCGGTACTTCTTTTTGGAAAGTATCCTTGTGAGTCTCAGGAGGTGAAGACTTTGTCCATCGGTTGTCCATTGAAGGGACTGATGGGTGGCTTGATGAGTTCACTCCAACTGTCAATGTTAGAGACAGACACAGTGGAGCAGGTGCTGATACCACAGAAAGCAGCTTTCATGAACTCATCTTTGCCTTTTTCCTGGGCTTCCTCTGTTGGCAGTGTTGGCCAGGCAGAAACCCGGGACCCTGGTTTGGTTAACTCTCACTCATGGCTTAGGGCCTTGCTGTGAGCGAGACCACTAGCTGGGCTCTTCTTGGTGCTGGCATATCTCCAGTTCTTCTCTTCTGCATCTTGAGATAACTTCTATTATGATTTGATGCTACATAAAAATAAATTGAATCGAGATGAACTGCCAACAAACAGTTGATAGTGGTACAAATTAGAGTTGAGCAACCTCAAGCCAGTTCAGTCCAGATATCACTGGAGGAAAGAAGCCGTAGGCCTGGTGTTAAGATCTGTTTGACCTTACCATCCCAAATGGCTGCATGGTAGGCCCTTTCTGGGGTGTAACCAAAAATGTGGGCCTTGAGAGTTTGTCAAGTATATTATTGCTTTACCATTGTGATGGACTTCATGATAGGGCAGATACTACATCAAAGCATTGGGATTGGCTGCTTCGTGAGCCAATTTTGTGACATAGCCTGTAATTTCTCAACAATAGGTCTCTTAACATCTTCAGTTACCTGACGTGCTCTGAACTCACAGGATGGGGCCGTGGATTGATGGGGAATAATGTTGAGTGCTGCATGATTCCAACCACAGGGTCAGCAGCCATTCACTCTGGGCCACTCCACAATGTGCAAGGTAGTCAGTGTCTTAAATTTAGGGTATATACCAAGATAACGCTCTCTGGTTCATGAGCAGTAAGGCATGACTCTAACATTTGCTTTTGGAGGAGGTGAGCCGTGGATCTTAGAGAGTCTCCAGTAGCCTGGCTGTCTGTTATCCACTGTGACCCACTGCCCACCCAGTGGATGGGTGATTTCAGCTGCAGTCAGGCAGTGCAGGTCTTGCGCAGGTCTTTCAGTGACAGTCTCCAGAATGCCACAACATGGCTGCCAATATATGACAACCTTTTTGCTTCTAACTTTCTCGACCTCAAAGCCCAGCTGCTGCTATTAACCTGTATTTTTCTTTTATTTGGTCTGACAATATTGTGATTGCAAAATATTGATTTTATCTACAGCTCAGCAGCTTGATAATAACTGCTGGCCAACATAGTATTTATGAACCACAATCAAATTTAATTTTCATTCTGTTGTCAGACAAAAGAAACAAAAAATATATGCGTATGAGAACAATATCATAAGTTGTGCCTTATTAAAACAGTACAGGAGATGACCAATAGCAGGAGGTATGGGGCATCTTCCCTGTGAATGTGTGAAGTTAAAAGCAAATTAAATGCTTCATTGAAAATTTATCTAAAGTCAATAGTCAAAAACTAGTCAGGCATTTATGAACATCCACAACTGAATTATAGGTCAGACACTCGAGCTGCTCCATAGACCAGATGTTGAGGCCTTGTGTATAGCCTCACTGTACTCCCTCCCTTGTACTTACCAGTATTAGTTTGTTGGTATCTCATGTGCACAGACTATTTACACAAAATGTACAGGCTGTCATCTAAGGTGATGCCTTTTATTTAAGTTTGTGATTTATTAATGGTCTCACATGTTTGATAAACTTTTGCTACCTTTCCAATAAGGAGAAACAAGAATAAGGAGTCAGCAGCTGTTTCTGTAATTACAGGGTTTGGTGCCTTTGTTGATAAGACCGTCCTCCCTTACACCAACACCAACAAGGAGAAACTGTTGAAGCCATGTGACGAGAGCGACCAGCAGTGCCAGGCTGCCTTTGGCTACAGACATGTGCTTAGCATGACACCAAAGCAAGACGAGTTCAACAAAAAAGTGACAGAGCAGTTCATTTCTGGGAACTTGGACTCTCCAGAAGGGAGTTTTGATGCCATGATGCAGGCTGCCGTATGTGGGGTAAGGACTCACCCAAAGAACTAACTATGTACTGTGACACAGTAGTAAAACAAGCTTATTGGGCTTATTGTTGTTTCATAGCAGCCTAACTTAACCCTGACCCATTCAAGCTGTAGAGCCATAATAATAATAATAATAATAATAATAATAATCATTCTAGCATCAACTGTAATATTATTTTATAAAACAATCACTTTCTCCTGAAAGTAGTGCATGAGGCAGATAATCTGTGAATAAAATCCTGCTCCTCTGCATCCTCCTATGCTCCAGACGGCTTTTTCATTCGTTTTCATTCGTTTCATTCGTTTCGAGTCTGAGCAGCTGTCAATCGCTGCTCACGAAACTCATAAACTCTGATCAGACGGTCAAATTAGGCAACACTTATCAAATACAGACACATATTCTGGTGCTGTATTGCCTTTTTTCTCCTAAATGTCTGGAGAAACATATTTTAGTGTTCTGTTTAGCTGTAAAATGAGAAAGCTGAAACCATCCGGTCCCAGCTGGCTACACCTGGACAGATCACCAGACTACAACAGGGCTGACACATAGAGACAGCTACAGGACATTTAGAGTCAACCGCTGGACTTAGGACATGGGGACAACATGCAAACTCCACACAGAAGGTCCTCAAGCCGGGTTTGAACCTACGAGTCTCTTTCTGTGAGGTGGCAACTGAAACCAAAACCAAGCGAGTAAACGTTCTCCTTTTACAGCTCAACAGCAACTACAGGATGTTGCTTAAAACATCTGAGTTGAGAAATAGACATCACAGTAACAAAATCTTGATTTGTATTTGCTTGGCACTGCTGTGGAGACTCCTCGGCTCTGAACCTTCAGCGCTGTGAAATCTTACAAATATCATCAGGAGCACAGGACGAAGCAGAGGAACATGACTACAGTCTGAAGCACAAATGATGCAGGATGATAATCACCAAAACTGCCCAACTGAACCAAACTACAGGAATGAGGGTATACCATCCTTGCGTCAATGTGAAAGCCTTTAAACTATGAACAGTGATCAAGCCTACAGAAAAAAGCCTATACTAGAAGAGTGGCGCCTGTGTGAAAACTGACAAGTGAAAGTAATCAGTTTATGCTGAGAGATTATGTTTTCTGCAAACAACAATGCCAACAGTATCTGCTCTGAGCAGCTAAAGCATTTTATGGTTGTTTGTTCGACTCAAAGTTTGGTTGAGTTCAGGGATAGACGGTTGGCCTGGATAAATATCTGGATACAACGAGAAAGAGAGAGGCTTTTTCTAGTCAAACTAAAGTTACAATCTTTCCCTAGCCTTAACCAAGTGGTCTGATAGTCTAAACCCAAGAAAGGTTTACAGCAGACCCCACGCAGCAACTCAGGTTGGAGTATAACGGTATTTGCGAAGTCAATCACACTTTTTAACCAATGAAAAGTTCCTAACGTATATTGTTGTTTAGGGTAAAATAGGTTGGAGGAACAGCAGCACTCGACTGATTGTGCTGACCACCGATGATGGATTCCACATGGCCGGGGATGGAAAATTAGCTGGCATACTGGAACCCAACGATGAAGAGTGCCACATGGAGGACAACCTTTATACCAAGAGCAGTGAGATGGTAAGAAAAAGGGTTTCAGTGCCATCTTAGTAAAACTATAAAAACAACACCCAGGTTGTCGTAAATTGCAAGCATCCATTATCATTTTTATCACCACACTGAAGTTTTCTTGAAAAATCACTTAGCACTTCCAGTGGTTATTTAAAAGGTGAAACAAAACGTCAGTGAACTCTGATTGTCGTGTGCAGGACTACCCATCCGTTGGACAACTGGCCACGCAGCTCAAAAAAAACAATATCCAGCCGATATTTGCAGTGACAGAACACATGAAGAGTGTGTACAAAGTAAGTTAGCTTTTTATTTCTGTACCTGATTTTATTTATTGATACAGTCCACATTATATTGTTTCAATGATGAATTTTTAATTTGACTCTGTATTTCAGCAACTTTCTGAAATGATTCCAAAATCAGAGGTGGGCGTTCTGTCCAACGACTCGGCCAACGTTGTTGAGCTGATTGAGAAGGCCTACAGTGTAAGTTGTCACGTTGCTACTGAGAAACGTTGCTGCTTTTCCCCTTTTATATGCATGTGTAACAATCTAATAATGCATTTTTCACATGACTTTGTGCTCTCTTTGTCTACAACCCTCTAAAATGTGTACCATGACAGAGGTTGTCCTCCAAAGTAACCCTGACCCATGACAATCTGCCCGATAATGTAAAAGTGGTCTACACCCCTAAATGCGATCATGCAGGACCAGCAAGCAACAGTGAAGGGGTTTGTGACAATGTACCAGTGGCAACGGAGGTCAGTTCTTCTCAGGTTTTGTTTTGGTTTTTTTACTGTTCATGTTGATGTTCATATATCAGATATACATAGTTAGTGTTTCAGTTTCAGGCTTTAACATTGAATCGTATGAAGTAGCCTAGACATCCTTCCGCCAGCCTCCTCCTCCAGTTCTTCCAAGGAGATCCTAAAGCATCTCCAGATCCAATGAGATACATACTGTAATCCCTTCACCAAATTCAGGGTCTTTGCCCCCGAGTCTCCTCCCAGTTGGGCATGTCCAGAGTGGTGGTTCTCCACCAAGCTCCCTCCAGATGTCTGAGCTCTTCCCCCCATCTCTAACGTTGAGCCCAGCAGCGCAGTGACGGAAACTCATCTCAGACACATCATGAGCGAGGGTTGGGATGTAGATCAGCCAGTAATTCAGGCCTCGGACGTGGAGGTAGTGATGCCACTGGATGTGTGTTGGAGGTCACAGCCTGATGAAACTAGCAGAACAACGTCATCTGAACAAGCAAAGATTCACGTCCTTCATCGTGGCAGAATAAGTGAGAAGGCACAAATCTGGCTGTGCCCAACACAAACTGAGAATGATCTTGATTTCCTGCCGAGAAAGTAGACACAGGTCTCATTTAAGATAAGATAAGATAAGATGAACCTTTATTAATCCCTGTAGGGAAATTCAGTTTTTACACTCTGTTGTTAATTTCACACAGTACACAGACCTGCATTAATGGAGAGATGTCAGAGTGAGGGGGCTGCTCCTGACAAGCGCCCTGGGCAGTTGGGGGTTTGGTGCCTTGCTCAGGGGCACTTCAGCAGTGCCCAAGAGGTAAACTGGCACCTCTCCAGCAACCAGTTGGTCTTGGTCCATGTTGGGACTTGAACCGGTGACCCTCCGATTCCTAAACCAAGTCCCTACGGACTGAGCTGCTGCCACCTGAGTTACTGCCAGCTATACCATAACCGAATGGGCCGCAGTAATGGTACTTCATACCCCCATATTCCCCTCGTCACTATCCTTGCAGTTGCAAAGAGCATGTCCACTGTTCCACAGCCAGGAAGGAATCTGCTTTGCCTCTCCCAAAACTACGGCTCCACAATTCAAAGGCGTCAGGCATGGAGATGCTGAAGTCTCTAGACACTGTTGGACCTGTGCAGGCCAGGATGGCCAGGGCCGGGGTTTTTAAAGGGACCAGAGGGTTTGCTGAAACTATCAGGGTACCACCTTCATTGTTTAGACTCCCAGAGAAACATAACGCCACAACGGTGGAAAAGAGGATCCAGCCTTGTTGACTGTAGAACCTCAGATTCAGAAAGAGCTGAAACGGACAGGTCCAATGCACTGAGTACTGAAACCTGTTCAAAATGTTATGAGAAATGTACGACACCTCTGACTCTATAATCCCACCTGCTCTCGCCAGATTTCTTTTGATGTCACAGTGACAGCTGACTCATGTATGGAGGACAAGTCTTTCACCATCAGACCACTGGGCATTAAAGACACCTTGACAGTGACCTTGTCTACAAACTGTGAGTGTCAATGTGTGGACCCACAGAACGCGAGCCATCCACACTGCAAGGGAAAGGGAAGAGTCAGCTGTGGTATTTGCAGGTAAGCTTTATACCCCCGACACGATGACTGTGCCAGTGACTATCACCCATCGTAAGCCCTGATTTTATAAAAAAGTAGCATAGCATCAGCAATTTGTTCAAACATGTAAAATGATCTGTCTTCCTGACTTTTGTGAATAATGACTGTCCTCTGTCAGGAGGATTCATAGTACAGCTTGATGTTGTAGCTTTGTGCCAACTATCCTCAGAGAAAGCCGGTGGCACATGGCCACAGCTGTTTTCTACTGCAGCTCAACGACAGTATGTCAGCAGCACTTCAACGAATGAGGGAAACCATGATTGTAGTGATCAGTGGTTACAGTGTTCCAGACTCTGACCTCGATCAGGGACATGTCGCTAACAGACATGGTTTTCCTGTGGTCCGGCATGCCCGGCGTGTGCTTCTCTCTTGTGCTATGGGTTTCTAGCATCGTGCCGTTTTGCACTGCGCCTGTTGGCCCGCTGTATGCAATGGGAACGGCAGTGTGCACAAAGAAAGAAAGAAAGAAAGATATTCCTTTATTAGTCCCACAGTGGGGAAATTCAGTTTTTCAAAGTCATTTTCCACTATGAGGGCACATAGAGGCCGACCAGTTTTCTGGCATGTGGGCTCTGCATCACCTTCAGTCAACGCAGAGGGCACTTTATCGTCTTTTAACTACCACAGAGGCATTCGAGGGGGCACTTTTGGGCATTTGTTGTCGAACATGACCACTACTGCCCTTTTCATTAAGATATAACTGTAATGTGCTACAGGAACTTTAAAAAATGATGCATAGAAATGCAGCACTTGGGAAATGAACTAGTAGTCCATTTGTTTTGTGGCGAAGGGAGAAAGTAACTCAGAGTATGGAAATGGTGTGCTTAAGGGAATACGTCACCCCCTAAATGACCATTACCACCTTGTGTTACCTTGAGTTCTTGAAGAAAACATTTACTCTCATACCTCCATGCAAGTGAAAAATCAAAAACCAGAGAAAAGTCATGATGAAGTGTACGAGGGCCACGTTTAACAGAAACAAAATACAGTTACAACTGTAACTGTTACAAACAGTAGCAGTAAAACAGTAACAGTAAAACTGTTACAAACAGTAACAGTAGCAGTAAAACAGTAACAGTAAAACTGTTACAAAAGTAGAGTAAAACAGTAACAGTAAAACTGTAAAAAGTAGCAGTAAAACAGTAACAGTAAAACTGTTACAAACAGTAACAGTAGCAGTAAAACAGTAACAGTAAAACTGTTACAAACAGTAACAGTAGCAGTAAAACAGTAACAGTAAAACTGTTACAAACAGTAACAGTAGCAGTAAAACAGTAACAGTAAAACTGTTACAAACAGTAACAGTAGCAGTAAAACAGTAACAGTAAAACTGTTACAAACAGTAGAGTAAAAAAGTAAAAGTAAAAATTTTACAAACAGTAACAGTACAGTAAAACAGTAACAGTAAAACTGTTACAAACAGTAGCAGTAAAACAGTAACAGTAAAACTGTTACAAACAGTAACAGTAGCAGTAAAACAGTAACAGTAAAACTGTTACAAACAGTAACAGTAGCAGTAAAACAGTAACAGTAAAACTGTTACAAACAGTAGCAGTAAAACAGTAACAGTAAAACTGTTGCAAACAGTAACAGTAGCAGTAAAACAGTAACAGTAAAACTGTTACAAACAGTAGCAGTAAAACAGTAACAGTAAAACTGTTACAAACAGTAGCAGTAGCAGTAAAACAGTAACAGTAAAACTGTTACAAACAGTAACAGTAGCAGTAAAACAGTAACAGTAAAACTGTTACAAACAGTAGCAGTAAAACAGTAACAGTAAAACTGTTACAAACAGTAACAGTAGCAGTAGCAGTAAAACAGTAACAGTAAAACTGTTACAAACAGTAACAGTAGCAGTAAAACAGTAACAGTAAAACTGTTACAAACAGTAACAGTAGCAGTAAAACAGTAACAGTAAAACTGTTACAAACAGTAGCAGTAAAACAGTAACAGTAAAACTGTTACAAACAGTAGCAGTAAAACAGTAACAGTAAAACTGTTACAAACAGTAACAGTAGCAGTAAAACAGTAACAGTAAAACTGTTACAAACAGTAACAGTAGCAGTAAAACAGTAACAGTAAAACTGTTACAAACAGTAACAGTAGCAGTAAAACAGTAACAGTAAAACTGTTACAAACAGTAGCAGTAAAACAGTAACAGTAAAACTGTTACAAACAGTAACAGTAGCAGTAAAACAGTAACAGTAAAACTGTTACAAACAGTAGCAGTAAAACAGTAACAGTAAAACTGTTACAAACAGTAACAGTAGCAGTAAAACAGTAACAGTAAAACTGTTACAAACAGTAACAGTAGCAGTAAAACAGTAACAGTAAAACTGTTACAAACAGTAGCAGTAAAACAGTAACAGTAAAACTGTTACAAACAGTAACAGTAGCAGTAAAACAGTAACAGTAAAACTGTTACAAACAGTAACAGTAGCAGTAAAACAGTAACAGTAAAACTGTTACAAACAGTAGCAGTAAAACAGTAACAGTAAAACTGTTACAAACAGTAGCAGTAGCAGTAAAACAGTAACAGTAAAACTGTTACAAACAGTAACAGTAGCAGTAAAACAGTAACAGTAAAACTGTTACAAACAGTAGCAGTAAAACAGTAACAGTAAAACTGTTACAAACAGTAACAGTAGCAGTAGCAGTAAAACAGTAACAGTAAAACTGTTACAAACAGTAACAGTAGCAGTAAAACAGTAACAGTAAAACTGTTACAAACAGTAGCAGTAAAACAGTAACAGTAAAACTGTTACAAACAGTAACAGTAGCAGTAGCAGTAAAACAGTAACAGTAAAACTGTTACAAACAGTAGCAGTAAAACAGTAACAGTAAAACTGTTACAAACAGTAACAGTAGCAGTAAAACAGTAACAGTAAAACTGTTACAAACAGTAACAGTAGCAGTAAAACAGTAACAGTAAAACTGTTACAAACAGTAACAGTAGCAGTAAAACAGTAACAGTAAAACTGTTGCAAACAGTAGCAGTAAAACAGTAACAGTAAAACTGTTACAAACAGTAACAGTAGCAGTAGCAGTAAAACAGTAACAGTAAAACTGTTACAAACAGTAACAGTAGCAGTAGCAGTAAAACAGAAACAGTAAAACTGTTACAAACAGTAACAGTAGCAGTAAAACAGTAACAGTAAAACTGTTACAAACAGTAACAGTAGCAGTAAAACAGTAACAGTAAAACTGTTACAAACAGTAACAGTAGCAGTAAAACAGTAACAGTAAAACTGTTACAAACAGTAGCAGTAAAACAGTAACAGTAAAACTGTTACAAACAGTAGCAGTAAAACAGTAACAGTAAAACTGTTACAAACAGTAACAGTAGCAGTAAAACAGTAACAGTAAAACTGTTACAAACAGTAACAGTAGCAGTAAAACAGTAACAGTAAAACTGTTACAAACAGTAGCAGTAAAACAGTAAAAGTAAAACTGTTACAAACAGTAGCAGTAAAACAGTAACAGTAAAACTGTTACAAACAGTAGCAGTAAAACAGTAACAGTAAAACTGTTACAAACAGTAACAGTAGCAGTAAAACAGTAACAGTGAAACTGTTACAAACAGTAACAGTAGCAGTAAATCAGTAACAGTGAAACTGTTACAAACAGTAACAGTAGCAGTAAAAAGTAAAGTAAACTGTTACAGTGTGGTTGGTGTGGTGGTCAGTACGTAACTGTTAAGTAAGTGGTGGTTGAAGTGAGTAAGTAGTAACTGTTAAGTGTGAGTGAGTAAAAAGTCAGTAAACTGTTCAACAGTGCAGTAAAACAGTAACAGTAAAATGTTACAAACAGTAACAGTAGCAGTAAAACAGTCAGTAAAACTGTTCAAACAGTAACAGTCAGTAAAACAGTAAAGTAAATGTACAAACAGTAAAGAAAAAAAAACAGTAAAACTGTTACAAACAGTAGCAGTAAAACAGTAACAGTAAAACTGTTACAAACAGTAACAGTAGCAGTAAAACAGTAACAGTAAAACTGTTACAAACAGTAGCAGTAAAACAGTAACAGTAAAACTGTTACAAACAGTAGCAGTAAAACAGTAACAGTAAAACTGTTACAAACAGTAACAGTAGCAGTAAAACAGTAACAGTAAAACTGTTACAAACAGTAACAGTAGCAGTAAAACAGTAACAGTAAAACTGTTACAAACAGTAGCAGTAAAACAGTAACAGTAAAACTGTTACAAACAGTAACAGTAGCAGTAGCAGTAAAACAGTAACAGTAAAACTGTTACAAACAGTAACAGTAGCAGTAGCAGTAAAACAGTAACAGTAAAACTGTTACAAACAGTAACAGTAGCAGTAGCAGTAAAACAGAAACAGTAAAACTGTTACAAACAGTAACAGTAGCAGTAAAACAGTAACAGTAAAACTGTTACAAACAGTAACAGTAGCAGTAAAACAGTAACAGTAAAACTGTTACAAACAGTAACAGTAGCAGTAAAACAGTAACAGTAAAACTGTTACAAACAGTAGCAGTAAAACAGTAACAGTAAAACTGTTACAAACAGTAGCAGTAAAACAGTAACAGTAAAACTGTTACAAACAGTAACAGTAGCAGTAAAACAGTAACAGTAAAACTGTTACAAACAGTAACAGTAGCAGTAAAACAGTAACAGTAAAACTGTTACAAACAGTAGCAGTAAAACAGTAACAGTAAAACTGTTACAAACAGTAGCAGTAAAACAGTAACAGTAAAACTGTTACAAACAGTAACAGTAGCAGTAAAACAGTAACAGTGAAACTGTTACAAACAGTAACAGTAGCAGTAAAACAGTAACAGTGAAACTGTTACAAACAGTAACAGTAGCAGTAAAACAGTAACAGTAAAACTGTTACAAACAGTAGCAGTAAAACAGTGTGGTGGGACGAGCTCTTTGTCTTTTTGTCCCAGTTTGTGTTTTTCTTTGCTGGTTTCAGGTTTCATTGTTCTGTCTAACATTTCTCTGTAACGTTCCTGATTCAGCTGCAGCGAGGGCTCCATCGGCCAGTTCTGCGAGTGCTCCATCGGCGACAAGGACGAGCGAACCCTTCGCGCCTCCTGTCAGAGGGAGAAGAACGGCACCGAGTGCGAGGGTCAGGGCGACTGTGTGTGTGGCCGCTGTCAGTGCCACACCACGGACACCGGAAGCAGTTACTATGGAGACTACTGCCAGTGTGACGACGAGCACTGCGAGAGGTTCCAGAACAAACTATGTGGAGGTGGAGTTTCAGTCATTTTCTCATAAGATAAGATAAGATAAGATGAACCTTTATTAATCCCCGGAGGGAAATTCAGGTGTCATAGCATCATCAACACAGTACAGATGAATACAGTATAGTAAAATGTAAAAGAGAAGGTGCAATGAAGGAAATGACAATAAAATAAATAAGTAACAGTAATAAGTAAAGTGCATCAGGTGGTATTGTATATGCACAGCATATATATGTAATTATATACATTTGATCCAGGAATAATATGGAGCAGATGATCAGAGTCACATGGGGGTCAGACCTTGGTTCTGGAGCCTGATGGCCACCAACAGAAAGGACTGACACAGATGACATTACCTGTATTTTAAAGTTTTACAGGCAAAAACTGATTTGTAGAAGTATTTTGCCCCCAATTTTGTTGTTTATGTTATGTGTTATGAGATAAATACATAACATACTCAAAAAGTTTTATTAGGGATCCAAGACATGCAGTGAGCAGGACATTACTGTGAAACAGTCAGCGCTCTTTGGAGGACAAAGTCTGTGATGGAGACACTGTCTCAGTGAAATGATCTCATACATTTCTAAATGTAAGGACACGTCTTGTTACATAAATGACCTGTACACTGGCACTGAAATATTAATATCTGAGACGAGCTAATCGGGTCCAATAATAATACTGGAACAGAACTGGTACATCAACCTGTCACACCTGACAGCAGCTGTTCAATTACCTGGAGGCTGTTATGGTTCTGAGATATTATTGATCTCAATGACTGCACCACCCTGTGTCACAGTTGAAGGGAGACTGTTCCTGTCCAGTCACTGTGGTTATATAGTCCAGTCACCGTGGTTATATAGTCCAGTCACTGTGGTTATGTGGTCCAGTCACTGTGGTTATATACTCCAGTCACTGTGGTTCTGTAGTCCAGTCACTGTGGTTATATAGTCCAGTCACTGTGGTCCAGTCACTGTGGTTATATAGTCCAGTCACCGTGGTTATATAGTCCAGTCACCGTGGTTATGTAGTCCAGTCACTGTGGTCCAGTCACCGTGGTTATATAGTCCAGTCACTGTGGTTATATAGTCCAGTCACCGTGGTTATATAGTCCAGTCACTGTGGTTATGTGGTCCAGTCACTGTGGTCCAGTCACCGTGGTTATATAGTCCAGTCACTGTGGTTATATAGTCCAGTCACCGTGGTTATATAGTCCAGTCACTGTGGTTATATAGTCCAGTCACCGTGGTTATATAGTCCAGTCACTGTGGTTATGTGGTCCAGTCACCGTGGTTATATAGTCCAGTCACTGTGGTTATGTGGTCCAGTCACTGTGGTCCAGTCACCGTGGTTATATAGTCCAGTCACTGTGGTTATATAGTCCAGTCACCGTGGTTATATAGTCCAGTCACTGTGGTTATATAGTCCAGTCACCGTGGTTATATAGTCCAGTCACTGTGGTTATATAGTCCAGTCACCGTGGTTATATAGTCCAGTCACTGTGGTTATGTGGTCCAGTCACTGTGGTCCAGTCACCGTGGTTATATAGTCCAGTCACTGTGGTTATATAGTCCAGTCACTGTGGTTATATAGTCCAGTCACTGTGGTTATATAGTCCAGTCACTGTGGTTATGTGGTCCAGTCACCGTGGTTATATAGTCCAGTTACTGGGTTATGTGGTCCAGTCACTGTGGTTATATAGTCCAGTCACCGTGGTTATGTGGTCCAGTCACTGTGGTTATATAGTCCAGTCACTGTGGTTATATAGTCCAGTCACTGTGGTTATATAGTCCAGTCACTGTGGTTATGTGGTCCAGTCACTGTGGTTATGTGGTCCAGTCACTGTGGTTATATAGTCCAGTCACTGTGGTTATATAGTCCAGTCACTGTGGTTATGTGGTCCAGTCACTGTGGTTATGTGGTCAGTCACTGTGGTTATATAGTAGTACTGTGGTTATATAGTCAGTCACTGTGGTTATGTGGTCAGTCACTGTGGTTATGTGGTCAGTCACTGTGGTTATATAGTAGTACTGTGGTAGTACTGTGGTTATGTGGTCAGTACCGTGGTTATATAGTCAGTCACCGTGGTTATGTAGTCAGTCACTGTGGTTATATAGTCAGTCACTGTGGTTATGTGGTCAGTACTGTGGTTATATAGTCAGTACTGTGGTCCTGTCACTGTGGTTATATAGTCCAGTCACTGTGGTTATGTGGTCCAGTCACTGTGGTTATATAGTCAGTCACTGTGGTTATATAGTCCAGTCACCGTGGTTATATAGTCCAGTCACCGTGGTTATGTGGTCCAGTCACTGTGGTTATATAGTCCAGTCACCGTGGTTATATAGTCCAGTCACTGTGGTTATGTGGTCCAGTCACTGTGGTTATGTGGTCCAGTCACTGTGGTTATATAGTCCAGTCACTGTGGTTATATAGTCCAGTCACCGTGGTTATGTGGTCCAGTCACTGTGGTTATATAGTCCAGTACTGTGGTTATATAGTAGTACTGTGGTTATATAGTAGTACCGTGGTTATATAGTCAGTCACGTGGTTATGTAGTAGTACTGTGGTTATATAGTCAGTACTGTGGTTTGTGGTCAGTACTGTGGTTATATAGTCAGTACTGTGGTAGTATGTGGTTATATAGTCCAGTCATGTGGTTATATAGTCAGTACTGTGGTCAGTACTGTGGTTATATAGTCAGTACTGTGGTTATGTGGTCAGTACTGTGGTTATGTAGTCAGTACTGTGGTCAGTACTGTGGTTATATAGTCAGTACTGTGGTTATGTGGTCAGTACTGTGGTTATATAGTAGTACTGTGGTTATATAGTCAGTACTGTGGTTATGTAGTCAGTACTGTGGTTATATAGTCAGTACTGTGGTCAGTATGTGGTTATGTGGTCAGTACTGTGGTTATGTAGTCAGTACGTGGTTATATAGTCAGTCACCATGGTTATGTAGTCAGTACTGTGGTTATATAGTAGGACTGTGGTTATGTGGTCAGTACTGTGGTTATATAGTCAGTACTGTGGTTATGTAGTCAGTACTGTGGTTATATAGTCAGTACTGTGGTTATGTGGTCAGTACTGTGGTTATATAGTCAGTCACTGTGGTTATGTGGTCAGTCACTGTGGTTATGTAGTCAGTACTGTGGTCAGTACTGTGGTTATATAGTCAGTACTGTGGTTATGTAGTCAGTACTGTGGTTATATAGTCAGTATGTGGTTATATAGTCAGTACTGTGGTTATGTAGTCAGTACTGTGGTTATATAGTCAGTACTGTGGTTATGTAGTCAGTCACTGTGGTTATGTAGTCAGTCACTGTGGTTATATAGTCAGTACTGTGGTTATGTGGTAGTACTGTGGTTATGTAGTCAGTATGTGGTTATATAGTCAGTACTGTGGTTATGTAGTCAGTACTGTGGTTATGTGGTCAGTACTGTGGTTATGTGGTCAGTCACTGTGGTTCTGTGGTTTGTAGTCAGTCACTGTGGTTATGTAGTCAGTACTGTGGTTATGTGGTCAGTCACTGTGGTTATGTAGTCAGTACTGTGGTCAGTCACTGTGGTTATGTAGTCAGTCACTGTGGTTATATAGTCAGTACTGTGGTTATGTGGTCAGTCACTGTGGTTATGTGGTAGTACTGTGGTTATATAGTCAGTACTGTGGTTATGTGGTCAGTATTGTGGTCAGTCATTGTGGTTTGTAGTCAGTATTGTAGTCAGTACTGTGGTCTAGTCACTGTGGTCAGTCACTCTGGTTATGTGGTCAGTCATTGTGGTTTGTAGTCAGTCACTGTGGTTTGTAGTCAGTACTGTGGTTATGTAGTCAGTATTGTAGTCAGTACTGTGGTGAGTATGTAGTCAGTACTGTGGTCAGTACTGTGAATATGTGGTCAGTACTGTGGTCAGTCATGTGGTTATGTGGTCAGTCACTGTGGTTATGTGGTCAGTCATTGTGGTTTGTAGTCAGTACTGTGGTCAATACTGTGGTTTGTAGTCAGTACTGTGGTTATGTGGTCAGTCACTGTGGTTATGTAGTCAGTCACTGTGGTTTGTAGTCAGTCACTGGGTTATGTGGTCAGTCACTGTGGTTTGTAGTCAGTCATTTGGTTATATAGTCAGTACTGTGGTCAGTCACTGTGGTTATATGGTCAGTACTGTGGTTATATAGTCAGTACTGTGGTTTGTAGTCAGTACTGTGGTTATGTGGTCAGTCACTGTGGTTTGTAGTCAGTCACTGGGTTATGTGGTCAGTACTGTGGTTTGTAGTCAGTCACTGTGGTTCTGTAGTCCAGTCACTGTGGTTATGTAGTCCAGTTATTGTAGTCCAGTACTGTGGTCAGTCACTGTGGTTATGTAGTCCAGTTATTGTAGTCAGTCACTGTGGTCCAGTCACTGTGGTTATGTAGTCAGTTATTGTAGTCAGTCACTGTGGTTATGTAGTCCAGTCACTGTAGTCCAGTCACTGTGGTCCAGTCACTGTGGTCCAGTCACTGTGGTCCAGTCACTGTGGTTATGTAGTCCAGTTATTGTAGTCCAGTCACTGTGGTTATGTAGTCCAGTCACTGTAGTCCAGTCACTCTGGTCCAGTCACTGTGGTCAGTCACTGTGGTTATGTAGTCCAGTTATTGTAGTCCAGTCACTGTGGTTATGTAGTCAGTCACTGTGGTCCAGTCACTGTAGTCCAGTCACTGTGGTTTGTCCAGTCACTGTGGTCCAGTCACTGTAGTCCAGTCACTGTAGTCCAGTCACTGTAGTCAGTCTGTGGTCGTCACTGTGGTTATGTAGTCAGTTATTGTGTCAGTCCTGTGGTTTGTAGTCCGTCTGTGTCGTCTGTGGTAGATGTGGTTATGTGGTGTGTGGTTTTGTGGTCCAGTCACTGTGGTCCAGTCACTGTGGTTTTGTGGTCCAGTCACTGTGGTCCAGTCACTGTGGTTATGTGGTCCAGTCACTGTGGTCCAGTCACTGTGGTTATGTAGTCCAGTTATTGTAGTCCAGTCACTGTGGTACTGTAGTCCAGTCACTGTAGTCCAGTCACTGTGGTCCAGTCACTGTGGTCCAGTCACTGTGGTCCAGTCACTGTGGTCCAGTCACTGTGGTCCAGTCACTGTGGTCCAGTCACTAGTCCAGTCACTGTGGTCCAGTCACTGTGGTCCAGTCACTGTAGTCCAGTCACTGTAGTCCAGTCACTGTGGTCCAGTCACTGTAGTCCAGTCACTGTAGTCCAGTCACTGTGGTCCAGTCACTGTAGTCCAGTCACTGTGGTCCAGTCACTGTAGTCCAGTCACTGTAGTCCAGTCACTGTGGTCCAGTCACTGTGGTCCAGTCACTGTGGTTATGTGGTCAAGTCCAGTCACTGTAGTCCAGTCACTGTGGTCCAGTACTGTGGTCCAGTCACTGTAGTCCAGTCACTGTGGTCCAGTCACTGTGGTCCAGTCACTGTAGTCCAGTCACTGTGGTCCAGTCACTGTGGTCCAGTCACTGTAGTCCAGTCACTGTGGTCCAGTCACTGTGGTTATGTGGTCCAGTCACTGTAGTCCAGTCACTGTGGTCCAGTCACTGTGGTCCAGTCACTGTAGTCCAGTCACTGTGGTCCAGTCACTGTGGTCCAGTCACTGTAGTCCAGTCACTGTAGTCCAGTCACTGTGGTTATGTGGTCCAGTCACTGTGGTCCAGTCACTGTAGTCCAGTCACTGTAGTCCAGTCACTGTGGTCCAGTCACTGTGGTCCAGTCACTGTAGTCCAGTCACTGTAGTCCAGTCACTGTAGTCCAGTCACTGTGGTCCAGTCACTGTAGTCCAGTCACTGTAGTCCAGTCACTGTGGTCCAGTCACTGTGGGTCCAGTCACTGTAGTCCAGTCACTGTGTCCAAAGTCCAGTCACTGTGGTTAGTCCAGTCACTGTAGTCCAGTCACTGTAGTCCAGTCACTGTGGTCCAGTCACTGTGGTCCAGTCACTGTGGTCCAGTCACTATGTGGTCCAGTCACTGTGGTCCAGTCACTGTGGTCCAGTCACTGTAGTCCAGTCACTGTAGTCCAGTCACTGTAGTCCAGTCACTGTGGTCCAGTCACTGTAGTCCAGTCACTGTGGTCCAGTCACCGTAGTCCAGTCACTGTAGTCCAGTCACTGTGGTCCAGTCACTGTGGTTATGTGGTCCAGTCACTGTAGTCCAGTCACTGTGGTTATGTGGTCCAGTCACTGTAGTCCAGTCACTGTGGTCCAGTCACTGTGGTCCAGTCACTGTGGTAAAGAATGCTGAGCATGGTTGTAGTGGAGCTTCGTTAGATGTGTTTAAGTCTTTGTTCAACTTGCTCCATGTTGTCTTCACATCAGCATTTGACATTTCACGATGAGCCACCCAGACTGACCAACCACAGCACAGTCTCCATGTACTTATATTTTGGAGGATGAACATGTTAGCTAAACCCTTTATCTATAAATCCTTCCTCAGTTTTTCTTCCAAGCTTTCTGACATTGTTGTGATTTTTTCAGACTTATCTTCTGCCCCCACTATTTATGGGCTTAGGTGCATCTTGCAGATACTTGTGATTAATTCTGGAGTTTGTTCAGTTGTAATGCAGCATATGTGAGGTAGCATGCATACACAAATATGTAGTTAAAAGCAAGGATAGCTCTCTTACTCTCCTCTCCATTCCTCACAACAGGAAACGGTAAGTGCAACTGTGGCAAATGTGACTGCCATGTTGGCTACGAGGGCTCAGCCTGCCAGTGTAGGGTGTCTACGGAGGGCTGTAGCAGCCTTAACAACACCGTGTGCTACGGGAGAGGGACCTGCAAGTGTAACCGCTGTGACTGTATAGAGGGATACCAGCATCCACGATGCGAGACTTGCCTTGGCTGCCCTGACCCTTGCCAGACCAAACTGTAAGGAGTCCAAACTTCTGCTCAACCTTTACTCTCAAATTATTATTAAAGGTTCTATTTGACCATAAATGAACAAAGTAGGTCCACTACTGACCTAAGTATTGACTGTTGCTATTAATCTTGTTTTCAGGAACTGCATTGAATGCCTTGGCTTTAACTCGGGTCCCTTTATAAAGAACTGCAGTGTGGCTTGCAGCCAGATTTCTTATGAGATGGTGGAGCAGTCCACCATACAAAGCAAGAAATGCCAGCAGAAGGACACCGAGGGCTGCTGGATCAAATTTAATCTGGAACAGCTGGTCGGAGAGGACAACTACAGGGCTGAAATTCTGCAGGAGAGAGGTAAGCTGATGTTGAAATACAGGAGGCGCTGCAGAGCCATCAAACTCGAAATGTTAGAGGACTATCTGGAAACACTAACAGGCCTGAGACTGCCAGGCCGAGCGGTGGGCTGTAGGCTACCGAACTAATCACAATGAGATGAGAATGCTGACTTTAAGCAGGTATGATGACTTGACTGCTGAGTGACAAAGAACCCGGATTGTCCAGAGATCCTCCTCAACCACTGGGCTCGTAGAACAGACCCGGTAGTGCTTCCTGTAACTCCGCCTCCCAGCCCTCCTCCAGCCTCAGTCGGCCTCATTCATATAAACAGAGAGAGGGATGTAACTCTGGATTCAGCTATTATTGCGTTTTTGCGCTGGTGATTTAAATAAAGTGGTCATACTGGGAAGTTGATTCACCTCAAAAAAACAATTATCCGCCGAGTTCAAATGTGTGTCGATGGGAAAAAGTCTTTTTGGGCCCAGCAGTCAACATGTTGTTGCACCGTCGTTTGGCCACTATGTACAATTTGCAGTAAAGCCCGGCGCTCTTCCTGGATGCCAAACACAGCTGAGGCTGATGGGAAGTTTAGCAGGCATTTGGTCATAAACTATTGGACAAATTAGAATGCTGACAAAAAGTCGGAGCGAATTCAAAATAAAACAGGAAGTGATAATGAAAAATGAAAAGACATAACAAACATGACCTAGGAGCTGGTGGTTGGACCAAGTTTAGCATTTTGGATGTGTGACCATTTTCTGCCATTTACCCGTCTTCCTCCAGGCTGTCCGGAACCACCCAGCGTCGTGGCGATCATCGGAGGCTCCATTGCGTCGGTGGCTCTCATCGGCATCCTGCTGCTGATGCTCATCAAGCTACTTATCTACATGAAGGACCTGAAAGAGTTCAGGAGATTTGAAAACGAAAAGAATAAATCCAAGTGGGCAGAGGTGAGAGGGGAATTTTAAGAACAAGAACGTTCATGTTGTGAATGGCAGGGCTCATGATCCCTCCAGAGTACCTTCAGTTTGGAGCGCTCTGCAGTGTTAGCTGTGCTACTGCCAGAGGCAAATCTGTGGAAACACAATAGTAGTTCCAACATACATAAATATTACCAACTGGATGTTGTGTAATTAAATTATCCTAAACTAAATGCTGTTTACAGTATATACCTGCTAAACCTCACCACGTTAGCATTTAACTCTATTGCTGTGTTTAAGTACAACCTTACAGAGCTGCTAGCATGACTGTCACCTCTGTGTCTCAGTTTACATACATACATACATACATACGTACATACATACGTACGTCCGTACTCACGCTTACTACTGTGAGTGCACAAGTATGTTCATGTATGGCAAAATGCCGGGCTCTCTAAGTACCCGGATGTTGTCCTCATAACAATGGACGCTTCTCAGCCTCAGTGGTCGCCATCTTTGCTACGTAGCAGAAGCACAACCTATTTCAAAGTTAAGGAAATGGTGGGCGAGGAAGCTGCAGCAGTGCTGATGTTCACATCATGATGCCACGGACTGGCCTTACACACAGGTACCCAGCACCAGACGGGTTAGTGCATTTCAGACTGAAGCTGCCAGTTACCTTCACCTCGCCACAGGCCATAGACCTGATGAATGAGCACCGCATCGCACCAACCAAGGTGTTCAACAGCACACGGTTTCCAGGAACTCCAAACGTTGTACGGTCCAAAAGTCAACATTTATTCACAAAAAGATTAATGTAGTCATTTCCAAAATTCGCAGCCTGTTTTTAGCCAACAAAATATTCTCCTTCAATGAATATTTTTTGGCATTTAACTTTCCAAAAAGCCTTTTCACTTGGTGAAAAACAGTTTGCTCTCCCAGTTTCACAGGTTTTTAACAGGATGGGCAAGCAGCAGTCAAAACTGATGAGTCATTAAAAAGGACGAGTTCATAAATCCCTTGTTCAAACTGAGAATTGTTTTTCGAAGGTATTTTTTAAGCTTCATCTGAAAACCTCAATGAAAGCTTCAAATGCAGAAAAAAAATCAAACAACAACAACAACAACAACAACAACATGGCAGCGTTTGTCTTTGTGGAGCGTGTGGTTGGAGTGAAGCAGCCTGGTCCAATGTGCTCCAGCCACTGTGGAGCTGTACACTCTGATTTTATAATGCACATTTTATTGAAAAGATGTCAATAATAGACACATGAAACAATAAATACACAATTTCAGTATGGAAATTTAACTAATTTAACTCCTTCACAAAAAAGCACTACCAATGTTAGCAATGCACAGAACCATAACAGGTGGCAACAGCAGTAATCATTACCAGTCTACCAGTATCTCCCTGCCACACACTCACACCCTCACTCACACACACACACCCTCACTCACACACTCACACCCTCACTCACACCCTCACACACACACACACACACACACACACACCAGGGTCTTTATTAAGTGTATAAATTAATACTATTATTATTGAATATGTGATGCTGATTGGTCAATCACAGCATTCTGCGGTCTCATTTCTTTGTAGTAGACCATTGCTACGTTCAGCAGGCCGTTGCTACGTTCAGCAGGCCGTTGCTACGTACAGCAGGCCGTTGCTACCTACAGCAGGCCGTTGCTACCTACAGCAGGCCGTTGCTACCTACAGCAGGCCGTTGCTACGTACAGCAGGCCGTTGCTACGTACAGCAGGCCGTTGCTACCTACAGCAGGCCGTTGCTACGTACAGCAGGCCGTTGCTACGTACAGCAGGCCGTTGCTACGTACAGCAGGCCGTTGCTACCTACAGCAGGCCGTTGCTACGTACAGCAGGCCGTTGCTACCTACAGCAGGCCGTTGCTACGTACAGCAGGCCGTTGCTACCTACAGCAGGCCGTTGCTACCTACAGCAGGCCGTTGCTACGTTCAGCAGGCCGTTGCTATGTACAGCAGGCCGTTGCTACCTACAGCAGGCCGTTGCTACGTACAGCAGGCCGTTGCTACGTACAGCAGGCCGTTGCTACCTACAGCAGGCCGTTGCTACCTACAGCAGACCGTTGCTACGTACAGCAGGCCGTTGCTATGGACACAGTCCTGATGTTGGACTCTGGTGGACTGTTTTTGAGTCAAATGATTGATTTGTGAGGAGAGTAGCTGTGGAGGCTGGGTCACAGTGGCGCCCTGTCAGGGTTTCCTCCACAGTGAAGCTGTACAGCATATACTTCCTGTGTACAGCATATACTTCCTGTGTACAGCATATACTTCCTGTGTACAGCATATACTTCCTGTGTACAGCATATACTTCCTGTGTACAGCATATACTTCCTGTGTACAGCATATACTTCCTGTCACACATACACATGCCATCATGGCCTGTTGGGCTGCAGTTTGCCATGTTCTGATTGGAGCAGATTGTTGATGCTAAAGTCAGAACCTGGGAGGGTTTCTGGACAATATCTGCCATTGATTAGTGTTGGTATTGATTTACAATAATAAATATATGCATACATTTGCATTAAGCAGCATATTTGTCCACTCCATGTTGATAAGAGGATTGATTACTTGACAAATCTCCCTTCACGGTTCATTTTAAACAGATAAAAAAAAAGTTCAGAGACTTGAAGGCAATATTTTAACCACAGATGAGAAGAAATTAATTTCTGGGATTTGTCTGTTTCCAGGCGGACAACCCATTGTTCCAGAATGCCACCACCACCGTGACCAACCCAACCTTCACTGGGGAATGACGACTCCCACGGCAGCAAGCACAGCTGTGGGAAGAGTGGGAGTGATGTGTGAATGTTAGGAGAGCGTCATGTGTAGTGCCATTTGTCTACATTCAGATTTATTTACTGGCATTAATGTTGACTTGCTTGTCATTTACTATCTACACAGTTTCTTTACATACTATTCCAAAAACATGCATATTGTTGCTTATATGCTTATAATATTTACATGTGATATATTGTAATGCATGTCGGTCATATTATATACAGCAGGAGAGTGGGGCAGAAGAGGGGCAGATTTTAATGATGTGGAACATGCATACACCGGATGCATCATATTAGGCTTGCAGTGATTTTTAAAATGACTGCTTCAAAATGAAATCCAATTTGAACTGGAGGCAAAATTAATGAACAAAGATCAGAAAATGAAACATTTTCACAATTCCTTGTTGTTTTGAATGTCATATACTGTATACCGATTTAAAGCCGGGCCGGCTGTGGCTCGGCGGGTACAGCAGGTCGTCCACTAATCAGGTCGGTGGTTCGATCTCTGGCTGCTCTGGTCCCGTCGATGCCTCCTTCAGCAAGACTCTGAGCCATCGGTGTATGAAGGAGTGTTTAGTTTAGATCCTGATGAGCAAAGTTCTTATATAAATGCATGTCCATTTACCATTCTGTCCAACACAGCAATAAATCAAATATTTAGTCTCCTTTAGAGGCTTCAGACTTAGAATGATGAAACAGTTCAGAGACCTTGTTCATGGTTTGGTGTTCATATGGACAATAAACCTGCTCACACAGATGTCACATTCATTTCTACCGACTGGAAAGTCACATTCATAACCCACCAAGCTGTTAAAGTAGAATCACTTTTGGCACATCTGCATGTTGGGACATACAGACTGGCCTGCATGGTGAAATGAACATCAGTCCCACCGGTCTGTACCTGACCGTCATCTGACCCCTTTACATCCTCCACACTGAGCAGTAACTCTGGGGATAATCCAGAGGAAGCTATACGCCCACTCAGTACAAATGGACCATGAGCCAAGGTAGGCAACGGCCTCGGGCCTCCAACTAAAAGGGCCCAAACATCTATCTATACATTATTATGTTTATATATGAAAACTATTGGACTGTTTCTATTGTAAGTCACTGTAATCTTTGTCTGTGTGTCAGCCCACTGATAGTCCGGTGATCTGTCCACCTTCACCCAGTACCAGCCGGGATTGGCTGTAGTCCCCCAGCGACAGTGAATAGGATAAGTGATTACAGATGATGGAATGATGGATGGATGGATGGATGGAACTCACTAAAACCCAAAGTAACATACAAAAGACCCCAAACCACCTTAAGAATATGCAACTCAGCGGTACACCACTTACTGTGTGTATGGAGGACAGAACCTGCCAAAATAAAAAATAAATGAATAAATAAATTACTCGATAATCAAATAAATTTGCATTTAAAAGTAGCCCAAATTATATTAAAAATAAATGGTCATTAATTGAGTCATTAAACCATCACCTTAATATGGTGGAGAGGTTGTGTCCCTATGACCCTGAGGGCTGTGTTGTCTGGAGCCTGGTGCTCCTGGTGGGGCCACGGAGCCTGGTGCTCCTGGTGGGGCCACGGAGCCCGGCCAGGCTCAGCCCAGGAAGCGACGTGACAACCCCCTCCTCTCCATCCTGTGGGCCCAAGACCCGCAGGAGGAACCGCTGGGGTTGCGTGTGCTACCATATGGGTGGAACTGAAAGCCAGGGACCTCGACGGACCAGACCCGGCGGCAGAGGCTGGCTCTGGGGACGTGGAACATCACCTCTCTGTGGGGGAAGGAGTCGGAGCTTGTGCAGGAGGTGCGCTACCAGTTAGATCTGGTGGGGCTTACCTCCA
>CAMQGK010000238.1:747500-775000 GCA_947000775.1 Pterois miles
TTAGAACCCGTTCAGAACATGTTCAGAACATGTTTAGAACCCGTTCAGAACCCGATCAGAACATGTTTAGAACCCAATCAGAACATGTTTATATCATGTTCAGAACCCGTTCAGAACATGTTTAGAACCCGTTCAGAACATGCTCGGAACATGTTTAGAACCTGTTCAGAACCCGATCAGAACATGTTTATATCATGTTTAGAACCCGTTCAGAACATGTTTAGAACCCGATCAGAACATGTTTATATCATATTTAGAACCCGTTCAGAACATGCTCAGAACATGTTTATATCATGTTTAGAACCCGTTCAGAACATGCTCAGAACATGTTTAGAACCTGTTCAGAACATGCTCAGAACAGGTTTAGAACCTGTTCAGAACATGCTCAGAACATGTTTAGAACATGCTCAGAACAGGTTTAGAACCTGTTCAGAACATGCTCAGAACATGTTTAGAACCTGTTCAGAACATGCTCAGAACATGCTCAGAACCTGTTCAGAACCCGTTCAGAACATGCTCAGAACCCATTCAGAACCCGTTCAGAACATGCTCAGAACCCGTTCAGAACATGCTCAGAACCCATTCAGAAAATGTTTAGAACATGCTCAGAACCCCTTCAGATCATGTTTAGAACCCATACAGAACATGTTCAGAACCCATTCAGAACATGCTCAGAACCCGTTCAGAACCCATTCGGAACATGTTTACAACCCGTTCAGAACCTGTTCAGAACATGCTCAGAACCCGTACAGAACATGCTCAGAACCCATTCAGAACATGTTCAGAACCCGTACAGAACATGCTCAGAACCCGTTCGGGACATGTTCAGAACCCGTACAGAACATGTTTACAACCCTTACAGAACATGCTGAGAACCCGTTCAGAACATGCTGAGAACCCGTTCAGAACATGTTTAGAATATGCTCAGAACCCCTTCAGAACATGTTCAGAACCCGTACAGAACATGTTTAGAACATGCTCAGAACCCCTTCAGAACATGTTTAGAACCCGTACAGAACATGCTCAGAACCCCTTCAGAACATGTTTAGAACATGCTCAGAACCCCTTCAGAACATGTTCAGAACCCGTACAGAACATGTTTAGAACATGCTCAGAACCCGTTCAGAACATGCTCAGAACATGCTCAGAACCCCTTCAGAACATGTTCAGAACCCGTACAGAACATGTTTAGAACATGTTCAGAACCCCTTCAGAACATGCTCAGAACCCGTACAGAACATGTTCAGAACCTGTACAGAACATGTTTAGAACATGCTCAGAACCCCTTCAGAACATGCTCAGAACCCCTTCAGAACATGCTCAGAACCCGTACAGAACATGTTCAGAACCCCTTCAGAACATGTTCAGAACCTGTACAGAACATGCTCAGAACCCCTTCAGAACATGCTCAGAACCCGTTCGGAACATGCTCAGAACCCCTTCAGAACATGCTCAGAACCCGTTCAGAACATGCTCAGAACCCATTCAGAACATGTTTAGAACATGCTCAGAACCCCTTCAGATCATGTTTAGAACCCATACAGAACATGTTCAGAACCCATTCAGAACATGCTCAGAACCCGTTCAGAACCCATTCGGAACATGTTTACAACCCGTTCAGAACCTGTTCAGAACATGCTCAGAACCCGTACAGAACATGCTCAGAACCCATTCAGAACATGTTCAGAACCCGTACAGAACATGCTCAGAACCCGTTCGGAACATGTTCAGAACCCGTACAGAACATGTTTACAACCCTTACAGAACATGCTCAGAACCCGTTCAGAACATGTTTAGAATATGCTCAGAACCCCTTCAGAACATGTTCAGAACCCGTACAGAACATGTTTAGAACATGCTCAGAACCCCTTCAGAACATGTTTAGAACCCGTACAGAACATGCTCAGAACCCCTTCAGAACATGTTTAGAACATGCTCAGAACCCCTTCAGAACATGTTCAGAACCCGTACAGAACATGTTTAGAACATGCTCAGAACCCGTTCAGAACATGCTCAGAACATGTTTAGAACATGCTCAGAACCCCTTCAGAACATGTTCAGAACCCGTACAGAACATGTTTAGAACATGTTCAGAACCCCTTCAGAACATGCTCAGAACCACATGTTTAGAACCCGTACAGAACATGTTCAGAACCTGTACAGAACCCCTTCAGAACATGCTCAGAACCCCTTCAGAACATGCTCAGAACCCCTTCAGAACATGCTCAGAACCCCTTCAGAACATGTTTAGAACCCGTACAGAACATGTTCAGAACCCCTTCAGAACATGTTCAGAACCTGTACAGAACATGCTCAGAACCCCTTCAGAACATGCTCAGAACCCGTTCGGAACATGCTCAGAACCCCTTCAGAACATGCTCAGAACCCGTTCAGAACATGCTCAGAACCCATTCAGAACATGTTTAGAACATGCTCAGAACCCCTTCAGATCATGTTTAGAACCCATACAGAACATGTTCAGAACCCCTTCAGAACATGCTCAGAACCCCTTCAGAACATGTTTAGAACCCGTACAGAACATGTTCAGAACCTGTACAGAACATGCTCAGAACCCCTTCAGAACATGTTTAGAACCCGTACAGAACATGTTCAGAACCTGTACAGAACATGCTCAGAACCCCTTCAGAACATGTTCAGAACCTGTACAGAACATGCTCAGAACCCCTTCAGAACATGCTCAGAACCCCTTCGGAACATGCTCAGAACCCGTTCGGAACATGCTCAGAACCCCTTCAGAACATGCTCAGAACCCCTTCAGAACATGCTCAGAACCCGTTCGGAACATGCTCAGAACACATACAGCTGTACAGTCTGTGTTTTTCTGAAGCCTACCTCTTTGCTTTGTCGGAGGCGGATGTGGAGTTTGTGTAGGAGTTGGGCTGGTGGCTGGGGCCTCTGGATGCCGCTCCAGGAGGGGGCGGGGTCGCAAACAGGAAGGAGCTGAGGAATCTCCATACAGCCAGCAGAGGGTAGAGAAGTGTGCCCAGAACTGCCCAGATCCCGCCTCCAGAGGACTGGACCACTGTGTTAGCAGGCCTGCTGGACTGCTGGAAGGGAGAGCATCCAAATAACGCTTCAGGTCAGGTTCAACACATGCTGAGCTAAGCTCTGCACTTAACACAGACATGAGGCAGATGTCTGATCATTTCCCAAAATATTAAATCATTCCTTTAAAAGCAGTGTGACTGCAATGTGACAGTAAAGTAAATGTCACAGTAAAGCATGGCGGGCCAGAGGACTACACAGAGGGCAGATTTCACTCCCATACCTGATGATCTTGATTTCTTGCCAGGTAGAACAGACGCTAGTTTCCAGGAGGTTAATATAGAAATTACAGTGAAGAGGATGGTGCTGGGAGAGTGCAGCAACCTTAAGCGTCTGTAATAGAATAAAAGCTCAACTTCTCTCCTTAAGTTTGATGCTAATGTCTCTCCTCTATGTCTCAAGTGCTAAATAGAGACGGGCAGTCTCACTCATTGCCTGTGGTCTTGGCAGGTTCTGGCATTATACAGGGCAGGAAATTACTAACATCTAAAAAGTGATCCAATATGCACGCTACATAGGACTGATAAATATAAAGGACAACTTTATAAAACGATAACAGTCTGGACAACAAAGTGTGGCCCTACTAAAACACAGTGGCATAAGGTCATACTTGAACATGTTTGGTTAGATCACTTGAAAATGGTCAGGTCATCTCTCCTGAGCAGCACACTGTGTTGGTCTACTTGAATCATTTGGGGGACTCGGCTCAGGGAAGGGTTGCCTCTGGTCTACTCACTGGCAGAAGCACGATGGAAGCACTCGGAGCCAGTTCCAGCTCCAGCAGAGTCTTGTTCAGGTCTTCACTGGTGAACTCCCGCCGAGGGAACATGGTCGCCAGGGAGAAGTTACCATAGCGGTTTCCCACTTCCTGAGACAGAACCAGCGTGAAACATTACTCCAACATGAGACTGTCTGGTGTGGAAACAGTAGGTCCTTTTCATTATGCTAACATGTCTCCTCCATTCATTTCCTTGAGTCTTAGCCCTCCTACTGGGAATGCATGGAGAGATGCTAGGAAACCATGTGAGGAGAGAGGAACTATGTCTTTAGAGACATGAGACGTCCTTTCCTCCGAAACATCATGTGACGTGACGTCTGTTTCCTCCGAGGAGGGTGGAAAGAGGAGAGGTCACGTATCATCAACACATCATATCTTTAGGGTAGGACACATGCACAGTAAAATCTGAGCTGCCCTCGCTGAAAGCTCCAGTTACACTGAGCATGTGCCATACCCCTTAGCTCACGACCCCTGTCCCAGCCTCGAGGCCTTGGCCTTGGTTCCCAATTTGCTGAACTCAAGTTAGCGCAATGAAAAGGACCAGCAGGGAAGTCAAAAGGGTGTCCGAAGACTCCTGAGATTCTACAGCACCAGAGGCCTGTATCACCAAGCAAGATGAGTGGGTCATGCAGCTCTGTTTGGGACCGATTCAGGTTTTAACCTGGGTACATCATCTATACTGCACAGCTCTCACAGGACCAGACAGAACTCTGTCCACAGCCTGACTACTCTCCAATAATCAGAGTCAGCATTCCTACACGATCCTGACCGGAGCAAAAGAGCTGACTCATTCATAAAGTAAAGTAGTAGATAATGTATAGATCAGTAGACAGACTTTCCATGTGTCAACCTTCATCACACTAAACACATAATGAGCATTAAAGCTGCCTTTTCATTGTGCAAGAAGACAACAGAACAACCTGTTGTCTTTTATAGAAACGAGATCACCACTCTGGCAGCTTTCTTCGCTGACGTTTAAGTGAAAAGGGACTGATGGCAGCCTAAACTCTTCATTCCCATCTACAATGATGAACGTCTCTGAATGGAGAGTTACAATCACAGAAAACACACAACACGTTAGTACTGTAGTTGTGTTGGCAACAGAAGCAGCAACCAGGTCAAAAATTTAGGAACTGCAATTCAAATGTAAAACTCAGTACAACTCATGTAAAACAGCTGACATGTCTGTTGTTAGGAGCCTCCACTCTGCCGGCGTGCTGCTGATGCATAAGGCAATATTAAATACTGATACCAGATCCTTTTCTTTCACAAGTTTCTTTACTAATTTTAACACTGGAGTGGTCCCGTAGTACATTCAAATGCGTAGATGAGGTACAACAGTAACAGAGTACAGTAAGAAGGTTCTGATCCAGCTATTCGAGTCAGTATCGGCCCGATACAAGTCAGGAGCGGAGCGACTGACCTGTTACAGTCAGCTGAACTTGCTCTTCTTCAGCCATAATTAATCTGAAATGTTTCGAATCAAACCGGTTTCTGATCCTTCAGAACTTGAGAGGTTTGGCTTCAGTGTGGCTCAGTAAGAAAACATCAGCTGTTCCACTCTCAGGGCTGTACACACCACGGCTTTTGCAAGCTCAAATACGGTTTTGTCGATGCAGACGCGCGGTAGGTGCACTCAAACGTGGGAGGGCTAAGTGGTTGAAGGGGGATGGATGGAGGTTCATCATTCTGCTGCAGGACTACCCACATCAGCTGTCCCACAGACGGATCCTACTGCTTCACATCACATCACATCTGTTTAAAGCCGAGCCACAAAGGAGCGGTAATGTTACTGTGAGCCATTCATCTTTGTTTTAACCGCGTTTAACTTCATCATCATTGCAGCACGCAGTTGCATAAAGAAAAGATATCCGCCGGCTGTGATAAGAGATAAGAGAGATGAACCTCCCTGTAGGGAAATTCAGTTTTTTCACTCTGTTGTTAATTTCACACAGTACACATACCTGCATTAATGGAGAGATGTCAGAGTGATGGGGCTGCTCCTGACAAGCGCCCCGAGCAGTTGGGGGTTCGGTGCCTTGCTCAGGGGCATCTCGGCAGTGCCCAAGAGGTAAATTGGCACCTCTCCAGCTACCAGTTGGTCTTGGTCCATGTTGGGACTTGAACCGGTGACCCTCCGATTCCTAAACCAAGTCCATACGGACTGAGCTACTGCCGCCCCCTGATTGGCTGTTCCTTGTCACATGACACGCAGTACATGTTGCCACGTTGCAAAAGTTAAACTATCTGAATCTCGGAGTGCAAAAATAAGTGTTTGGGAAAGCTTACCTGTGTCTACATTGACAACAATGACCTGATCTGAAGGCATAAGAATGGCCCCAAACTCTGTCATGTGATGATAAAATAATTCAATATGTTTGTTCATGGACTGGCTGGAAACAGCATAACAATAGGATCATATCATTTTATTGTTAACCTCTTACTACAGCTGAGAGCGCAGCATTTTCCCACATTTTCTTTACAAAATCCGCTTCATTTCCTCAGGAAAAATACCTGCAGGAATCTGGGACCTAAACGTATCAGTCTGTGTACATGTACCAAAACTCGCCTGTTCACGGACAAACACGACGTCCACCACTAACGCGCTGTCGTTACCGTGATATATTTGCTCCTTTCCTTCAGTTTCTACTTCTCATGCCAGATCTGTGGCCCAGTATGGATGCAAAGCAGAGCGTGGAGGTTGTCCCAGTGGTACAACTGAGTAATGCACCCAACAAAACACAGCGCAACGTGGCTGAGTGGGGAACCTCAGATCAGTGCAATCAGTACATGCTAAGTAAGGCAGAATTTCATGATATCATAATTCACTTATCCCAGTTCTGTGTTTAAAATCTTACTTCTTTAATGGTGAATCCAGGCTTTCTAGGTAAAAGAGTGATTTATTCCCCTGTGGAAATCATGTGAACATCAACCAGACCAACCAGTGGAAGCATAGTGACAGTATGGAAATGTTTTGGTCAGACAGACCTGAACAGCAAAGTGGCGAGCCTCCTGCAGTCTGCTCTGGGAGGGGAACTGGTTGGTGAAGGACGAGCCGTCAGGGAGGCGGAACTGTATCCTCGCTATGGTGCTGCACACACACACACACACACACACACACACACACACACACACACACACACACACACACACACACACACACACACACACACACACACACACACACACACAGTGTATACACATACATGCATGTACTGTGTATACATACAGTATATATTTTGTGACGGACTGGTTGTAATAGTGTTATTTTGGACACTTCAGGATGCGACTTGTTTGGGGAGACTATAAAACAGATGAATGTACATTTATCTGCGGTGCTGGCAGCGTGTAGTGTATATACAGTGTGAAGCCTTTACCTCCTCTCCCGGACCAGCGCCTCCTTTCTGGCCTCCTGCTCTGCCTGTCTGGCCTGCAGCAGGGCCTGCTTGGCAGTCTGCTCCTCCTCCTGGGTTTTGGCATAGCGAGCTGCTCTGTCAGCTCGGTCCTGCAGACACAAAGCTTTCAATATGTCTGCCTTGTTTCAGACAGTGGCAGCAGTTCAAATTAAAGCTGCTAATCTCATGTTCATCAGTTCAGCCATTTCTGTCTCAGAGGAGCCTGAAGCCACGAGGCATGCTTTGTACTGAGCTGGGTATCATTCATCATTCATCAATATTACCTCCTAATACCTGAATTTTGGAAGTGCCATCACACTACAGTCCATCTTTGATACCTGAATTTGCTGAGAATACCTTCAGTTGTCAAATTCAAATGTTTTCAGACAGAAATAAAGACTGAACCCTGGTATCTCTGTAAGATAAGATAAGATAAGATATTCCTTTATTAGTCTCACAGTGGAGAAATTCACATAGCTGTAACTCCATCAGTACAACAGTCAAGTCATACTCATCACTGTGGCAACAATCATAGTCACACTTATACTAGTTATTACTGACTGACTGATTACTGATGATTACTCAGTGACTTTGGAAACATCATGCATTTGGAAAGAACTACTTCATAGCTTATATTTTACAGTTAAATGCATCAATGTGGTGTTACTTTGAGAGCAACACCACAAGTCTAGATCTGAGAAGGACTCAGAGTTTGGTGGATTACTTCTCTGTTGTTCCAGTGCTATCTGTCTTTGTATTTGACATGGTTGAAAAGCCCGTTTATTTACCTTCACAACGATGTCCAACCTGTGAGAACCATGTATTTGTGGGATGAGCAGCACAGCTGATTAAGCTGATTATGTCTGGATATCTGGATATTTTCATGTATTCTCTAAAATAACAGACCTGTCTGATTCAACCCTTTGGTCCGTAGGATCACACCAGCGTGATCAATCTAGCAAACCAATCTGAACACTGATCCACTAATCTGAGCTGCTGTACCATCTGGAATACTAATTAAAAAAAATCGTTTCCTTTTTATTTATTCATTTTGTAATTTATGTCTATTTATTTATCGCTGACGGGCAGACTGACTGACATACTGAATGAAGTCACTTCTTGGTTGCTTTTGTTTTTTTAAACCAGTTCTTACTCGCCCTCATCATGAAGCCGGGTATACACACCTCCCACACAACAACGTGGAGCTAGCTGGCCATCACCATTTACACAAAGAAACTCTCTCTGGCGCTTCACTTCTACAGACCCTTTACCTCCCCGCTTCCTTCCACATACAAAAACAAATGAAGACAGATGACATGACAATTCAAATTTGTACTAAATGTTCACAATATAGTCAATACATTGAGTATATTCAATATATGGACCATCTCTAGCACTAAAGATGGGTGGCACTGAACTCTGTTCATGACGATTTCTAATTAATGTGTATGTAGAAATTTATCAGGTTGTTTTTTTTTTTTTTTTTTTTTTCGATTTTTGTTTGGCAAATCTTTGAGAAAAGTCACTGCACACCATTCCTGATCATGCCACACATTTCAGTGTATTTTTGATGCATGTGTTGGCAATTTGGTGTGAGATGAGCAGTACAGTGAAAATCCAGAATACAGAAGATGAATATGTATATTCCCAACAAATAACAAGTAGTGTTTGCATGTGCTCTGCACATCAGACACACCAAATAAGATTTAGAGGAACATGCAGTAGGTTATGAATACTTCCAGCATTATCCACCGTGGCTTTCAAACACAAAAAAGGGCCATTTTGAATGTTATTTCTCACATGTCAGAGAGTGGCTTGACAACAGTTTTTCTGTGATGTCCTCTTTCGGGAGGACAGAGAGGAGACAGAAAGACAAGCTCACCAAGGCAATCTGCTGTTTGACCCGCTCCCTGGCAGCCTTCTCTTCAGCCTTCTCCCTGTTCCTTTCCTCCAGGAGACGCTTGGTCTTCTCCTCTTCCTGTTTCCTCTTTAAGTCCTGCACATCCTTCCCCATCTTCCGCCGCTCTATTTCCTTCTTGATCTCATTCTGACGGAATGACAGATAGGTCAGAGTCCCGTCTGTATTCAAACACCTGGCACAACATCTGTGAGCCGGCTGCTTTTGAAAAACAGTTGAACACTATGTGTTTCTTTTAGGGCTGTTAAAGTTAACACATTAACAACGCGTTCATGCAAACAATCTTCTGGAAATCGTAGAGGATTCAATTTTAAAGCTAAGCTACAGCTGCCTCTGTTGCCACATGTGGTAATTACAGGAAGATGTTGATATGTAAACTCTGAAGGTACTGTACTATTCTACTACACTAACGGAGGAAAGACTTATTACTACATTTAAAAGGGGAACAGACTTCAGACTGGAAGTCACAGGACAGGAAACATCCAGTGTCTCCAAGTGAGGTGAAAGTAATGTGAGTTTTGTACATTTAAAAGCTACATAGTTAGATGTAAGTACTGTGTGTGTTTTAAACACAACAAAGTTTCGAGACTTATCAGCTCCAGACAGTTATTAAAAGACAAGTGACTGAGTGACTGTTATCCTGAAAAACAGCCGACCATGCTAATGAACAAGAGCAGTGAAGCTCTGATGTATGTTTGACATATCAGTGATGCTAGAACTGAAAGAGTAAATGATTAGCTTGTGTAGATCAGAGATGTGTGCATGTAGTGTGGCAGATACAGAGCAGCTGCTGAGCTGCTGTGTGGAGTTCATCCATCCATCCATCCATCCATCCACCTCCATCCATCCATCCAGAGTCAGCTTAACACTGAATACTGATGGTAACAAATGAGCTTTCTTTCAGTTTTTGGAGGGATCTAATCATGTGGAGGTCAATAACAAATCCTATCAACACTTCCATATTTCATATACTGGGGGAATGTGACCCATGTTTTTATGGAGTAAATATGGAGCTCAAAACCAGCTAGTCTCCTTACCTCTTCTTCTCCTCTCTTCCTTTGCTCTCGTCTCTCCTCCAGTTTCTTTGTTAGCCTGACAGGAAAATATAATGATTAAATATCACATTTAACTTGAGAACGATACATGTAACTCTTACAGGCTTTTTAATACAAAGGTGCATGCTATTTCCTTCCTCAAACAACAAGTCATTTCTGTTTAAACTCATTACAAGCTCATCTGGTCTGGGAACGCCTCGGGATCTCACAGTTAGAGCTGGTTAATGTGGCCCGGGAAAGGGAAGTTTGGGGTCCCTGCTGGAGCTGTTGGCCCGTGACCCGACCCCGGATGAGAGGATGAAGATGAAGATGAAGACAAGCTCATCAGTTAAACGATTCTGAAGTGGACTGCAGGCTGGTTGGTTGGTTTCATTTCAGATTAGATGTCAATGGCTGATGTAGATATTCAGAGTTTGATTAGATTCTGGTGTCTGGTACTGGCTCACAAGGTGAGTAAACTCTAGACTTTGGCTGTAACAGAGCTAGCTTGATATAATACTCCATTCTAGTGGAAGGCCTTGCTAATGTTTGGGACTTGATATCAGAAACATCCTTTAGTTTAGTTCTTATACTGATGAATAGTGTGTGATCGGTAGCCTAAAATGCCTTTTCTTATCTTTAGTTTTGTCATCGGACTTGCACACAGAGGAGGTCTTTAGTACCGGCACATGTCTGTCTAGAATGTACAGACCTTGACAGGTATGTAGGCTCCTACCTTTCCACCTTGGCATCCAGGTTTTCCTCACTCTGAGTAACATGATCTGAAGATGCATTCTCTGCAACAGTCACTGTGGCTGGAAGGCTGCTGTCATGTATCGTGCTCAGGAGGGATGCTGCGTAGAATAGAAACACAAGCAGACAGCACTGGGTTAACTCGCTTACTGACACCTCATCAGCACAAAGCAAACAACGTCTATCCACTCTCGATTGATTTAAACATCCAGAGTACGTCAGTAAGATGGCCCCAAAGATTAACTGCTCAGTGAATGCCTCAGACAGCAGAAACCTGAAGAGACTGAGGAAGTTGAGGAGACCACATGGAGGGACAAGCCCCTACACGGCATGTACCACCGCCAGATACGGGACGTGGCTGATATCACAACGACCTACCAATGGCTGGACAAAGCTGGACTGACAGACAGCACAGAGGCACTGATCATGGCAGCACAAGAACAAGCCCTCAGTACCAGGACCATAGAGACCAGGATCGACCAGAGCAGATCTGACCCAAGCAGGCTGGGTAAAGATGCCCCGGAGACAGTCCAGCACATAGTAGCAGGGTGGAAGATACTAGCAGGATCAGCATACATGGAGAGGCACAACCAAGTGGCTGGGATAGTGTACAGGAACCCAGTATGGACTAGAAGTACCCAGATCCCAATGGGCCATACCACCGAAGGTGGTGGAGAACAACAGGGACTAAGATCCTGTGGGACTTCAGCTTCCAGACTGACTAACAGCTGCTGGCTAGCCAATCAGACATAGTGGTGGTGGACAAAGAGCAGAAGAGGGTGGTGGTGATGGATGTGGAGATACCAGCTGACGTCAACATCTGGAAGAAGGAGCACGAAAAGGTTGAGAAGGAACAGCTGGAACAGATGTGGAGGATCAAGGCTAATGTGGTCCCCGTGGTAGTAGGAGCTCTCGGGGCAGTGACCCCCAAACTGGGAGAACGGCTCCAACAGAACCCAGGAACCACATCTGAAGCCTCAGTCCAGAAGAGGACAGTCCTAGGAACAGCTAAGATACTGAAGAACCCCCAAACTCCAGGACCCTGGTAGAGGACCTGATCTAGAGGAGGACACGGTTACCACCCTAAGAGGCTGGGAGGGACGTTTAATATATATATATATATATATATATATATATATATATATATATATATATATATATATATATATATATATATATATATATATCATCGAAATAATGTGGCCGTTGGCAAAGGAGCATTACCGGTAATTCATCTTTAAATACAACAAGGTTTCACCTCTCGCTCTGCTGCACTTGCTCTAGATGTACTGTAAAGATCACCTATTATGCAAAATGCACTTTTTGATTTATTGTAAACATATACACAGTATGTGTCCCCAGTGTATCTGTAAAGTCTCAGAAACGACCATCCTCTCTCTTTTTCAGAAAATGTGACGCTGTGAATGCTGGCCTCATTTCACAAGAGGGAGGGCAAAAAAGAAATCATGTCAGATCTTTTTCCACCTTTAACGTGACCTACAACCTGTTCCGACAGACAGCATGAAAAGAATAAGATAAGATAAGATGAACCTTTATTAATCCCCGTAGGGAAATTCAGTTTTTTACACTCTGTTGTTAATTTTCAAACAGTACACATACATGCATCAGTGGAGAGATGTCAGAGTGGGGGGGCTGCTCCTGACAAGCGCCCCGAGCAGTTGGGGGTTTGGTGCCTTGCTCAGGGGCACCTCGGCAGTGTCCAAGAGGTAAACTGGCACCTCTCCAGCAACCAGTTGGTCTTGGTCCATGTTGGGACTTGAACTGGTGACCCTCCGATTCCTAAACCAAGTCCCTACGGTCTGAGCTACTGCCGCCCCCAATATAATAATAAAGGGTTATTTGAACGTTAAATAATGTTAACATGTTCTAGTACAAAATCAACATACTGTACATATACAGTATGAACCTGAAAATACACACAGTATGGGACCTTTAAATAGCTTGTTCTAAAACTGACCGACTAGACCGACCTAATGTAATGGAAACATAGTTCAAGACCATTCATGAATGAAGACGGCCTGATTTTATTTTCAGAAGTTAATGTGCATCAGGGAAACACAAAGCCAGTGTTAACCATTTCTGCTTCAGCTTACAGACCGTGGTCGGGACGCGCCATAGCAACTAGGTCTTTTCCAGAGTAAGTCTGACAGACTGCTGGACACTGAGGTGGGCAAAGCCAAAATATCTGTGCATTTTACTCCCCCATGCTGAAACTGGTAAAAAAAAACTTACTGGATGACTGTGTGATCCAGGCTCACTCACCTGTTCCTGGTACTGCTGCTAGTTCTGTGGCTGCAGCTGACATGACGGGCACTGCTGGAGCCGAGGCTGGAGCTGGAGCTGGAGCTGGAGCTGGAGCCGAGGCTGGAGCTGGAGCCGAGGCTGGAGCTGGAGCTGGAGCTGGAGCTGGAGCTGGAGCCGAGGCTGGAGCTGGAGCCGAGGCTGGAGCTGGAGCCGAGGCTGGAGCTGGAGCTGGAGCTGGAGCCGAGGCTGGAGCTGGAGCCGAGGCTGGAGCTGGAGCTGGAGCTGGAGCTGGAGCGGCGGAGCCGAGGCTGGAGCCGGAGCCGGGGGCGGTGCGGAGCTGGAGCCGGAGCCGAGGCTGGAGCTGTGCTATCAAGTGGGCTGGTCTCCACAGGACCACTTGCCTCTGGTAACACTGTCCCACCTCCAATCTGCTGAGCATGCATCTGTCAGAAAAGAGAGAAAGATCTTTACCAGGACATCATGCAGACTGAATAGCAGCACTCAGTTGTTAGATAGTCATGGTATACAGTGCATGCAGAAAGTCTTCAGACCCTTCAATTTTTTCACATTTTGTTATGTTGTAGCCTTATGCTAAATCGTCTAAATTATGTTTCCATCATCAGTCCACATTCAATACACCATAATGACAAAGTGGTAACAGAATTTTAGAAATCATAAAAGGGAAAAACTGAAACATCACACTGACTCAAGTTTTATTGAGTTGTATTGAGACCCTTTGCTATGACACTTTAAATTTAGCTCAGGTGCCTCCACCTTGACCCGACTCCACATTTGATAAATTCAACTGATTGGACATGATTTGGAAAGGCACACACCTGTCTATATAAGGTCTCACAGCCGTGGGGTTGAAGGAACTGCCTGCAGAGCTGAGAGACAGCACTGTGTTGAGGCTATAAAATTATTTCTGCTGTATTGAAGGTCCCCAAGAGCTCAGTGGCCTCCATAAATCTTAAGTGGAAGGAATTGGAAAAACCAGGACTCTGTAGAGCTGGTCACCTGGCCAAACTGAGCAACTGAGACAAAAGGGCCTTGGTAAGAGAGGCAGCCAAGAACCTGACGGTCACTCCGGCTGAGCTCCAGAGATCCTGATGGGAGAAACTTCCAGTAGGACCACCATCACTGCAACACTTCACCCATCTGGGCTTTATGGCAGACTGGTCAGACAGAAGCCTCCCTCAGCCAAAGACACATGACAACACCCAAAGGACACTCAGACTGTGAGAAACAAGACTCTACTCTGATGAAACCAAGACTGAACTGCCAGCTGAGTGAAGGGTCTGAATACTGAAGTCAATGTGATATTTCAGTTTCTCTGTTTTAATACATTTGCAAAAAAATCTAAAATTCTGTCCGCTGTGTCATCATGGTGAACCGAGTGACGACTGATGAGGGGAAAAAATAATTTAAATGATTTTAGCAAAAGGCTGCAACACAGCAGAATGTGAAAAAGTGAAGGGTCTGACTACTTTCTGGATGCACTATACAGCACCTGCATTCAACTATGGCAAAATCTTTAGGAAACATCATCTGGGCACCATGAATGTCTGTAAAAAGAGAATTTCATGGCAATCCAAATAAGAAGTAAAAAACAATAACTGTTGAGATATTTAATAACTCGTTTGACTGTCTTCCGGTTTCTTTACTCCGCTATGACCCTCCTTTACACCTGGCATTAAAGTGCATCTCGTGTCCAGATTGTGTCTAGATACGATTTCACCAGATTATATGCACACTTGGTATTAGTATGCGTGTAGAAGAGGAAGAAGAAGACCTGCCCCCGACACACATCCAGCCAAAGCTTCAAATATGGCTGTTGATTACTACTGAAGCTCCACAGCCAAAAAATGGTATTCAGGACAGACCAAGCATTACACCCATGTAAATGTTGTATGTGCATTGAAAATGCATTGGCATTTACACGTGTTCGATGTGGTCATAGTGCGTCCCGGACTACCGCCGGACATGGTTTGGCTGATTGGATCACAATATGTCCTCAGCGTGTTTTGGGCGTACTTACACCTGCACTATCATGTGGTCAAGCACTATCCAATTGCAATCTGATCACCCAAAATTAATTTTAATGCCAGGTGTAAAGGAAGCCTACCACCGTAAACTGATCAACATTTTTCACCACAGACCATTTACATTTTACACCATTTATAGGCCAACCAGCTAATCAATTAATCAGGAAAATGACTGACAGATTAAGCAGCAATGAACACAATGATTAGTTGAAGCTGCCATCTGGAGAGCCACTAGCGTGGCTGAAAACATGCATGTGATTCTTCATCATGGGGTGCTGTGGATGGCTAGATAACACCGTTTACAATCTAACCTTCGTGGCCATACCTGCTTAACTCTGCTGATTCTTGTCATCAGTTCTTCAGCAGACACACTGCCAGCGATGACCTCCAGAGGGATCCCGTTCTCCCCGATAAAGAAGCTGGAGGGTATGCACACCACTGGATCTTCACACGGGTGGGGTGGGGGGTTAAGGAACAAGCTCCCAGCAACTGACATTTTGTAGTTTACATAATACACAGTATAAATAGCAATATTCACTGACCACATAAACCCTGACCTGTCTAAGTCTGAAAAGTCTGACTAAAAGCTACAAAATGAATCAAAATATTGAGATGGCCCGAGATGATTTGGGTATATTAAGTCATTCTATATATATGTATATATTTATTAAGTCATACTTAAAGACTCTACTGTGATCCTTTACTGTATGGGACCCCATCCACCTCAGCCTGCCAGGGGAGAGTACGGTAAAGACACAGTAGAGTACGGTAAAGAAACACAGTAGAGTACGGTAAAGACACACAGTAGAGTATGGTAAAGAAACACAGTAGAGTACGTAAAGAAACACAGTGGAGTACGGTAAAGACACACAGCAGAGTACGGTAAAGACACACAGTAGAGTACGGTAAAGAAACACAGTAGAGTACGGTAAAGACACACAGTAGAGTATGGTAAAGACACAGTAGAGTACGGTAAAGACACAGTAGAGTATGGTAAAGAAACACAGCAGAGTACGGTAAAGACACAGTAGAGTACGGTAAAGACACAGTAGAGTACGGTAAAGACACAGTAGAGTATGGTAAAGAAACGCAGTAGAGTACGGTAAAGACACAGTAGAGTATGGTAAAGACACAGTAGAGTACGGTAAAGACACAGTAGAGTACGGTAAAGACACAGTAGAGTATGATAAAGAAACACAGTAGAGTACGGTAAAGACACAGTAGAGTATGGTAAAGAAACACAGTAGAGTACGGTAAAGACACACAGTAGAGTATGGTAAAGAAACACAGTAGAGTACGTAAAGAAACACAGTAGAGTACGGTAAAGACACACAGCAGAGTACGGTAAAGACACACAGTAGAGTACGGTAAAGAAACACAGTAGAGTACGGTAAAGACACACAGTAGAGTATGGTAAAGAAAAAGAGAGTATGGTAAAAAACACAGCAGAGTACGGTAAACAAACACAGCAGAGTACGGTAAACAAACACAGTAGAGTACGGTAAAGACACACAGTAGAGTATGGTAAAGACACACAGTAGAGTACGGTAAAGACACACAGTAGAGTACGGTAAAGACACACAGTAGAGTATGGTAAAGACACACAGTAGAGTATGGTAAAGACACAGTAGAGTATGGTAAAGACACACAGTAGAGTATGGTAAAGACACACAGTAGAGTACGGTAAAGACACAGTAGAGTATGGTAAAGACACACAGTAGAGTATGGTAAAGACACACAGTAGAGTACGGTAAAGACACACAGTAGAGTACGGTAAACAAACACAGTAGAGTATGGTAAAGACACACAGTAGAGTACGGTAAAGACACACAGTAGAGTATGGTAAAGACACACAGTAGAGTACGGTAAAGACACACAGTAGAGTACGGTAAACAAACACAGTAGAGTATGGTAAAGACACACAGTAGAGTATGGTAAAGACACAGTAGAGTATGGTAAAGACACACAGTAGAGTATGGTAAAGACACAGTAGAGTACGGTAAACAAACACAGTAGAGTATGGTAAAGACACACAGTAGAGTACGGTAAACAAACACAGTAGAGTACGGTAAAGACACACAGTAGAGTACGGTAAAGAAACACAGCAGAGTACGGTAAACAAACACAGTAGAGTACGGTAAACAAACACAGTAGAGTACGGTAAACAAACACAGTAGAGTACGGTAAACAAACACAGTAGAGTACGGTAAAGAGAGGATATTTCAGCCGATACTGATCCATTTAAATGAGGCTGTTGAACTGGGCTCGGGCCATCTCTAGTTTCAGGTCTACATGATGTAAATTTCTGCCGGACATCATGATATTGTTAATACTTGATGCATTTCATCTGTTGGAGAAATCTTATCTAATGCCTTCTTTTATAGAAATGTCCTTTAGCCTGACAGAGGAGGTTCATGTTGTCCTCCAAAAGCACTGCTCTGGTCCCTGTTAGACAGAGGTCAATCATGGGCTGAGGTCAAGAGCATCTACTGGCCCAGTGAATACAGCAACACAGTGCGTCTACTGGCTTTCCTCAGAGAGTAGTCACTTCTCAAGAAGTTGCTTCTGGAGGAGCTGCACACGAATTCAACCCCAAAAAGACATTAGAAACACGTAGGGCAACAAAAAAGATACAGATCTGAGAGAACTGCACACATGGTTTACTGTGGAAAAAAAAAAAAGTTTCAGCATCATATGTTGAATCTCCATACACATCAACACGTCTCTTCTTTATATGTATTATATCAAACACCTGCCAAATCGATTTAATAAATAAGTTGCTGGTGTGATCAAGATGTAGATTTAAGTTGCTGCTTTTCCTGGGAATGAGAGAAGGCCGTTCTGTACAACAGAGAGGCTTTCTACAGACTCCCTTACATTTCAAAGATTTCTAACAAATACAATTTGTCACGATAGTTGAGGTTTGCCAGATAAAAGCTTTACTACTGCGCAGCGTTGTCAGTTGTAAAGAGACAACATTCAGAGTTGGTTCCTCATTGAGCGAAAGAGAAAGAGCACAGTGGTGATGGTCGAGTGGGCCAGAGAGGGATCAGAGAATAATTCATGTTTTCTGATGGCGGTTACATTCAGCAATACAAATATACACGCCTGCACCTCTGCACAACCCTGCATTATCAGATTGTGAATGACAGCAGCTGAGGAGTAGGCTTTATCCTGTCTGCTCGGTCAAACTGACACACCAATAGCAGCACACAGAGACACAGAGCAGGCGAAACATACAAACACATCAGTGTGGCAACCCCTCGCTGGTCAGATACTGCCTCTGAGGGTGCCTCGAGCCTCTGTATCAGACACCGAGGGGCGTGACAAAGCTGCAGTATTTGGCGACCTGGGTATGAGAGCAGGCTGTACGCCCTGTGTGCTGTTATTGGCTGGGGTCACATCCCCACATGGGGCTGAAAGGCTGTTTGCTGACACCCAGAAACATCCTGAACACATCGAAATAAGAGGAAAAGAGAAAATCCAGACAGAGCTGCAGAGTCTCTGTAGAAACAGACACCACCACATACCGCTGGTGGGGCATCGTGATGATTGAGAGGAATTATTTTTTTTAACAAGTCTATCTGTTATTCCTGTAAGACATACAGGAAAAGGATTGTCCTGTATGGTCAATTTGGATTGTATTGTCTTATATTGTGCAGCCAAAACTGTCTTTACACAGCATGGACAATAAGGGTCCTAACATAACAATTTCTTCTTATTTTAAAGACAAATCAAAATGAATTATTATTGAGTAAAATTCTACTGAAGATTTTAAATTTAAGTTCATCTAGTGACTTTTGAACCCAACAATTTTTCAAGTTGAATTTCAAAACAGGCCATGCAAGCAGCCTGATATCTGTACACCAAAAACTCCTAAGCCAACATCTCCTGCAAAACTATCTAGTCACCAGCTTCCCCAGGAAACTGGATAATTGAGGTGGAAAGCATTAAAGCTGTGGGACAACATATTGTGCATATGGAGGACAGTGATGATTGCTCACTACGTCCCTTGCCACTAACATCCAGTCCCATGTAACGTGCATTAAAGTGAACCCATCGGTACCTCTTGGCATCCACTCTGATGGCCACGCAGCAGTTCTGTGCTGCCTCTGAGACCTGGTCATCCTCCCAGCTGGACATCAGCTGTGCTGACTGGTCGTCTTCCCCTGAGATGAGACAGTGACAGGGATGAGTCATGTAGTCTCAGCTCCCTGTCAGTACACTAGCCCATCCTGCGGGCGTTGGGAGTCTCTGGAAACCGGCCACTGATAATACTGGTTGCTATGATGCAATACTGAACCCACTCAGACTGGTGACGTTGTCACTTAACCGGTTAGGATAACGATGATTAGCTGTCATGTGAACTAGAAACAATTTTACCCATCCTGACAGCGGGGAAGCCACTGCCCGGATCTCTCCAATCATTATCGGACTAGTGTCACAGCAGTAACCGAGTTGTCAAATCACTTAGCTGGGCTGCCAAAATCACCTGGCCTGTCCTCTATCCAGCGGTAGATGAAGCTCTGTGGTCCAGGGACCATTACCACAGCGCTAACGTTACACAGGCCAGTAACCAACACTACTAGCTAGCATATAAGGTTAGCACAACATTGTCCATCACGTGTGGGTTACCATGTCTCCGTCTTCTGGGGACATTTTCATCAAACCTGCGTAACCTCACTTTGTATCCCTTTGACGGCCGGTTAGCTAAGCTAGCTGGCTAATGGCTTAGTAACGCCACGACGACTACGGTTAGCTAGCTAGCACGCTAGCCCTATCCCTTCTTAACCACTTGTTACCTATGCGGGCTAGCGTTAGCTAGCTGGCTAATCGATACACACACCTGTAATGACAACGACAAAGACGGAACTCCGCTGCTTGGCCAGGTTGATGGCGTCCGGGATTGAGCCCTCAAACCAAAGCATGTTGACGCGCTGAGCTTTGTGTCTCTGGTCCGGTGACGCTGTTATCCGCCTCAACTCCCAGATTCATGAAGCGCAGTCGGGCTGTCACTTTCTACTTCCGAGCCTGGACATGGAGCACTGCGCTGATCCGCCAGGCGGGATGGAGGCGCTGCAAGGAGGGTGAAAGGAGGCCGAGCCTTGCGTCATCATGCGTCACATCGTGGGGGCGCAACGCATGCGCGGTAAAATCTGACCGCGCAGCTCCAGCTACACTGCGCATGTGTCAAACCCACGGTCTGACCCAGGGTCGGACCCGCCTATCCGTGGCCCGTTTCAGAACCGGCAACCATGTGTTGCTGGATGATCCAGTCGTTGTGGATGAATTAATATCGCAGCTGGTTACACTGCGCCTGGTCCCGCTCGGTCCCGGTCCCGCTCGGTCCCGCCCTGTCACACAGACAGTTACCAGGGCTGGCTGCCACATTTTAAAGCGCTATGACGCTCCAACCTCATATTTTACCCGCCTTCACCCCGTTTACACACTATGAGCAGGATATTGTAGACTGGCAACAAACCGTCCACTTTAAATAAGGTGCTTCAGACTACAAACCGCAGTGGGACTGGGAGGGAGGGGGGACCGGACTGGAACCAGGCCTTCCTCTGTCCTCGCACCTCAGGTAGGAGGGACTAAGACGCGAGGAGAGGAGGCGAGGAAACGAATCGAGGAGGTACCAACTCGGAAATGGGAAAGGCCCATGTAGTGCTGCGTCAACATCCCGTTTAACTTTCGCTTTGACTTCGAGGGTCTGTGGTTGTCTCTGGTCTCACTGTGAGACAGAACAGCTGGATCAGGAGGACAGACGGGGGACAGACCGGAGTACAGACCGGGGGACAGACAGGAGGACAGACCGGAGTACAGACCGGGGGACAGACAGGAGGACAGACCGGAGGACAGACTCTATTTGACTGCTTTCATTTCTCCCGACATTACTTTGACTTTCGTTTTCATCCGACAGGCCATGGCTGACATCTGCAGCAAGGTAAGGGTTACTGAGGCACCCGGAGAGTGAAGGGAGTGGGTGACCGTGACCGGTGGCCAGGGGCCGGTGGCCGGTGGCTGGGACCGGTGGCTGGTGACCGGTGACCGGTGGCCGGTAACTGGTGACCGGTGGCCGGTGAACGGTGGCCGGTAACTGGTGGCCGGTGACCGGTGAACGGTAACTGGCCGGCCGGTGAACGGTAACTGGTGGCCGGTGAACGGTGGCCGGTAACTGGTGGCCGGTGAACGGTGGCCGGTAGCTGGTGGCCGGTGACCGGTGGCCGGTGAACGGTAACTGGTGGCCGGTGAACGGTGACTGGTGGCCGGTGACTGGTGGCCGGTGACCGGTGGCCGATGACCGGTGGCCGGTGACCGGTGGCCGGTGACCGGTGGCCGGTGACCGGTGACTGGGCTGACTGTTGATCCTCCCCATCAGGTGGCCGCTGGTCTGGCGGAGGACGGCGGTGATGACTTCCAGGAGGCCAGGAGAGAGCTGGAGACATGGACGGTGAGAGTTAACTACTGACACGTGGTCTGGAGGAGGACCGACAGTAGAACCCAGGTCACTCTGATCACAGCTGTTTGAGGCGGGAGTCTCAGTATAATCTGGTGAAATATGGTCAGAACCGGACGGCCGGGCCTAGTGATGTACAGTTACTCTCTACCTCTGGTAAAAACACACATGTCAAAGGGTCAGAATGACCGACTGATTCAGGCCAGGCTTTTATAGGAGTCTGTAACCAGTGTGATAGGCTACATTTAGTCCAGATCGGTGCATCAACCCAATGTAAGGACAGAGGGACAGTATCTGGATCCAGTCTGTAGACTGCCAGCTGTGTGTACCACTCTCTGTATAATTACTGTGTATTGTGTATTCTGTCCTGTGTATAGTACCGTAGTGTCTATCGAGGTAAACCATGTACCTGTTGTAGAGTGAGTGGCGGATTGTCGCCGGTTCCAGGTGCTGGCCTGAGTCTCCATGTTGGTTTCATGGTGGCTGCTGGGAGCCCGCTGTAACGTGTGCTAGCCTCCGACACCTTCACACCTAATCTGGCTTTAATGATATTTGATAAAACTGATAGCAATGTGTGGCAAATGATGAGTCAAAAAATACACCCCCCCCTCCACAATACCATAATATTCATAGAAACTCAAACCACTCCTGCAGCTTCATCCACTCTCTGTCTGTCTGTCTGTAAAATTCACGTTTTCAAATATAATGTGAAATATATATTTCACATGAAATGTCTGAAAATCATCACATTATATGGAGTGTGTGTGCAAGTCAGCACTTAAACCTCAGTTACTGTGTGTGTGTGTGTGTGTGTGTGTGTGTGTGGACACATCATGAGTATCTATGAGGCTTATCCCAGTTTTCATCATATTCAGGATATGAAGTTTATGGAGCACAGAAATCTGGGTGTTCATGCCCACATATTGTGTTTCTCGTCAGATGCAGTGACTATTTTCTCTCATCCGTCTGGTGGAGTCCATCCATGCAGATAGTTTGGGATTTATTTGTGCTTGTAGAGATAACTCAGACTTCTGCCTCCACAATACAGTTGAGGTGAATGACATTTAGTTTGTGGTGTTCACAGAATTAAAGGAGGCTATTTAAAAAAAATCAACAGCAATATTCCCCTCTAGAAATGGTGTCCCTGTTAACCTGATAATCCACCATCATCTCTCCTGTTAGAAACACCCTCTCGGTAAACTGACCACAGGTCGCCATAGTCTCTCTGAACTTTCCCGGCTGTGTCTTTAAGACTAAAGCAGAGAAAGCCGATGATGTGAAAGCCCGTCTGATCCTGGAAAAACTGGAAGAAGATGAAGCCAAGGCAAAGGCCCAGCAGGAGATGTTGGCCTGTGTTAAGAAGCAGGAGGAGTGTCAGCGGGAATTCACTGAAAGCATGAATGCAGTGCAGGTAGGCTGACTGTCACATCTACGTACAGGCTGCTGGGAAGAAGTGGGAAGAGAATAACAAGGAAGTCACGACATGTTTTCACTTGATTCTCTCACACAGGATGAAATCCTGAAGCTTGGTAAAGGCAGACAGGATTTGCTGGACAAACTGAGGCGATGTCAAGCTGAACTGGAGGCTAAGAGGGCTGAGTCCACCAAGCTGAAGCAGAAGTTCAAGGTGGGGATGAAGAAAGTCCTCAGGACCGTCTGCCAGCCACAGTGGTCCTCCATGACTACACCAACCTCTTACTGCAACCATTTCAGCATATTGATTAGTAACAATGCAGTACAATATATCTTAATAATTAGGGGTAGGGGAAAATATTGATTCACCCATGTATCACAGTTTATTTTTTACAATTTTGAAATAGATTTTTTAATGCCAGAATCAATATATTTGCTTTATTTGAGTCTATGTGGAGGTAGAAGGAAGTTAGTTAGAAGGAGTAATGTAATGTTATAAAGCAAACGGTAGCCAGCTGTCCTTATCGTACGGCGGTAACGTGCGGTCCGGCCGGCCGGCGCTCTCGTCTCCGTGGTCCGACGGGCCGACGCTACGACTGTAGAGCTCCATATACTGACATTTATGTTAAATGCATTCAGACGGCCCCGATGGAGCTGACCATGGATGGATAAAGAGAACGGAGCTGACGGAGAGCTAGAGACCACCTTGGAGGAGTTAGAGGAAGTAGACACCTGGGACTACGGCCGCTTTTCAAAATAAGGTGTTAACAAAGGGAAGTGGATCTACAGAATCCATCTATGGAAATCAGACTGATGGATTATATTCAGCAGGAGGATAAAACATTACATGACCCTGATAAATTAAAAAGAAAATCCCTCTAATCTGTGACTACATACATGCTGAAAATCAAACATTTTACTGGATTCAATTAGAGATTTTACAAAGTAAAAGTCCCTGGAAGTGTCTGATTCAACTTTTCGCCCCACGGTCTAGTGGTAAAAAAAAAGTTTACAACAATCTCAGTAAATCCTAACATCAAATTGCAATACATAAAAATCACGATGCATATCGGCACCCAAGTATCATGATAGTACAGAATTGGGAGATTTGTGAATCGTCCCAGCCCTGTTATTAATAGTAGTAATAATAACCATAGAATGGCTTATCCAACAATGACACATTACCAATAGTATTTGTAATGTCCCAGATATAATTATTGTGCTGTAACTCAGTGGTATTGTGTTCCTCCACCCGTCCAGATCTATGCTCAGATTCCAGACACAGAGGTGGAGTTCAAGTCTGAGAGTAAAGAGGAGAGGGATGACGACAGTCAGCCAATCAGAGGGGAGTTTGCCATCAGCCAGAGGCCCACTGTGCTGCTGCAGGGAGGACAGGCCCTCATCACCTTTGAGGAAGAGAAAGGTTCACACGACTGTACCTGAGTTCATCTACTTTCACTTGTATTTTAATATTAATAAATACCCAAAATACTGACTATATATATATATATATATATATATATATATATATATATGTGAAATACTCTTTATCTTAGAAAATGAAAATCTTTCTAAAATATGATTCAACATGTTTCCAGAGGGGGCACGGTGGTGTAGTGGTTAGCGCTGTCGCCTCACAGCAAGAGGGTTGCAGGTTCGATTCCAGCTTGCGGCTCTTCTGTGTGGAGTTTGCATGTTCTCCCCGTGTAGGGGAGTTAGGTTAATTGATTACTCTAAATTGCCCGTAAGTTAACGGGATAAGCGGTTGACGATGAATGAATGAATGAATGAAATGTTTCCAGAGAAGCTTGTAACTGAAGTTATTGGATGTCATTCAGTGTAACTCTACAGCCAACCATCTTCTACCGCGTGTCCCGTTAGGGGTCGTGGGGGGCTGGAGTCGATCCCAGCTGGCGTTGGGTGAAGGCGGGTTCACCTGGTCAGGTCTCCAGTCCATCACAGGACACATAGAGACAGACAACCTTTCACGCTCACATCCACATCCTAGTCACCTAACCTAAACCTAAAATGCATGACTTTGGACTGTGGGAGGAAGCTGGAGAACCGGAGCTGGAGAACCCAGAGAAAACCCACGCTAACATGGGGAGAAGACCCCGTGCTGCTGGGTGGTATATCAGAAAATGGACATGATAATTGATAAAGGTATATCTGTCTTCTGTCCTCCAGTGGCCTCTCAGATCCTGAAGCTTGCCAAGTGCTCTGTGTCCTGTGAGAACATCAGTGTGGATGTGAAACCAAAAAGAATAACCATGGATCCTGCTGTGAAGTTTGAGGTACATTTTGACTCAGCGATGGTGGTTTTCCACTGTCAGACCACAAGCACACCATGCTGCACACCAAAACATGCACACACTGTGTTTCCACCAGTGACAGCCAGGGTCTGGGTACTCTCCTGAACTAAAGCTGAAGACACACTTTAGATAAGATAAGATAATATGAACCTAAAATTCAGGAGCAGCTTTAGCAGGTGTGTCCCTGTCTAAGACTCTACATACTCATAATAATGGGCATTTCTGTGGCTACCACCAAGATGCTGCTCCGATGGTCCCACAGATATGAACAGTGCAGCATAGTCTACGTGGTGATTTAATCAATCAAATTATAGACTGAGGTAGACATTACTCCTCTATATCTATAGACCATAGATGATGATGATATATTAATGCTGATATCATAGACTCAGGTAGACATTACTCCTCTATATCTATAGACTATAGATGATGATGATATATTAATGCTGATATCATAGACTCAGGTAGACATTACTCCTCTATATCTATAGACTATAGTTGATGATATATTAATACTGATATCATAGACTCAGGTAGACATTACTCCTCTATATCTATAGACTATAGTTGATGATATATTAATACTGATATCATAGACTCAGGTAGACATTACTCCTCTATATCTATAGACTATAGTTGATGATATATTAATACTGATATCATAGACTCAGGTAGACATTACTCCTCTATATCTATAGACTATAGTTGATGATGATATATTAATACTGATATCATAGACTCAGGTAGACATTACTCCTCTATATCTATAGACTATAGATGATGATGATATATTAATGCTGATATCATAGACTCAGGTAGACATTACTCCTCTATATCTATAGACTATAGATGATGATGATATATTAATGCTGATATCATAGACTCAGGTAGACATTACTCCTCTATATCTATAGACTATAGATGATGATGATATATTAATGCTGATATCATAGACTCAGGTAGACATTACTCCTCTATATCTATAGACTATAGATGATGATATATTAATACTGATATCATAGACTCAGGTAGACATTACTCCTCTATATCTATAGACTATAGATGATGATATATTAATACTGATATCATAGACTCAGGTAGACATTACTCCTCTATATCTATAGACTATAGATGATGATGATATATTAATGCTGATATCATAGACTCAGGTAGACATTACTCCTCTATATCTATAGACTATAGATGATGATATATTAATACTGATATCATAGACTCAGGTAGACATTACTCCTCTATATCTATAGACTATAGATGATGATATATTAATGCTGATATCATAGACTCAGGTAGACATTACTCCTCTATATCTATAGACTATAGTTAATGATGATATATTAATACTGATATCATAGACTCAGGTAGACATTACTCCTCTATATCTATAGACTATAGATGATGATGATATATTAATACTGATATCATAGACTCAGGTAGACATTACTCCTCTATATCTATAGACTATAGATGATGATATATTAATACTGATATCATAGACTCAGGTAGACATTACTCCTCTATATCTATAGACTATAGATGATGATGATATATTAATACTGATATTATAGACTCAAGTAGACATTACTCCTCTATATCTATAGACTATAGATGATGATATATTAATGCTGATATCATAGACTCAGGTAGACATTACTCCTCTATATCTATAGACTATAGATGATGATATATTAATGCTGATATCATAGACTCAGGTAGACATTACTCCTCTATATCTATAGACTATAGATGATGATGATATATTAATGCTGATATCATAGACTCAGGTAGACATTACTCCTCTATATCTATAGACTATAGATGATGATGATATATTAATACTGATATTATAGACTCAAGTAGACATTACTCCTCTATATCTATAGACTATAGATGATGATATATTAATACAGATATCATAGACTCAGGTAGACATTACTCCTCTATATCTATAGACTATAGATGATGATATATTAATACTGATATCATAGACTCAGGTAGACATTACTCCTCTATATCTATAGACTATAGATGATGATATATTAA
>CAMQGK010000238.1:787500-827500 GCA_947000775.1 Pterois miles
CACACTGCACTGCTACGTTACGTTACTGATAACTGTAACTATACGCACACTGCACTGCTACGTTTTCAGCTACGTTACTGATAACTGTAACTGTACACACACTGCACTGCTACGTTACGTTACTGATAACTGTAACTATACGCACACTGCACTGCTACGTTCTCAGCTACGTTACTGATAACTGTAACTGTACACACACTGCACTGCTACGTTCTCAGCTACGTTACTGATAACTGTAACTGTACGCACACTGCACTGCTACGTTATGTTACTGATAACTGTAACTGTACACACACTGCACGCTACGTTACGTTACTGATAACTGTAACTGTACGCACACTGCACTGCTACGTTCTCAGCTACGTTACTGATAACTGTAACTGTACGCACACTGCACTGCTACGTTCTCAGCTACGTTACTGATAACTGTAACTGTACACACACTGCACTGCTACGTTCTCAGCTACGTTACTGATAACTGTAACTGTACACACACTGCACTGCTACGTTCTCAGCTATGTTACTGATAACTGTAACTGTACACACACTGCACTGCTACGTTCTCAGCTACGTTACTGATAACTGTAACTGTACACACACTGCACTGCTACGTTCTCAGCTACGTTACTGATAACTGTAACTGTACACACACTGCACTGCTACGTTCTCAGCTGCAACATTACTATAACTTCGTACTCGCCATCGGTCTGTGACGCTCGCTAATGTTGCGAGCCGCTGGGTTTTCAGAGCACTGGCAATAATTGAACACGGTTTTAATGATGAATCAAACATCACATTTCATCACTAGTTTACTCAGAATATACAGTATAATCAAGTATATTTTGACTTCCAATGTGTGTTTCTATATTTTAATTATATTATTCCATGTTAAGTTGATGTTGATGTTATAAAACACATTCTACAGCGCCCAGCTGTAATATCGGTCAGCGTGAGCATAATGTGAGCATAAACAAGTGAAGCCACATTGTGTCCTTTTAGTACCAACAGCTGTGGTTCGGTTCGGTTCGGTTCGGATCGGATCAGTGGTAACATCAGGATCCATCTGAAGAGGAAGAGAAAGATGCCATGCAGAGGAACAAACTGATGTTGGTGTGTTATTTCAGACCTTCTGTGGCTCTCCGAAACGTACCATCCTCCTGGATGACATTGAGGACAAGGAGGACGAGGAGGACTTGCAGGACCACCTGGAGATCCACTTCCAGAAGCCTAGCAACTACGGCGGTGAGATCGAGAGCATCAGGTACATCTCCGGGGGGAAGGCTCTGCAGGCCTTCTTCTGTGACGACCCCATTCAGACCTCCTAAAGCTGCAACATGACCTCCTCCTTTCCCTTTGCCATCTGTCTGTCCCCTGTGATTGTTTGAATTTGATAATCATATCTGTAGTATATTAAGGTTATGGAGCATATTATGGGAATTTCAATTATTTGCTGCCTTGCTGTGAATTAGAGAAGATTGAGGGATTTCATCTCGTGGAGAGTCCCGACACTGAGTGGACGTATACTGTATATACAGGATTTATACGTCAACACCTGGAGAGGAATGTGGACCTGGTTGTGTGTAGATGTCTGGTCCTACGTTAGCACAGCGTTCGACAGCCTCACATGCACTGTTCGGTTTAGTTACAGGCCTTAAACAAACCAAACGATGTCAGCTGCCTCAGCCATTATCTGGATTACGAACTGTTTTGCAGCGTTCTATCATCCGAGAAGCCTTAAAATTCACAGATCTGTCACTGACACTGGACTTCCTGGATCTGGTTTCTTGTCTCTCCTGCCCCCCTGTGGAGGCAGCCATACAGAGGTGCAGTGATGAGTCAAGTAAACCCGACTAATACACAGTTTTATAGTTTGCGTGATTGTTGGGTAATTCTTGAAACCCCTGTCCAGGGTGCCAGATGCTTCATTTCTGACCCAGCTGCTCACGCTCACATCAAGACGTTATGATACGAGTCAGAACCATCATTAAATGTTTATTCACTGATATTCTGATTAACTGATCGTCTGGAGAAACTGTGAAGGTCATGTAGAGGTTGGAGCTCTCCTGCATAAACTGGAGAAATAGATAAGATGAACCTTTATTAATCCCCGTAGGGTCTACATATAGTTTATTACTATACCGTATATCAATAGTATACATCCCAGAGATCTTAAACAGAAATTTGTGTGCACATTAATGCCTCAGTTAAGCGCATATTTTGAAATATATTTTTAATGTAAAGTTTACTATACCTTTTAACCTGTAGTGTACAGCCTAAATAAAAACTACACTGTATGTTCCCAGAGATTCTCCCAAAGTCCCTTTTGTTGTCTGATTGTACGCCACACTTCTGGTGGCGTATTGTAAATGTCAAACACATTTTACCATAATTACTTCTGCACAACAGCAATGCTGTTATTGTTATTATTGTTATTGCTATTATTATTATTATTGTTGTTGTTGTTATTATTATTGTTGTTGTTATTGTTATTATTGCTCCCGTTTTCACACATTTACGGCCAGCAGGAACCAGTGACTGTTTCTGTTTTTCTTGAAGTTTCCCAGAATGTACATTTGGAGATGGAAGGATGCAGATGCAGTGTATGTTCAGTCTTCTGCTGCATCTACTGGTACTAGTACTAGTACTAGTACCAGTCAGGACACAGTAATCTGGTCTACCTTTCTATGAAATGATCTCCCAATCAGATAAGCCGTGAGAAAGAGGGCGAGTGTTGCTGAGAGGGATTTCAATCTTAAAGGTAACTGTTCCAGAAACATTTGCACTTTAGTCAAGAACCATTTTAATGTGATGAGCGCAGCTTTCAGCCTGCGGGACAGTAATCCATAAATACAAATCAAAATCAACTCATATTTATACATACACATTGCAAAGGTAAAAACACAAACACCTCAGCTCATAATTTTCTCAAAGAATTTCACTGAAACTATGAAGCTGCAGTCAAACACTCAGCAGTCCACACTCTGTACGTTTTTACAGCCTTACTGGGACCCAGTGTTCATCTGCCCTGCAGCTTCTTCATAATAAGACTGCTGGGTGGTGCGCTGGTGAATATTGTCCCCACAAAAACATGAGTCCCCCACAGAGCATGGCGGATCACTCTGCAGCAGCCCAGGTCCTCAATCTGGAAGCCCAGGTGACGGTACCGGTCATCCGTCTCAAACAGCGTGTTGTTGGTGTACGAGCCAAAGAACTGGGGAGGAGCACAAACACTCATCATATGATGTCTGATCACATCCATCGCCACAAAAAAAACACAACAAAGTTATGCAGTTCTCTTCAGTACATGTCCAACGAATGAGCAGCTCTGAATGTTGACTAAGATGCTAACTTAGATGTGTTTTCCTGACCGACCGCTGGCCCTCAGTAACCGATCATTAACGTTAACCGACGGGATCAGTGCCCGCCGGCAGCGTCATCCAGCTGCAACAAGAAGCAGCGTAGAAATGCCATATACTGAGAGCAGCCTGCCGTCAGTGTCCCTGGATCCTCTCCTCACCGCCGATGCAGCACCTCCACTCGACAACCTGACACCACACACACAGCTGACTCGCAAAATGATCTTTTAAATTGACAAGCATCATACATGTGATTGATGGAGCAACTCAAATGGTATCAAATAAGTATCTGTCTCTCTCCGTTGCCTGCGTTCATATTTTCTGAAGTGAGGTCCCAGGGGTCCACCAGAAGGGGCGGGACTTCAGCTCTCAACTCGAGTAACCGTTAACCTTCACGTCACCCGGTAGATGTCGCCGTCTCCACCGCGGCCTCTCTGATCCGCCGGCCACTGTGGTCGTCAGCCCCGGGGCCCATTTCTTACCAGGCTCCAGTCACCACCCCTGAACACAGGGATTGTTCTTGTCCATCACGTTCCCGGCAGTCTTTGTGGTGACGGTATCATGATGAAGGTTGGTCAGCACTATATGGAGCCCCATCCCTTACTGAGTGTCAGTGGCCTCTTACCGCCAGGCCTGAAGACGGGTCGATAAAGTCAGCCCAGAATCCTTCTCGCTGCAGAGCGTAGCAGATCTCCTTCGCTCCATCTACAAACTATAAAGCAGAGGAAGCACTTAGCAGCTGAGATGATGGCTGTGTGACTAATGCTCATAATACACCTGGTTTGATTTTGTCAACTTCATCTGATGCACCTATGATGAGACAGCAGAAATACAATTAATACATGACTTTCTGTTCAGCCTGAGTCACACCTGGGTTAAAACTGAGATTAGAGCCGAGTCGGACCAAAGGACTCGTGGTGATAGTTGGACAGAGTAACGCCGACGGTTTAGGGGACTTTTCATTTGTTTCTGTCCAGTTTTACGATGCTCCTCTACAGAAACTAAAATCCACCTGGAAGACGGAGCCGGCTGATCGTGAACTCAAAGATGCGCAGCGAATCAGAAGGATGTCGGTTCAGATTCCAGGCTGAACACCGTGTGCCTCTGGCTCCACGTTGCTGTCAGGATGTGACAGTTCTGTCAGATGACCCGTTCAGACTAGTGGATCACGACGATGTGACCGACAGTCCTCATTACTGTACCGCTGAGATCTGAGTCTGATCACAGGACCATAGGAGGGCAGGGAGATGGTGGCCCACCCCTCTCACCCCGGACCCCTTCCAGACTCTGCCATCTGGCAAGACCATCAGGACCATCAGGTCGGACCATCAGATCCATCAGGACCATCAGGTCCATCAGAACCATCAGGTCCATCAGAACCATCAGATCCATCAGGTCCATCAGAACCGTCAGGACCATCAGGTCCATCAGATCCATCAGAACCATCAGATCCATCAGGTCCATCAGAACCGTCAGGACCATCAGGTCTATCAGGACCATCAGAACCATCGGGACCATCAGGTCTATCAGGACCATCAGAACCATCAGGTCTATCAGAACCATCAGAACCGTCAGGACCATCAGGTCTATCAGGACCATCAGATCCATCAGGACCATCAGGTCCATCAGAACCATCAGATCCATCAGGTCCATCAGAACCGTCAGGACCATCAGGTCTATCAGGTCCATCAGATCCATCAGAACCATCAGATCCATCAGAACCGTCAGGACCATCAGGTCTATCAGGACCATCAGAACCATCAGGACCATCAGAACCATCAGGTCTATCAGAACCATCAGGTCAATCAGGACCATCATGTCCATTAGGTCTATCAAGACCATCAGAACCATCAAGTCTATCAGGACCATCAGAACCATCAGGTCTATCAGAACCATCAGGACCATCAGATCCATCAGGCCCATCAGGTCTATCAGAAACATCAGATCCATCAGAACCATCAGGACCATCAGAACCATCAGGTCCATCAGGACCATCAGAACCGTCAGGACCATCAGGTCCATCAGATCCATCAGAACCATCAGATCCATCAGGTCCATCAGAACCGTCAGGACCATCAGGTCTATCAGGACCATCAGAACCATCGGGACCATCAGGTCTATCAGGACCATCAGAACCATCAGGTCTATCAGAACCATCAGAACCGTCAGGACCATCAGGTCTATCAGGACCATCAGATCCATCAGGACCATCAGGTCCATCAGAACCATCAGATCCATCAGGTCCATCAGAACCGTCAGGACCATCAGGTCTATCAGGTCCATCAGATCCATCAGAACCATCAGGACCATCAGGTCTATCAGGACCATCAGAACCATCAGGACCATCAGAACCATCAGGTCTATCAGAACCATCAGGTCAATCAGGACCATCATGTCCATTAGGTCTATCAAGACCATCAGAACCATCAAGTCTATCAGGACCATCAGAACCATCAGGTCTATCAGAACCATCAGGACCATCAGATCCATCAGGCCCATCAGGTCTATCAGAAACATCAGATCCATCAGAACCATCAGGACCATCAGAACCATCAGGTCCATCAGGACCATCAGAACCATCAGGTCTATCAGGACCAGCAGGTCCATCAGAACCATCAGGACCATCAGGTCTATCAGGAACATCAGGTCTATCAAGACCATCAGGACCAGCAGGTCTATCAGGTCCATCAGGACCATCAAAACCATCAGGTCTATCAGGATCATCAGGTCCATCAGAACCATCAGGTCCATCAGGACCATCAGAATCACCAGGTCCATCAGGACCATCAGGTCAATCAGGACCTTCAGAACCATCAGGTCCATCAGAACAGTTAGGTCTATCAGGACCATCAGGTCTATCAGAAATATCAGATCCATCAGGCCCATCAGAACCATCAGGACCATCAGGTCTATCAGGACCATCAGAACCATCAGGTCTATCAGGATCATCAGGTCCATCAGAACCATCAGTTCCATCAGAATTATCAGATCCATCAGGTCTATCAGGACCATCAGGTCTATCAGGACCTTCAGAACCATCAGGTCCATCAGAACCATCAGGTCCATCAGGTCTATCAGGACTATCAGAACCATCAGGTCTATCAGGACCATCAGGTCTATCAGAAATATCAGATCCATCAGGCCCATCAGGTCTATCAGGACCATCAGATCCACCAGGACCATGAGGTCTATCAGGACCATGAGGTCTATCAGGACCATTAGGTCTATCAAGACCATCAGGACCAGCAGGTCCATCAGAACCATCAGGTCTATCAGGACCATCAGAACCACCAGGTCCATCAGGACCATCAGAACCACCAGGTCCATCAGAACCATCAGGTCTATCAGAACCATCAGGACCATCAGAAGCACCAGGTCTATCAGAACCATCAGGTCTATCAGGACCATCAGGTCTATCAAGACCATCAGGACCATCAGGTCTATCAAGACCATTAGGACCATCAGGTCGATCGGGACCATCAGGTCTATCAGGACCATTAGGTCTACCAAGACCATCAGGACCAGCAGGTCCATCAGGCCTATCAGAACCATCAGGTCCATCAGTCCCATCAGGTCTATCAGGACCATCAGAACCATCAGGTCCATCAGGACCATCAGAACCACATCAGGTCCATCAGACCATCAGAACCATCAGGTCTATCAAGGACCATCAGGTCCATCAGAACCATCAGGTCTATCAGGACCATCAGGTCTATCAAGACCATCAGGACCAGCAGGTCCATCAGGACCATCAGGTCTATCAGAACTATCAGGACCATCAGGTCTATCAGGACCATCAGGTCCATCAGAACCATCAGGACCATTAAGTCTATCAGGACCATTAGGTCTACCAAGACCATCAGGACCAGCAGGTCCATCAGGACCAGCAGGACCATCAGGTCTATCAGAACCATGAGGACCATCAGAACCATCAGGTCCATCAGGATCTATCAGAACGGCCATCAGGACCATCAGGTCGATCAGGCCCATCAGGTCTATCAGGACCATCAGAACCACCAGGTCCATCAGAACCATCAGGTCTATCAGGTCCATCAGGACTATCAGGACCATCAGAAGCACCAGGTCTATCAGAACCATCAGGTCTATCAGGACCATCAGAACCACCAGGTCCATCAGAACCATCAGGTCTATCAGGTCCATCAGGACTATCAGGACCATCAGAAGCACCAGGTCTATCAGAACCATCAGGTCTATCAGGACCATCAGGTCCATCAGGACCATCAGGACCATCAGGTCTATCAGGACCATCAGGACCAACAGGTCCATCAGGACCATCAGGTCTATCAGAACTATCAGGACCATCAGGTCTATCAGGACCATTAGGTCCATCAGAACCATCAGGACCATTAAGTCTATCAGGACCATTAGGTCTACCAAGACCATCAGGACCAGCAGGTCCATCAGGACCAGCAGGACCATCAGGTCTATCAGAACCATGAGGACCATCAGAACCATCAGGTCTATCAGGACTATCAGAACCATCAGGTCGATCAGGCCCATCAGGTCTATCAGGACCATCAGATCCATCAGAACCATCAGGTCTATCAGGACCATCAGAACCACCAGGTCCATCAGAACCATCAGGTCTATCAGGTCCATCAGGTCCATCAGGACTATCAGGACCATCAGAAGCACCAGGTCTATCAGAACCATCAGGTCTATAAGGACCATCAGGTCTATCAAGACCATCAGGACCATCAGGTCTATCGGGACCATCAGGTCTATCAGGACCATTAGGTCTACCAAGACCATCAGGTCCATCAGGTCCATCAGAACCATCAGATCCATCAGGCCCATCAGAACCATCAGGTCTATCAGGACCATCAGAACCATCAGGTCCATCAGAACCACCAGGTCTATCAGAACCATCAGGTCTATCAGGACCACCAGAACCATCAGGTCCATCAGGACCATCAGAACCACCAGGTCTAAACATCAGGACCAGCAGGTCCATCAGGACCATCAGGTCTATCAGAACTATCAGGACCATCAGGTCCATCAGAACCATCAGGACCATCAGAACCACCAGGTCTATCAGAACCATCAGGACCATTAAGTCTACCAAGACCATCAGGTCTATCAGAACCATCAGGACCAACAGAACCATCAGGTCCATCAGGACCATCATGTCCATCAGGCCTATCAGAACCATCAGATCCATCAGGCCCATCAGAACCACCAGGACCATCAGAACCATCAGGTCTATCAGGACCATCAGGTTTATCAGGACAACCAGGTCTATCAGGTCCATCAGAACCATCAGGTCTATCAGGACCATCATGTCTATCAGGACCATCAGGTCTATCAGGACCCTCAGAACCATCAGGACCTTCAGAACCATCAGGTCTATCAGGACCATCGGAACCACCAGGTCTATCAGAACCATCAGGTCTATCAGGACCATCAGGTCTATCAAGATCATCAGTCTAGCCGCCATCCATCAGAACCATCAGGTCTATCAGGACCATCCCAGGTCTATCAAGACCAATCAGGACCATCAGGTCTATCAGAAATCATCAGATCCATCAGGCCCATCAGGTCTATCAGGACCATCAAAACCATCAGGTCTATCAGGATCATCAGGTCCATCAGAACCATCAGTTCCATCAGAATTACCAGGTCCATCAGATCCATCAGGTCTATCAGGACCATCAAAACCATCAGAACCATCAGGTCTATCAGGATCATCAGGTCCATCAGAACCATCAGTTCCATCAGAATTACCAGGTCCATCAGATCCATCAGGTCTATCAGGACCATCAGGTCTTTCAGGACCTTCAGAACCATCAGGTCCATCAGAACCATCAGGTCCATCAGGTCTATCAGGACTATCAGAACCATCAGGTCTATCAGGACCATCAGGTCTATCAAAAATATCAGATCCATCAGGCCCATCAGGTCTATCAGGACCATCAGATCCACCAGGACCATGAGGTCTATCAGGACCATGAGGTCTATCAGGACCATTAGGTCTATCAAGACCATCAGGACCAGCAGGTCCATCAGAACCATCAGGTCTATCAGGACCATCAGAACCACCAGGTCCATCAGGACCATCAGAACCACCGGGTCCATCAGAACCATCAGGTCTATCAGAACCATCAGGACCATCAGAAGCACCAGGTCTATCAGAACCATCAGTTATAACCATCAGGTCTATCAAGACCATCAGGACCATCAGGTCGATCGGGACCATCAGGTCTATCAGGACCATTAGGTCTATCAAGACCATCAGGACCAGCAGGTCTATCAGAACTATCAGGACCATCAGGTCTATCAGGACCATCAGGTCCATCAGAACCATCAGGACCATTAAGTCTATCAGGACCATTAGGTCTACCAAGACCATCAGGACCAGCAGGTCCATCAGGACCAGCAGGACCATCAGTCTATCAGAACCATGAGGTCTATCAGAACCATCAGGTCCATCAGAACCATCAGGACCATCAGAAGCACCAGGTCTATCAGAACCATCAGGTCTATCAGGACCATCAGGTCTATCAAGACCATCAGGACCATCAGGTCGATCGGGACCATCAGGTCTATCAAGACCATCAGGCACTAAAATATAACCATCAGGTCTATCAGGACCATCAGGTCCATCAGAACCATCAGTGTCTATCAGGACCATCAGAACCACCAGGTCCATCAGAACCATCAGGTCCTGGACCATCAGAACTATCAGGTCCATCAGAACCATCAGGACCATCAGAAGCACCAGGTCTCGGCCATCAGAACCATCAGGTCTATCAGGACCATCAGGTCTATCAGGACCAAACATTAGGTCTATCAGAACCACCAAGACCATCAGGACCAGCAGGTAACATAATCAAAAACCATCAGGACCATCAGGTCCATCAGGACCATCAGAACCATCAGGTCTATCAGGACCATCAGAACCACCAGGTCTATCAGAACCACCAGAACCATCAGGTCCAACAGGACCATCAGAACCACCAGGTCTATCAGGTCTATCAAGACCATCAGGACCAGCAGGTCCATCAGGACCATCAGGTCTATCAGAACTATCAGGACCATCAGATCCACCAGGACCATGAGGTCTATCAGGACCATGAGGTCTATCAGGACCATCAGGTCCATCAGAACCATCAGGTCTATCAGGACCATCAGAACCACCAGGTCGATCAGGACCATCAGAACCACCAGGTCCATCAGAACCATCAGGTCTATCAGAACCATCAGGACCATCAGAAGCACCAGGTCTATCAGAACCATCAGGTCTATCAAGACCATCAGAACCATCAGGTCGATCGGGACCATCAGGTCTATCAAGACCATTAGGTCTATCAAGACCATCAGGACCAGAGTCTATCAAACTCAGGTCCATCATGTCTATCAGGACCATCAGGTCCATCAGAACCATCAGGACCATTAGGTCTCATCAGGACCAGCAGGTCCATCAGGACCAGCAGGACCATCAGGAACCATCAGAACCATCAGGTCCATCAAGACTATCAGAACCATCAGGTCTATCAGGACCATCAGGTCGATCAGGCCCATCAGGTCCATCAGGACCATCAGGTCTATCAGGACCATCAGAACCACCAGGTCCATCAGAACCATCAGGTCTATCAGGTCCATCAGAACCATCAGGACCATCAGAAGCACCAGGTCTATCAGAACCATCAGGTCTATCAGGACCATCAGGTCTATCAAGACCATCAGGTCTATCGGGACCATCAGGTCTATCAGGACCATTAGGTCTACCAAGACCATCAGGACCAGCAGGTCCATCAGGCCCATCAGAACCATCAGGTCTATCAGGACCATCAGAACCATCAAACCACCAGGTCTATCAGAACCATCAGGTCTACCAGAACCATCAGGTCCAACAGGACCATCAGAACCACCAGGTCCAAACCATCAGGACCAGCAGGTCCATCAGGTCTATCAGAACTATCAGGACCATCAGGTCCATCAGAACCATCAGGACCATCAGAACCACCAGGTCTATCAGAACCATCAGGACCATTAAGTCTATCAGGACCATTAGGTCTACCAAGACCATCAGGACCAGCAGGTCCATCAGGACCATCAGGTCTATCAGAACCATCAGAACCATCAGGTCCATCAGGTCTATCAGGACCATCATGTCCATCAGGCCTATCGAACCTCAGGCCCATCAGAACCATCAGGACCATCAGAACCACCAGGTCTATCAGGACCATCAGGTCTATCAAGACCATCAGGTCCATCAGAACCATCAAGTCTATCAGGACCACCAGGTCTATCAAGACCATCAGGACCAGCAGGTCCATCAGGTTTATCAGGACAACCAGGTCTATCAGGTCCATCAGAACCATCAGGTCTATCAGGACCATCAGGTCTATCAGGACCTTCAGAACCATCAGGTCCATCAGGACCATCAGGTCTATCAGGACCTTCAGAACCATCAGGTCTATCAGGACCATCGGAACCACCAGGTCTATCAGAACCATCAGGTCTATCAGGACCATCAGGTCTATCAAGATCATCAGGTCCATCAGAACCATCAGGTCTATCAGGACCATCAGGTCTATCAAGACCATCAGGACCAGCAGGTCCATCAGGTCTATCAGGACAACCAGGTTTCTCAGGGCTACCATCAGGTCTATCAGGACCATCAGGACCATCATGTCTATCAGGACCATCAGGTCTATCAGGACCATCAGAACCATCAGGTCCATCAGAGCCATCACAACCATCTGGCCCATCAGGACCATCAGAACATCAGAACCATCAGGACCATCAGAACCACCAGGTCCATCAGAACCATCAGGTCCATCAGGACCATCAGAACCATCAGGTCTATCAAGACCATCAGGTCTATCGGGACCATCAGGTCTATCAGGACCATCAGAACCATCAGAACCACCAGGACCATCAGGACCAGCAGGTCCATCAGGTCTATCGGGACCATCAGGTCTATCAGGTCCATCAGAACCATCAGGACCATCAGAACCATCAGGTCTATCAGAACCATCAGGTCTATCAGGACCATCAGAACCATCAGGTCTATCAGGTCCATCAGAACCATCAGGTCTATCAGAACCATCAGGACCATCAGAACCACCAGGTCCATCAGAACCATCAGGACCATCAGAACCATCAGGACCATCAGGTCTATCAGGACCAGCAGGTCCATCAGGTCTATCGGGACCATAAGGTCCATCAGAACCACCAGGTCCATCAGAACCATCAGGTCTATCAGAACCATCAGGTCTATCAGGACCATCAGGTCTATCAAAACCATCAGGACCATCAGGTCTATCGGGACCATCAGGTCTATCAGGACCATTAGGTCCACCAAGACCATCAGGACCAGCAGGTCCATCAGGCCTATCAGATCCATCAAAAGGCCCATCAGAACCATCAGGTCCATCAGAACCATCAGGTCTATCAGAACCATCAGGTCTATCAGGACCATCAGGTCTATCAAGACCATCAGAACCATCAGGTCTAAAAACCATCAGGACCAGCAGGTCCATCAGGACCATCAGGTCTATCAGAACTATCAGGACCATCAGGTCTTAACTATCAGACCATCAGGTCCATCAGGTCCATCAGGACCATCAGAACCACCAGGTCTATCAGAACCATCAGGACCATTAGGTCTACCAAGACCATCAGTACCAGCAGGTCCATCAGGACCATCAGAACCATCAGGTCCATCAGGTCTATCAGGACCATCAGGCCTATCAGAACCATCAGGACCATCAGAACCACCAGGTCTATCAGGACCATCAGGTCTATCAAGACCATCAGAACCATCAGGTCTATCAAGACCATCAGAACCATCAGGTCTATCAGGACCACCAGGTCTATCAAGACCATCAGGACCAGCAGGTCCATCAGGTTTATCAGGACAACCAGGTCTATCAGGTCCATCAGAACCATCAGGTCTATCAGGACCATCATGTCTATCAGGACCATCAGGTCTATCAGGACCTTCAGGTCTATCAGGACCATCAGGTCCATCGGGTCCATCAGTACCATCGGGTCTATCAGGTCCATCAGGACCATCAGGTCTATCAGGACCATTAGGTCTATCAAGGAAAAAAACCATCAGGACCAGCAGGTCCATCAGAACCATCAGGTCTATCAGGACCATCAGAACCACCAGGTCCATCAGGACCATCAGGCCTATCAGAACCCTCAGATCCATCACGCCCATCAGAACCATCTGGTCTATCAGGACCATCAGAACCATCAGGACCATCAGAACCACCAGGTCTATCAGGACCATCAGGTCCATCAGAACCATCAGGTCTATCAGGACAACCAGGTCTATCAGGACAACCAGGTCTATCAAGACCATCAGGACCAGCAGGTCCATCAGGTTTATCAGGACAACCAGGTCTATCAGGTCCATCAGAACCATCTGGTCTATCAGGACCATCAGGACCTTCAGAACCATCAGGTCCATCAGGTCTATCAGGACCTTCAGAACCATCAGGTCTATCAAAACCATCAGGTCTATCAGGTCCATCAGTACCATCAGGTCTATCAGAACCATCAGGACCATCAGAACCATCAGAACCACCAGGTCCATCAGAACCATCAGGACCATCAGGTCTATCAGGACCAGCAGGTCCATCAGGTCTATCGGGTCCATCAGGTCTACCAGGTCCATCAGGACCATCAGTACCATCAGGTCCATCAGATCCATTAGGTCTATCAAGACCATCAGGACCAGCAGGTCCATCAGGACCAGCAGGTCTATCATAACCATCAGGACCATCAGGTCCATCAGAACCATCAGGTCTATCAGGACCATCAGAACCACCAGGTCCATCAGAACCATCAGAGGTCTATCAGGACCATCAGAACCACCAGGTCCATCAGAACCATCAGGTCTATCAGGACCATCAGGTCTATCGGGACCATCAGGTCTATGAGGACCATCAGGTCTATCAGTACCATCAGGTCTATCAGAACCATCAGGTCTATCAGGACCATTAGGTCTATCAAGACGATCAGGACCAGCAGGTCCATGAGGACCATCAGGTCTATCAGAACCATCAGGTCCATCAGAACCATCAGGTCTATCAGGACCATTAGGTCTATCAAGACCATCAGGACCATCAGGTCTATCAGGTCCATCAGGTCTATCAGGACCATCAGGTCTATCAGTACCATCGGGTCTATCAGGTCCATCAGTACCATCAGGTCCATCAGGTCTATCAAGACCATCAGGTCCATCAAGACCATCAGGTCCATCAGGTCTATCAGTACCATCAGGTCTATCAGGTCCATCAAGACCATCATGTCTATCAGGACCATCAGGTCTATCAGGTCCATCAAGACCATCAGGTCTATCAGGTCCATCAGGTATATCAGGACCATCAGGTCTATCAGTACCATCAGGTCTATCAGGTCCATCAAGACTATCAGGTCCATCAAGACCATCAGGTCTATCAGGTCCATCAGGTCTATCAGGTCCATCAGGTCTATCAGGACCACCAATACCATCAGGTCTATCAGGTCCATCAAGACCATCCGGTCTATCAGGTCCATCAAGACCATCAGGTCTATCAGGACCATCAGGTCTATCAGGTCCATCGAGACCATCAGGTCTATCAGGTCCATCAGGACCATCAGGTCTATCAGGTCCATCAAGACCATCAGGTCTATCAGGACCATCAGGTCTATCGGGTCCATCAAGACCATCAGGTCTATCAGAACCATCATGTCTATCAGGACCGTCAGGTCCATGAAGACCATCAGGTCTATCAGTACCATCAGGTCTATCAGGTCCATCAAGACCATCAGGTCTATCAGTACCATCAGGTCTATCAGGTCTATCAGTACCATCAGGTCTATCAGGTCTATCAGGTCCATCAGTACCATCAGGTCTATCATTACCATCAGGTCTGTCAGGTCTATCAGGACCATCAGGTCTATCAGGTCCATCGGGTCTATCAGTACCATCAGGTCTATCAGGTCCATCAGGTCTCTCTAACAGCCCCTCCTTGTTATATATATTTTAATTTTCTCTCAGTGTCACAGTTCATATTTGTATATTGTTTATTGTTCCTCTGTTAATTTCACTGCTTATTGACGCCAACAAACCAAAGTAAATCCCTCGTGTAGACCTGACACACCTGGCAACAAAATAAAGATTCAGGTAAAGGTAAAGGTAAGGTAAGGTAAGGTAAGGTAAACTCATACATCATGCTGTGGTTGGTTTAAGAGAATCTCTCTACAGTGGATAATAAATCTAACTTATACATTTTTATGTTTTGGGCTTTCCGTCTATTACGGTACCTAAACTAGTAGATACTTCAACGTGGTGCAAAACCAGTTCTAGCCTCTGCATTATGGTTTCAGTTCGGTTTGTCAGCAGAATCTCAGAAAAACTACCAGCCTGATTTTCATATGACTTGGTGGGAGGGATAAAAATAAAAATAAATAAAATAAATAAAGTGTGGGTGGCTCTGAACCCCAGGGCAGGTACATGCATGATGTTCCTCTTAGCTTTAGTGCAGACTGACTGAGTCCGAGGCTGCAGCAGACTCAGTGTGTTCTGGTTCTAAGCAACCAGCCAGCAGCTCACCTTGCCGAGCATCTGCTCTCTCTCCTGTTCCACCTCAGCACACCAGGAAGTCATGTCGTTGTGGGTCTTCTGGGTCACTGTGACCACCATCATACCAGAGGACGGAGCCTCAGGAAACATGGACTGGAAATCTGTTCACCACGTTATCAGGAAACATACGCAGCAGACAGAAACACACAATTACAAAGTCAGACATGTTGAGAACACTTAAAGGACCACATGAAAGACCCGTTTGTCAACAAGCTGTTCACAGTTTCAGTTTTCTCGGTGAGTTTGTGAGGGGTGCAGTGTCAGGGCTGTACCTTTCTTTAGTAGTTCAGGGCAGGACTGTATGGCACACTCCAGACTGGAACCGTCAAAGAACTGCTCAGCTCTACTGACATTGTGAGACGAGGCTGGGCCATCTGGGTCCTGACAAACACACCAATCAGCCGTCAGAGATAGTGTACTAGGAACAGAGCTAGCCATTCAGAAAGCAGATACTACAGTTACCAGGCACTGCTGTCTGTCTCCTATGAAACACTTTGGTTTCCTCAGGTTTGCAGCATAATTTAGAATAGAGGCGCCAAACGTTTTTCCCTTGGAGGGCTAAAACTGGAAGTTAATGGTGGCCCATGGGCCAAAAGCAAACAGCTATTGTACTGTTGAGATGTAAAATGGTACTAGGATACCAAGCTCCCTAATTAAATATATTTTAAGCCTTTACATAGCTGACACCCTAAGATCCATCTCTGCACAAGTCTACGCCAAACGGCTCATGACTTATGAAATGGGGCGGGGCTAAGGTAACTAACAGGTGAGCGCACTGGGACGGCGTGGAGGCCTCTGTGCCCGAAGTTCAGCCACAGCGAACTGATTCAGAAGTGCTTCACTCGGTGAAAAGCACCGAGCGACGCCATTAGAAATCCTGGGTTCCAGAGCACAGCGGTGCTGTCGTCGTGTTCTATGTGAGAGGCAACAGGCCAACACAGATAAGATAAGATAAGATGAACCTTTATTAATCCCCGGAGGGAAATTAATAAATCCAAGCAGGGAGGCTTGGACTCCAGCACACCTAGCCAGACATTACACCACTATATCTTGACATAGACAACAGCTGGTTGCTGCTATATTAATTAACCAGAATCCACGTGTCAATAAAGGTGAAAAGTTTATTCCTGTTTTATATACATATTAATGTATGTGACAGCACACCGCCTCTTATTCTGATGCCACACTGACAATCTTGCTAATACATCAATAGTGTCAAAGGCGGACACAGTCCTCTGACTGAGGCAGCGTTTGTCCACTGGTCAAAACTGTTGTCACTATAAAAATAAAGAACATTTTAATCACCTATTATGGATGTCTATTTTTGCTCTTATGTATGTAAAGCACAATGAATTGCCCCTCTGTACAAAATGTGCTATAAAAATAAAACTGCTTGTGCTATAACGTGAATGCCAATTACTTGTGTAGTTGTTTCATCCCATTCTGCTTTCGTCTACAGGCTGCATGAAATCTGCGAGGATAAGGAGTTGGACTGTGTTTTTTCCTCATCCCAGTGATCAGCATATCTGGGTGATGCTGTCAAATGTTCATTTGACATATTGGATGTTTTTCCATTCACATACCCAACAATGGTGGAGCAATGGCGACCCCGTCCTCGTCTCATAAACACCAGCCACTTGTTCTACCCTGAACACCTGTTGCTAATCCTCACTATCACGAATATATTTGTTTGCATTAGCAGTAAAAATAAACTGACTATAGATGAAAAAATGACAATGCTATTGGAAGAAGTACTAGTGCTAACATTACTACACTTACGAAGAACTCTCCGATGAACTGAGCCAGGATGAACTCGTGTCTCTCGCTGCTGGACGGAGAAGACAGCACGTCAGGGACCATGTTGTGTCCCAGGCTCTTCTTCTGCCCTGCTAATCCCTCCAGGTGGCAGTCAAAACCCACATTACCGGGCAGCTGGAATCGCTGGTCCTGGGGTCCAAAAGGCCCCATGCTCTCATCGGGCCACACTGTCCGTAGTCCGTAACCTGGGAGGCACGTTGGGAAAAATGCATGACGCATGAAGACGCAGGTTTCAGAGAAAATAAAGATAATACAGATAATACAACAGATAAAATGATTTTCTGTCAGGCTTGATCTACACCAGGAGGAGGCAGCACAGCTATTTCAGTCTTCTGTTGCCTTTGAGACATGTTTGAAACCAGTGTTCCCGCTCAAAATAACTGGCCTTGTACTGTACACACATTATGATATACTGTATATACCAGGCTTCTCATTTTACTCCAGCTAGTTAATGGTATAGTGTAAAACAGTCATACCCATGTCAGAGGGAGGGACGGCTACATGGGGCTCATCAGAACCAGAGGATCCAGCTGCAGAGAAGGTTCTGGCTCCGGACACACGATGAACCAGCACATGAAGCCCTGGGAGGTACGTGACCAGCCTGGCTCTGCTGCACAGCACCTAAACACCAACACATGCACTTAATTCAACTTACCATCACTGACGCTTACATGCACAGAATACTACTTTTTGCCCTTATTCCAAGACGGACTCAGCTCAACAAGAGAGACGCCACTCCTGAACAAACAGAGACAACAGCATCTGAGGTGGAGGGCAGAAAAGGACACTTCCAGTGTTTCCTCGGAGTGATACGCCCAAGAAATGAGGGTGAAAGTGATGGACTTTAACTCAGAGGCCATCTACCTCATACTGGTATTAGAGCTGTGCTATAGTGGTCTAGTTCATTCATAACGTCGACAGTATAAATCTCAGTCAACACTGGGATCCGTTAGTTCTTTCTCCTTCTGGCACGTCTCTTAGTCGGTTTAAACCCGGTGGGTCTGCACAGTTACAAATAAAGACTAGACGACACCCATCATCAGTATTTCCTGTAGAATTTCACCTTTTTAATCCGATGAAATATTCTGCTTCAGTCCATTTTCGCTGACGTTGAGCTTTTCAAAAACATTTTAACTGCAGTTAAACTGTTCGCTATTTGCTTTTTTCCTTTATTTTGAAGGTGAATGGCGTCATTAAATGAAGACAGGCATTCACAGCTTCATACTGAAAACCTCAACAGAATCTATTTTAATTATGACAATAACTGATGAGGATGAATGGGTTTCAGTTTCAGTTATTTAATACATTTCGCCAATGCATTAGTAAAATAATTGTTTTAAATATTGTGGTCTATTGAACCCTGTTTTCATGAATGTGGTTTTAATATGCGCTATATTAGTTAAGATGTGTGTGTTTGCATTGAGACAGCCAGCCAGGCCTTCATCATTTGTGCGTATGCATGGTCTGAACAACTTCAGGTGAGAAAATATGGATGAATCCTGGATTTGTGTGTAAAATGCTTGTACACACAGTTTAAGCACAGATTTGTGAATGAGGCCCAGTATTCCGACTAAGCTGTCAACATGCCTAATGAAAGATTCCCCTAATATTCCTGTTTCCAAGCAGCCGTGCATACTCCGATCACCGTACCTGGACTAGTTTAGCTGTGCAAACACAGCTATTCTCACTCACTCATTCATTCCTTCAACCTGCTTCTTGAAAAGGTCAGAGCTACAATATTTGCCATATCCAAAAACCTGCCGATATTCAAGTTTTTCATAATGTTGAAACGTAGGTGTGACTCTCCTTTCAACCAGAAACGTGGGCTTTTCTTTTGGGATTCATCTCCGCTATCTGTTGGCTAGTTGGTTTATGTACAACGCACAGAGCTGGCCATAAACCGACGAGACGTTGTGTGTCGCAAGCTGCTGTAAAAACCCCAAAAGAGATGCATGATCCAAATGTGCTCCAGGGGTCGGATGGCTCATACAATTCACGGTTCGGTTTGGTTTGGGGTCACAGTTGTCGGGTCGGTTCGGTACATTCATGGTCCAGCGGGAGACCAATTTCCAGCTTCAGTTTAAACATGCTTTTCATTTATTTGGCAAAATGTGTCAACAGCTGTTTGTCTCTCAACAGCAGACTAACATCTGGAACAAAACTCTTCTTCATTGTGACATCTGATGGCTGGACTTCTGATCTAAAAGAAAAGTGACTGAGTTATTAAAAAGAATTAATAAATAAAAACTAATCATCAGCTAACAGGTCGGCATCAGGTCAGCAGCACTAGAGCTTTTTAAACTACAGTAACATAAACTACGCAGCACCATATGAGGACAATCTGCCATGATCAATAACACTGATCAATACTGAGATGATGATATGACTGGTGATAAATTAATATTGAAGTGATCATATTAGCTCTACTGATGTCAGCCTGGTTGTTTTTAAAGTCAGAACCAGATTAAAATTGAATATTTAAATCCAACTAGGACACATGTTGTTTCTAGAGCAGCAACAGTAATGTTGACAACAGCAGAGTCTCCATAGAAACTATTAATATCTGACTGGAGACAATCTGACAGATCAATAAAATCAATCAGATTCCTGAGTGAAGTTTATAAAGACTGAAGAACACAAACATCAGTCAGTATCAGTCCTTCATAACAAATACATAAACTAACCTAACAGTCAGACTACAGAGTCTACTGCCAGCTTTAGTTTACTACTAAGATACATGACAAACTAACCTAAACAGTCAGACTACAGAGTCTACTGCCAGCTTTAGTTTACTACTGAGATACATGACAAACTAACCTAAACAGACTACAGAGCCTACTGCCAGCTTTAGTTTACTACTGAGATACATGACAAACTAACCTAACAGTCAGAATACAGAGCCTACTGCCAGCTTTAGTTTACTACTGAGATACATGACAAACTAACCTAAACAGACTACAGAGTCTACTGCCAGCTTTAGTTTACTACTGAGATACATGACAAACTAACCTAACAGTCAGACTACAGAGTCTTTACATGACAAACTAACCTAACAGTCAGACTACAGAGTCTACTGCCAGCTTCAGTTTACTACTGAGATACATGACAAACTAACCTAACAGTCAGACTACAGAGTCTACTGCCAGCTTCAGTTTACTACTGAGATACATGACAAACTAACCTAACAGTCAGACTACAGAGTCTACTGCCAGCTTCAGTTTACTACTGAGATACATGACAAACTAACCTAAACAGTCAGACTACAGAGTCTATTGCCAGCTTCAGTTTACTACTGAGATACATGACAAACTAACCTAACAGTCAGACTACAGAGCCTACTGCCAGCTTTAGTTTACTACTGAGATACATGACAAACTAACCTAGTCAGACTACAGAGCCTACTGCCAGCTTTAGTTTACTACTGAGATACATGACAAACTAACCTAAACAGTCAGACTACAGAGTCTACTGCCAGCTTTAGTTTACTACTAAGATACATGACAAACTAACCTAAACAGTCAGACTACAGAGCCTACTGCCAACTTTAGTTTACTACTGAGATACATGACAAACTAACCTAACAGTCAGACTACAGAGTCTACTGCCAGCTTTAGTTTACTACTGAGATACATGACAAACTAACCTAACAGTCAGACTACAGAGTCTACTGCCAGCTTTAGTTTACTACTGAGATACATGACAAACTAACCTAACAGTCAGACTACAGAGTCTACTGCCAGCTTTAGTTTACTACTGAGATACATGACAAACTAACCTAACAGACTACAGAGCTTACTGCCAGCTTTAGTTTACTACTGAGATACATGACAAACTAACCTAACAGTCAGACTACAGAGCCTACTGCCAGCTTTAGTTTACTACTGAGATACATGACAAACTAACCTAAACAGTCAGACTACAGAGTCTACTGCCAGCTTTAGTTTACTACTGAGATACATGACAAACTAACCTAAACAGTCAGACTACAGAGTCTACTGCCAGCTTTAGTTTACTACTGAGATACATGACAAACTAACCTAAACAGTCAGACTACAGAGTCTACTGCCAGCTTTAGTTTACTACTGAGATACATGACAAACTAACCTAACAGACTACAGAGCCTACTGCCAGCTTTAGTTTACTACTGAGATACATGACAAACTAACCTAAACAGTCAGACTACAGAGTCTACTGCTAGCTTTAGTTTACTACTGAGATACATGACAAACTAACCTAAACAGTCAGACTACAGAGTCTACTGCCAGCTTTAGTTTACTACTGAGATACATGACAAACTAACCTAACAGACTACAGAGTCTACTGCCAGCTTTAGTTTACTACTGAGATACATGACAAACTAACCTAAACAGTCAGACTACAGAGTCTACTGCCAGCTTTAGTTTACTACTAAGATACATGACAAACTAACCTAAACAGTCAGACTACAGAGTCTACTGCCAGCTTTAGTTTACTACTGAGATACATGACAAACTAACCTAAACAGTCAGACTACAGAGTCTACTGCCAGCTTTAGTTTACTACTGAGATACATGACAAACTAACATAAAAGACAAAAAAGAAACGCAGATTATTAAAAAAAAAAAAAAAAAAAAAAAACTAAATATAGTGGGGGTGGGGGGGGGGGGGGGGCTCAGTCCGTAGGGACTTGGTTTAGGAGGCGGAGGTCACCGGTTCAGGTCCCCCATGGACCAAGACCAACTGGTTGCTGGAGAGGTGCCAGTTTACCTCTTGGGCACTGCCGAGGTGCCCCTGAGCAAGGCACCGAACCCCCAACTGCTTGGGGCGCTTGTCAGGAGCAGCCCCCTCACTCTGACATCTCTCCATTGACGCAGGTATATGTACTGTGTGAAATTAACAACAGAGTGTAAAACTGAATTTCCCTACGGGGATTAATAAAGGTTCATCTTATCTTATCTTATAGCGCAGCCCAGTACAACACCATCAGCGACTATTACATCCATACTCAAACACAGAATCTAATTTATAATACACAAACATAGTAAAAGCAGACTTCAGGGTAGTTGTTAGGCTACAGGTGTACTTAATAAAGTGGCAACTGAGTGTTTACTCTTAGCTGTGAACTACTTCCAGCCATCTCGTGCACTCCTGCTGTACTGACCATATCCAGCTGCATGTCTGTGGGTCCTGGGTGTGCGTGTGTGTGACAAGGAGTGAAACTAGTGAATTAATGAACTTATTTGTCTTCTTTACTCCCTCAAACACACACAGTTTACACTTACACTGGCCATCCCGGTGAGCCTGCGGTCTTCAGTGTCCACTTGTTTCTGTGGGAGTGGAGGGTGAAGCGGTCACAGCGTTAGTATGATGCCGGTGGTGTTAAAACAAACAGCCTCCCTGTTCAACGGGACAACCTTTGAGCCACCGTGTTAGCGTTAAACGGTCCTGTGTGTCACAGTTGTACCATCCTGTCACAGACTTACTGTGATAGCCGCCACCAAATACTGTGCAGTAATGTCGGGTCACATATAATGTATATACAGTATATATGTATATTTGGAAATATTTAACAGGTAGCGCGGAGTTAACGCTAGCTGCTGTTGTAACTTAGGTTAACAGAGGAGCAGGAACACGAACTTACCAAACGTTACACAGTTCAAAGTAGACGGCAGCGTTAATTACCGGCCATTTAAACAGCGTCAGCCAGAACAGCGAAACCCGTTAGACGTATATCTGAGGGTGTTATGTGATATTTACAGATGTTTATGATGATTCAAAGCTATAATCCGCACAGACTGCGGAGCCAGCTGTGCGTCTCCATGCTAGCTTCACCTTGAGTAGAGCTAGCGGCTAGTCCCGGATGTGCTGCTACACTACCGGAAGCAGAGGACTTCTTCTTCTTCGGTGGACTTTATGGCGGTTGGACTGGGAAATACCGCCACCAACTGGTCTGGAGTGAGCACCACTAGTTTTTCTACTAAAGAAAATGTAAATAATAGAAGAAGAAGAAGAAGAAGAAGAAGATCTACCTTTATTAGTCCCACAGTGGGGAAATTCAATTTACACTCTGTTTAACTTATACATGGTACATGCACACAAACACACACACACATGCAGTAATGGAGAGATGTCAGAGTGATGGGGCTGCTCCTGACAAGCGCCCCGAGCAGTTGGGGGTTTGGTGCCTTGCTCAGGGGCACCTCGGCAGTGCCCAAGAGGTAAACTGGCACCTCTCCAGCTACCAGTTCACACTCAGTTTTTGGTCCATGTCGGGACTTGAACCGGTGACCCTCCGGTTCCCAAGCCAACTCCCTACAGACTGAGCTACTGCCGCCGCAATAACAATAATAGTTATAATAAGATCAGGGCCCAGCTTCAGTCCTTCCATATTCTCTTCTCTCAGCATTATATTTCAGACAGTAGAGCATAATGTGTTCTCAAACCTTCATCTATTATGTTTTCCTATTTTAAGTGATGAAGCCTGCTGCTGAAAGGGACTGAGTGTAAGAATCAGAAATAGCTTGCTAACAGTGACACCTGTTATTGTTAATTCGACAGCAGTCAGCATCCTGTTGCTGGTGTTTGTGATAGTACTACTTAGATGGGAGCAAGCGTCAAAAAGTGAGGCGACACACACGGGCCTGGACATGATTGACAGGCATCATGTTGATTAACTTTACCAACATTATCCCACTAAAACCACACTATGAAAGGGATAGTGTGCAGTGAGCTGGTCATTGTTATGGAATCATGTTTACTCCACAACAATGACCGGCTCGTTGTATATTACACTGCTTATTACACGGCTACTTAAGAAATCAATCATTTGACACCAGAACAGCTCACCTGAGTCCGACATCAGAACTGCACCCATAGCAACAGCCTGTTGTACATAGCAATGGTCTGCTATAAAGACATAACAGACAGTACAACGGCCACTACCAAGATTTACTTCAATGCCTGGTGCTCTTCCTGGGGTCATGTCCGCCGCTCGCTTGTTTTCTCTCACGCTCGCCGCCACTCTCTCTCTTGCTTCACCACTCACTTTTCCCAACAGGGCCTCAGTGTATCTTGTGTTGGATGATCTTCATTATGTCCTTTTAAATCAACCCAGTGATTTAAAGGTAGCTGTGTTGTCATTAATTCCAGGGGCATTTCTCTCCTTGTTACTTGTAATGCCGGGGTTGGGGTTGTTCTGGTAGCATCTGAACATAATCTCAAAGCCTGATATTGAATATTTTTCAACCTTCTGAGAGATGTGTTTGCTGCGGATCCAACCGCTACACATCCATAATCTAATACTGATCTTATTAATCCTATGTAGACGGTTTTCAATGCTGTTCTCTAACCCCCTAATTCACTTCCTACCAGACATCTCAGTACATCTAATACTTTTTTACACTTGTCAGTTATTTTCTGAATAAGTACTAACCATGTAATTCTCTCATTAAACCACAGTCCCAACATTCGTCATTGTTTCACTCTCTCCAGTTCTTGATTATATAGCTTTAGTTTTGAATTACTGCCAGTTCTTTTCCTCCTACAAACTTTTGCCCAGTGAAAACTTACATGACCATCATTTGACAGTTCCCTTTTGTATTTTCTTCCCAAATAATCGCAGACTCCTGCCCCTCTTCCAAACTGCCCCATCACCTGCAAAAGGAGAAAATCCCATCCCATTCTCCAAACTCTGAAAACATAATTTATCATAGTAGAAAATAACAAAGCACTCACTATACCACCTTGAGGTGTTTCATTTTCAACAACAAAACTCTCTGAATAATACTTCCCTATTCTTATTTGAATCACTCTTCCACATAAAAATTCCTCGATCCACCAACATCAGGCCTTAAATCCCAAATTTAGTAAGTTTAATTAATAATCTCTTCCTAATCCACTGGGATACTTTGATACATAGCCTTTACTTTCTACTGTATATACTGTAATAATCTTTCATTTATTGGGGGCGGCAGTAGCTCAGTCTGTAAGGACTTGGGTTAGGACGCGGAGGTCATGGGTTCAAGTCCCCCATGGACCAAGACCAACTGGTTGCTAGAGAGGTGCCAGTTTATTACCGAGGTGCCCCTGAGCAAGGCACCAAACCCCCAACTGCTCTGGGCGCTTGTCAGGAGCAGCCCCCTCACTCTGACATCTCTCCATTGACATGTATATGTACTGTGTGAACAGAGTGTAAAACTGAATTTCCCCACTGTGGGACTAATAAAGGAATATCTTTCTTTTCTTTCTTTCTATCATCCTCTCCACTGTTTTGCATACATTGGATGTTAAAGCAATGGGCCTGTGATTCCATGGTTGTGTACAGTGTTGTGTACAGTCTCTCCCTGGTTTACGTATCAGAACTACAGCAGCTTCTTTCCACATTTGTGTTAATTTCCTTCACCCAAACTGTCTTATATGGCTCCAGTAAAATGTCTTTAGCGGATTGACTAAGATGACTTATCATGATGTAGCATGTTGGATCCATCCATCACCCTCCTGTTCAGTCTGCTGACCCGTGACTGCTTGGCGAGACACGCCAGCTGTCTTTCAGAGAGGAGGTGGAACATCTGGAGCAGTGGTGCAGAGAAAACAACCTCTGCATCAGTGTGAAGAGGACCAAGGAGATGGTGGTGGACCTCAGAGGAGACAGATGCCCTCCTCCTCTCCTGCACATGGGAGGAGCAGCTGTGGAAGTGGTCTCCAGCTTCAGGTACCTGGGTGTGCACATGACCGAGGACCTCACCTGGAGCATCGACACTTCCTGTCTGGTCAGGAAGGCCCAGCAGAGACTCTACTTCCTCAGGAAGCTGTTGCAAGCTGGACTCAGCTCAGTCCTGAGGAGCTTCTACCACCGTGTGGTGGAGAGCGTCCTCTGCACCAACATCACCGTGTGGCGGCTGCACTGCTGCTGAGAGGAAGGCTCTGCAGAGGGTGGTAGAGGCTGCACAGAGGACCGCGGGGAGCAGCCTTCCCACCACCTCAGAGCTCTACACATGGAGAGGCAGGGCCCTCCACACCATGAGGACTCCACCCATCCCTCACAGACTCTTTCAACCCCTCCCCTCAGGCAGGCGGCTGCAGAGCATACGGAGCAAGACCACCAGGACCAAGACCACCAGGCTCAGAAACAGCTTCTTCCCTGAAGCTGTCAGACTGGTGAACTCTAGCCATGCTCTATCAACTCCCTCTCTTTTCCTCCCACACTAACTGTACTAAAACACTTTAGCCAGTACAGGTGCAATAAAGGCCAGGCGGCCATCTTGTCTACCTCCTTGCCACACAGGTGTTTTTAGCAAAGCTAATCTCGGTCTTTAATGTTTATTTATTTCTTTTCTTTTAGTACTTGCTGGGACCTGAGTCATAATTTCAGACCTTAAAATGTGTAAATGTGTGCTGGAATGACATTAAAGTTCCTGAAATCCTTGAACCCTAAACATAAGCATCCTGCTTCCTGGTTCGGGAGCTGCAGGGCTTACAGTCTGGATCAGTGCGATAAGGTCGATGTGGAGGCAAGGCAGGGCGTACGTCCATCAGGCTCCACCCAGTCTACCCCCAGAGTCCAGTAGAGCACGGAGATGCCAGGCAGCGCTGGACCCTGTTATTCAAGTCAATTCAGTTTATTTTTATATAGCGTCACACCATAACAGGAGTTACCTTAGGGTGCTTTTCATATAGAGCAAGTCTAGACTGTACTCTGTATACAGCATCTGACTGTATAATCAGACACCCAACCAGAGACCCCCTGAGCATGTATTCTTATGCAAAAACAGTAAGAAAAAAACTGCCCTTTATAGAGAGAGGGAGAAAGAGGGAGAGAGACAGAGATGCACGGCAACCACAATAATAGCAAAACAGCTAAATAGTAAGTAGTAATACAAATAGGAACGACAGCCATAATCTATAGCCGTGGATGTAATAGAGTGATAATAGAAATATCAGTAATAATAGTAATAATAAAAGGCTGAAAAGTAGCAGTGGGTGTTATACTGTATACTGTGGTGACGCACGTATTCAGTAAACGTCTTGACTGGCCGGCTACATTCATGTTAATCTCAGTGGCAAACGTGCGTGTGATTGGAGGAGAGTAATACCCAGAGAGTCCAGTAGAGGGCTCCGCCTGTGCTTCTAGAACTCGGGTTACAAGGTGGTAACCTTCGTTTTCACCACAGCCTCTCAAAGCACAGAGGAAGTGACAGATTGGTAGACTCTCACAGAAAGGAAAGAAAAGACCTCTGGGTTGTCCAGTTGTCTCTTACTATCTGGAGCACTAGACGTCACCAGAGGAGTCCACTTCAGTTGACCCTGACTCCTGACTATTTCGGGAGCCGTGTCGTGGGCTCTCCCAGCCCCTACGGATCTTTGCCAGTCTTAACGTCAGGCACGGCAGAGCCAAGAAAATCCGTCCGAGCAAAACTATGCAGGGCAAGATGAGGGCCAGCAAGTACACCGGTGGTAGGTAGTAACGGTAGGCCTCAGGGAAGAAGGCGAAGTCCCAGCCGAAGAACAGAGTGTGCATGATGGAGAGAGTTAAGGCAGTATACCCAAGTCCTGACTGGAGACACACAAAAAAGACAAACAGGTCAAAAATGAATTGTTTACTGGAGATGCATCATCTCCTTTCCAAGAGGCTTTTGATAAGTCACTACTGTATATTTCATCAACAAGAAAATATACACAGATTCACAATTACACAAAGTAAATAACCCTAAAATAAATAGTTTTCAAACTAAACACATTTGACCTACTATGGAGCATTTACACACTGGGCAACATTTGCATTCATTTGGAGTCATGTCTGTTATTTGTTATGGTGTCGATGTCTCTCTCTTCAGCTCTCCAGAGAAACATATCTGGTCTTCAGCTGTTCAATGCTGCCTCACGTTCACCAGCGAGTCTCTGCTGAGCAGCTAGTGTTCAGTGGCTTTTCCACACAGTGAGTCTGATCGATGAAGTTAAAGTGGATAAAAGTTCAGTAGAGCTGAGAGGAACTGCCGAGTTAGTGATGAATATCTGTGGGTCTGTCACTACAAGAGACATTCACAACCACTTACTATGAAACTTGTTAAGAGTTTATAAGAATGTTAATTAAAGCCACAGGTTTATTATAATTGTTAATAATATCATTACAAACCCATTTAACTAACTTACCTGGCATATCATTTATATATCGTACCTTTACTTACCTGTTTTGCTTTATTAAGATCAATACATACTTTATTATGCATTTATTAGCAATTAACTATGACCATATTAACTGTTAACAGCTTTTTTGCAGGTACCGGATCTAAAGCAAGAACAATGCTTGTTAAGGTTATTAAATGCTTCATTATGCACCAACTAACAGTTTGTTTTCTGAATATTTTGGACATTTTTCTTCTTTATTAGATACAGCTGAAGTCAACATGCAGCAAAGGGCCAGTTCAGGCCGAGGCTACTTCTCAGCTTTGAGCAGCGCCTTCCTCTGGAACGAGCACCACGTGTTGGCAGAGCTGATAAAATGTGCATTAAGTGTTATATATACAGCAAATACTATGTTTTAGCGGTTAAGCACAAGCTCACAAAAGACAGCTTTTAAAAAAATCTTGTTTTTTTTTTTTTTTTTTATAACTTTCCATCATCTTCATACAAGTAGCGAGACAGAGAATGTTGTATAAAACAGCCTCAAACGGACCTTCGAGATAAATAGTATTATTATTTGTTGGGGCAGTAGCTCAGTCCGTAAGGACTTGGGTTAGGATGTGGAGGACCCGGGTTAAAATCCCCCATGGACCAAGACTAACTGGTTGCTGGAGAGGTGCCAGTTTACCTCTTGGGCACTGCCGAGGTGCCCCTGAGCAAGGCACCAAACCCCAACTGCTCTGGGCGTTGTCAGGAGCAGCCCCCTCACTCTGACATCTCTCCATTGACATGTATATGTACTGTGTGAACTGTCTGTGTAAACAACAGAGTGTAAAACTGAATTTCCCCACTGTGGGACTAATAAAGGAATATCTTTCTTTCTTTCTTTCTTTCTTTCTTTCTTTTAGAGGCAGCTTTTCCTTTTGCAGGGTGCTAGAGTGTATTTTTTTAAACCTTTCTAACAGAAAAAGGGAGTTCAGTTCTCTTTTTAAAGAAGATTGTGAAAGTGTAAATGACCAATGATCTGTTGATCTACCAATCAAGACTCCATAGTCTAATACTGGCATGTTTAAATTGAAAATCTAATTGATTCATCACCTTAAGAAACAAAGTGAAATGACAGAGTGGATTTGGAGAACCGTGACCCCCTAACGCAGACCCTGGTTCGGGACTGATGTGACATCACATTACTCTGACGACAATAAAAGCTGTCACTTCTTCCTACCTCTGTTTAGACTCAAATGAAGACAATATATTGATTCTGGCATTAAAAATCAATTTCAAAATCATAAAATAGAAACTGCGACACATTTTTTTCGCACCCCTGGTTTCTGCGTCGGCCAGTGTAGCTCTCCAACACGCCTGGCGTACCGGAGGCTTCAATGCAACCTCCTCACCTCACCGCTAGATACCACCAGATCCTACTGGAGCTTTAAGTACGATTACTGAACTAGCAGGACGATAATCCAAACTATTCATCACATAATAATCTCCTGACCTGAACAAATGTGAACTCCCTCCAGTTGAGGGCATTTCCCACAGAGGGCAGAGAGGTAACAGCCAGCAGACTGAGGATTCCAAATCCCAGAATTCCACAGGACAGGTAAAGGTCGGACCGCCACACCTGCTGCTCCACCCAGGAGTTTTCAACACCAGCTTTCACCTTAAAATGATTAAAAACATTTAAACAATAATCAAAAAACAGCGCAAATAAATCAGAGTTGAGGTTGTCAACCTTCTGGGTCAGCTCAACAGACATGTGCACAGGTCTCGGTAATAGAAATAGCACCTTGGGCACAAAGACACAGCGTCTGGGACAATTCAGGGGCAGCAGAGAAACTCATCCTTACAAATGACAGAATGACATTCATGTGGCAGTCCAGTGGTCACCTGGTGGTAAGCTGTATTCAGCAGTGTGTAGGCTGCAGCCTTGCGCAGGGTCAGACACATGCTGTAGACGGCGTGCAGTCCGGCGCACAGGAAGCTCAGCAGGCCCAGCTGCTTCCGACTGCACAGCCAGCAGTCCAGCCACTGAGGAAATCTCATATATTTGGTTCCTCTTCCCAGCTGGAGGACAGCCGCCACCAAACCTGAGGAAACACAGCACTTAATGCGATAGATGTAACATCTTCATCCGAGACTGAAATAAAGGTGCTTGTTTCTGCCTGAGGTGGATAAATGCAAAGTGGACCACTGCTGAAAAATGTTCAGCCTAGCATGAAAATAACTCGATGACATGTGATTGCAGTGATTCACTGAGTCATCTCAATTTTCAATGATATTTCTGATCAAAGACAGACTTGAAAATTCTGGACCTATCCTTTAATTTAAAACGTCCAACATTCTCCCTATATGAACTACTGTTGAAATGTCAGAGTTTGGTCATCTTAGTTGTCGTGACTCTTCTATGTCATTTCATTTCACTCTGGAGACAAACACTACAAAATTACTGGGATCCTAAATTGTGGATTTATTTGTTTATTTGCCTTTCAAGCGCTGCACATTTAAGTAGGTTTGTCAGAGCTTGTTCAGTGAAACAGCTACCTGCTACTGCTGGAAACCAGGCAGCTGAGAGCGACGGACAAAACAAGGCATCACTGCAGCGATAACTCTCCACGAGTGACCCCTACACTTTACAAAGAGTAACTTCATCCATAGATTATATCAAAAAAATTGATTGACTGGTAATACTCAATGCTTTAAGAGCTTGTGCTAGTGCTGTGCTTTCAAATTATAGTTTTATAACTATTGCTCAGTGGCAAATATGTTTTGTTGTCCAGTTTCATGCTCTATCAAATACCTGGTAGATAGACTAGAGCCAGTGTAACTAAGGCCACCGCCGGCAGAGTCTCATTCACCGTCACCAAAGGCAGCTGGTAGAAATTGTTCTCTCCTTGATCAAGGTAGGGCAGCAGTATGTGCCTCAGGAAGTTGTATCCATAGAAGAAGAGGAAGAAGAGGAGGGTAGCCATGATGGGGCTTCCCCAGGAGTGGAAGAGGATGAGCGGGGCTTCCTCGATGTCTCTGGATGCACACAGACCCCCCATATCCACGGGGCTGAAGCCCAGGCGTCGGGCCAGCTCGAGCACCACGTCTTTAGAGTTGGAGCAGTCGCTGCATATCGGGACCTGGAGGGAGTGATGATGGAGGACAAGACTTTGTGCATCATTAGGGGGCATATAGAGTAGATATCAGTATCAGTCCTATATTATTAATTCCTAATTGTGATCCTGGCTTCTGTTCTTCTTCTTTCCTTTCAGATTTCAGCTTGGTGTGAGTCTGCTCGGCTGACCTGAATGCTCCTGGCGTCATACCTGACCTCACCTGCCGGTTTCCATCATGGGCTCCAGCCTGCAGCGCCCAGGCAGAGATGACGTTGAAGCCCTTCACCACCCGGCTCTTTGGGAAAAGCTCTGCCAGCCTCTCTGCATTCGACCGCTCCCCACCGTTCGGCCTGGTGGCGTTGCTCACATCTACCAGCACCTTCCCCGCCAGCCCCTCGCTCAGCCCCACCAGGGTGCAGTAGTGCTCTGGGTAGACTGCAGCGAACACCACCCTCTCTGCACCATCAACAGCTTCCCTCTGTGATCGCAGCTTCAGTCCATCAGGAAACAGACCCCTGGCGACCCGGTCTGGGTCTCGGCTGCCCACCACCACCCTGAAACCACTGGCTACCAGCCGGATGGCGAGGGAGCGGGAGAAGTCTCCGGAGCCAATGATGCCGATGACAGGGCCTCCCACGCACCGGGGCAGGGGCTCTGAGGCCTCAGGGGCATACCTGGACAACAAGGACGTCTTCATGTCACTCTGCATGATGGCCTCCTGAGGGTGAAGACTTTTATTAGAAACTAAGCAAATCATACATCTGGACAGTAGAATCAGCAAACAAATGATGATAAGTTCACCTGACCACATAAATATTGAATAAATATTTTACATACATACATAAATATTATTATCGTTATGAGAAGAAAACAGCCATGGCCTCACTAATGTAATGGAGAGCAGTCCCCATTAATAAAGAACAGCTACAGGATGTAAAATGATTCACTGAAACAACCCTCTCAGACCTGGGACCTACAGTACGATGTACAGTACACATAAAATATAATAATATAATATAATAATATAATACTGAGACTTTATGAACGCTACCTGGTGAACCACGCTGCAGATTTTACATTATGTCAGGAGAAAAACTGATAGAGTTCACTGTTCATTAGATGGAATGATTCAATGATGGGAAGGCTACTGAAGTACTACTGTACTACTACTGTACTACTACTGTAATACCACTGTTATTGTTGTTGTTACTGTTCATTAGATGGAATGATTCAATGATGGGAAGGCTACTGAAGTACTACTGTACTACTACTGTACTACTACTGTAATACCACTGTTATTGTTGTTGTTACTGTTCATTAGATGGAATGATTCAATGATGGGAAGGCCACACACCAGCTACTGAAGTACTACTGTACTACTACTGTACTACTACTGTAATACCACTGTTATTGTTGTTGTTACTGTTCATTAGATGGAATGATTCAATGATGGGAAGGCCACAACACCAGCTACTGAAGTACTACTATAATAATACTATAATAATATCACAAAAGTAAAATAATTGTGTTTTAAAATAGAAAAATTTTTTCCTATCACTGTATAATTATTGTGTTTTAAAATATAAAAATTTTTTAGTTCTACCACTGTACCAATACTGTGTTATAATGTAAAAATATTTTAGTCCTACCACTGTACTACTACTGTGTTATAATGTAAAAATATTTTAGTCCTACCAATTACCAATAATGTTTATAAATAATAATTTTTTTATTCCAACAATTTAATTATTATTTTTTTTTATAAAAATTTTTTTTTCTACCATACCAATATTGTGTTATAATATAATAATATTTTATTCCTACCACTTACTAAAAATTTTTTTAATTTAAAAAAATTTTTTTCTACCATTACAACAAAATGTTTAAATAAAATAATATTTATTACTACCTTTATACTATTTTTTTTTTTAAATATAAAAAATTTTTATTACTATAATTTACTATTTTTTTTTTTAAATATATAAAATTTTTATTACTCTATTTTACTATTTTTTTTTTTATAATGAAATTATTTTTAATACCCCTTACTTCTTTTTTTATTATATTTTTTTTTTTTACTACTGTACTACTACTGTACTACTACTGTAATACCACTGTTATTGTTGTTGTTACTGTTCATTAGATGGAATGATTCAATGATGGGAAGCCACAACACTAGCTACTGAAGTACTACTGTACTACTACTGTACTACTCGTACTACTACTGTGTTCTAATGTAGTAATATTTTATTCCTACCACTTTATATATTTTTAATTAAAAATATTTTTAGTCCTACCACTGTACCCACTGTGTTCTAATGTAGTTGTTAATATTCTTAGTCCTACCACTGTACTACTAATGTGTTCTAATGTAGTAATATTTTAGTCCTACCACTGTACCACTACTGTGTTCTAATGTAGTAATATTTTAGTCCTCCACTGTACTACTAATGTGTTCTAATGAAGTAATATTTTTGTCCTACCACTGTACCCTACAGTGTTCTAATGTGTAATATTGTAGTACTCCACTGTACTACTACTGGTCAATAAAAACTTATACTATACTACTGTACTACTACTGTGTCTAATGTAGTAATATTGTAGTACACACTGTACTACTACTGTGTTCTAATGTAGTAATACTCTAGTACTACCACTGTACTACTACTGTGTTCTAATGTAGTAATATTCTAGTACTACCAGACTACTACTGTGTTCGAATGTAGTAATACTGTAGTACTACCACTGTACTACTACTGTGTTCTAATGTAGTAATACTGAAGTACTACCACTGTACTACTACTGTGTTCTAATGTAGTAATATTCTAGTACTACCACTGTACTACTACTGTGTTCTAATGTAGTAATATTCTAGTACTACCACTTATCGAAAGGGAACATGCCTTACCGTGTTCTCTCGAGGGGGGGGGGTGGTCAGTGTAAATACACCGGTAGTATGACTGCAGTATATAGTAGTAGCAGTAGTAGTAGTCGTAGTAGTAGTACTAGTAGTAGTAAATAAAGTTAACGTAACTAACTAACCTAACTCAGACTGGCTCTACCGGGTCATGTTGTCACAGCAACCAGCGGCTCGTCAGACGACGGAGGACCGAGCCTGTCACGTGGACGGGAGGCTCCGCCCTCTGATGCCTTCAGGTACTCCTGATGAGCTCCGACAAAAGAACACCACAACTGCAAAGATTTTAGAGTAGTAGAGTAGAGAGTGGAGTGATGGAGTGTAACCGAGTACATTTTATCAGTGTCTGTCACTTCACTAGTTTTACCCGATTACTCCCATTTGATGCTATTTAACGCCTCCAATCCACTGAAGTTCTAGATTACTAGTTACTTTTCAGAAAAACATAAATAAACAAAACAAGATTATTTTTCTAAAAAAAAAAAAAAAAAAAAAAAAAATATATATATATATATATATATATATATATATATATATATATATATATATATACTAAAATAAATATATATTGTTTAAAGATTAAACAAACGTTACAAAATAGCAGTATTTATTTATTTATTTATTCATTCATTTATTTATTTATTCATTCATTCATTCATTTATTCATTCATTCATTCATTTATTCATTCATTCATTTATTTATTTATTTATTTATTTATTTATTTATATGTAGCAGCTGCATCAATATGTAGTTGATATTTCCGACATTTCATGAAGGCATCACAGCTGACAGTGGAAGATAAGGCCTGCAGCCTGTGACCTCGTGTTTCAGCCTGCTGATAAGGTCAATGTTTCAGAGTGAAACAGTGACAAACACCGAGTCACAGTCACACAAACACAAAGACACAGTGATGACATCCACAACTTCATAACAAGCAAGCGAAGCGATATATATGTATTATATATTATTATTATAGTGTATGATGTCCTCTGTCTCCAGCGGGTGTCACTCTTGTACTGCAGTAACTACACAGGGATGAAGTAGTGAGTTTGTCCACTCAGACCATGATAGTTTTAATATGTCGGTTCAGAAGAGACATAACTCAATACAATAACATGACACGTGTGTGTTGGATTTGATTCATTATTATGAGGCACCAGCTGCCACTGTCATAATTGCACTATTATTGCACTGGCCCTGTATGCTGTGGGTAGGGTAAGATATATATGCTAAAAAATGAAGGCAACACTGAAATCATCAGAAGGAAACATATTTTGCAGCATTTAGCTGAACTTTGCTCCTTTTACTGCACTTCCTCTCAGCTGCAAAAGTCCTATTTTTCTCCACACTCCACTGACTGTGGACCTGCAGGGCGACAGTCCACGGTAGAAGGTAACTAGCTGCTAGGTGTTGTTCTTTCAGTCAGCTGCTTTTCATGAGACAATAAGTCCATTTGTTTTTCTGACTCGGGTACTTTAAGTCACAGTATTGTGTGTATGTGAACATAATGCTATAAATGGCACTGCGCTGCCAAGTAATATCATATCATTGTGTTTGTAAGATGTTGAGGGTCAAAGAAAACATATTTCTTTACCTGAATCAGACTTTCAACTGAAGCTCCTTTGAGCGTTATTAATAAAAGCAAAACCTCATTAATAATGTAATTTAAGGCGAACCACCAGTCCCTCTCATAGCAGCCTTGCGGTTGGTCGTGTTTGACATTTCAGGCTCAGACAGTGACTCAACTGGAACAACACATACCGAGCAGCAGCCTCACCGAGGCCAAACATCGTCACCATCACTTCTACTCAGCACCTTGACTCAGATACCAAACATACGTGACTGGATACATAGTGGTTAATAACAGCTTGATTTATTTCAGAAATGTGTTTTTTCATGACGTCATAAAATGTAGGGAGACACTCCGACAGCTGACTGATGCACTGCTGCCAAATGATTGATTAGGTGAAACGTTTAATGAACCTCATGAGGAAATTATATTCAGCTGTTGCTTCATTCGTTATAAACACAGTCTGCTGCTCAGTCTTCTAATATAATATCTAATATTAAAGCAAAGTGAAAAGATCTGGAATCTGTGGCAGGACTGAAATAAACCGTCCAATCATTTCATTCGGCACAAATGTAACGATTGGACAGGCTACCTACCTGTCTACCTACATTCCTACCTGTCTACCTACAGTCCTACCTGTCTACCTACATTCCTCCTGTCTCCTACAGTCCTCCTGCTCCTACCTGCTCCTACACCTCCTGCTCCTACAGCCTCCTGCTCCTACCTGCTCCTCCTGCTCCTACACCTCCTGCTCCTACGTGCTCCCACACCCTCCTCCTGCTCCTGCTCCTACCTGTCTCCCTACCTGTCTACCTACCTGTCTACCTACATTCCTACCTGCTACCTACAGTCCTACCTGTCTACCTACCTGCTACCTACCTGTCTACCTACTTCCTACCTGTCTACCTACATTCCTACCTGTCTACCTACCTGTCTACCCACATCCCTACCTACCTGTCTACCTACCTGTCTCCCTACCTGTCTCCTACCTGTCTACCTACATTCCTACCTGTCTACCTACAGTCCTACCTGTCTACCTACAGTCCTACCTGTCTACCTACCTTTCTACCTACCTGTCTACCTACATTCCTACCTGTCTACCTACAGTCCTACCTGTCTACCTACAGTCCTACCTGTCTACCTACCTGTCTACCTACATCCCTACCTGTCTACCTACCTGTCTACCTACATTCCTACCTGTCTACCTACAGTCCTACCTGTCTACCTACCTGTCTACCTACATTCCTACCTGTCTACCTACAGTCCTACCTGTCTACCTACCTGTCTACCTACATTCCTACCTGTCTACCTACAGTCCTACCTGTCTACCTACATTCCTACCTGTCTACCTACATTCCTACCTGTCTACCTACAGTCCTACCTGTCTACCTACCTGTCTACCTACCTGTCTACCTACATTCCTACCTGTCTACCTACAGTCCTACCTGTCTACCTACCTGTCTACCTACATTCCTACCTGTCTACCTACGTGTCTACCCACATCCCTACCTACCTGTCTACCTGTCTACCTACCTGTCTCCCTACCTGTCTACCTACATTCCTACCTGTCTACCTACAGTCCTACCTGTCTACCTACCTGTCTACCTACCTGTCTACCTACATTCCTACCTGTCTACCTACATTCCTACCTGTCTACCTACCTGTCTACCCACATCCCTACCTACCTGTCTACCTACCTGTCTCCCTACCTGTCTACCTACCTGTCTACCTACATTCCTACCTGTCTCCTCAGTCCTACCTGTCTACCTACAGTCCTCCTGTCTACCTACCTTTCTACCTACCTGTCTACCTACATTCCTACCTGTCTACCTACAGTCCTACCTGTCTACCTACAGTCCTACCTGTCTACCTACCTGTCTACCTACATCCCTACCTGTCTACCTACCTGTCTACCTACATTCCTACCTGTCTACCTACAGTCCTACCTGTCTACCTACCTGTCTACCTACCTGTCTACCTACAGTCCTACCTGTCTACCTACATCCCTACCTACCTGTCTACCTACATTCCTACCTGTCTACCTACCTGTCTACCTAGATTCCCACCTGTCTACCTACCTGTCTACCTACATCCCTACCTACCTGTCTACTTGCATTCCTACCTGTCTACCTACCTGTCTACCTACATCCATATCTACCTGTCTACCTAAATTCCTACCTGTCTACCTACAGTCCTATCTGTCTACCTACCTGTCTACCTACATCCCTACCTACCTGTCTACTTGCATTCCTACCTGTCTACCTACCTGTCTACCTACATCCATATCTACCTGTCTACCTAAATTCCTACCTGTCTACCTACAGTCCTATCTGTCTACCTACCTGTCTACCTACAGTCCTACCTGTCTCCCTACCTGTCTACCTACATCCCTACCTACCTGTCTACCTACATTCCTACCTGTCTACATACAGTCCTATCTGTCTACCTACCTGTCTACCTACCTGTCTACCTACAGTCCTACCTGTCTCCCTACCTGTCTACCTACATCCCTACCTACCTGTCTACCTACATTCCTACCTGTCTACCTACCTGTCTCCCTACCTGTCTACCTACAGTCCTACCTGTCTACCTACATCCCTACCTACCTGTCTACCTAAATTCCTACCTGTCTACCTACAGTCCTACCTGTCTACCTACCTGTCTACCTACCTGTCTACCTACAGTCCTACCTGCCCCCTACCTGTCTACCTACATCCCTACCTACCTGTCTACCTAAATTCCTACCTGTCTACCTACCTGTCTACCTAAATTCCTACCTGTCTACCTACAGTCCTACCTGTCTACCTTCCTGTCTACCTACCTGTCTACCTACAGTCCTACCGGTCTCCCTACCTGTCTACCTATATCCCTACCTACCTATCTACCTACATTCCTACCTGTCTACCTACCTGTCTACCTAGATTCCTTCCTGTCTACCTACATTCCTACCTGTCTACCTACCTATCTACCTACATCCCAACCTACCTGTCTACCTACATTCCTACCTGTCTACCTCTTCCTGCCTGTCTACCTACCTGTCTACCCACATCCTTACCTACCTGTCTACCTACCTCCCTACCTGTCTACCTACCTGTCTACCTACATCCCTACCTGTCTACCTACATCCCTACCTGTCTCCCTACCTGTCTACTTCCCTGTCTACCTACCTGTCTCCCTACCTGTCTACCTACCTGTCTACCTACAGTCCTACCTGTCTACCTACAGTCCCCCCCCTACCTGTCTCCCTACCTGTCTCCCTACATCCCTACCTACCTGTCTACCTACATTCCTACCTGTCTACCTACCTGTCTACCTACATTCCTACCTGTCTACCTAGATTCCTTCCTGTCTACCTACATTCCTCCCTGTCTACCTACCTGTCTACCTACCTGTCTACCTACATTCCTACCTGTCTCCCTACCTGTCTACCTACATCCCTACCTAACTTCACCTCCTACCTGTCTACCTACATCCCTACCTACCTGTCTACCTACCTGTCTACCTACCTGTCTACCTACATTCCTAACTGT